>JASGCC010000118.1:558650-996639 GCA_030067915.1 Hydractinia echinata
TTTAATATAAACATTCATCAGCACAAAGGGGAACAAGCAAAACGGCGTCGAATTTGTGTCATGAACTTTACGTTTAAAAAAACTCTATATATTGTTATTTTAGTATTTTTGCGGAGTAGCGGAGGGCGCGTCAGCGCCCGGAGCGTAGCGGAGCCCATTTCCTCATTAAATAAGCCAAATATAAAAGAAAAAGTAAGCACGGTGGAGAGTATATAGGATTTCTATACGATTTCCGCGCCCCGTCCCCCTATACATCAAAAATATCAAAAATCCGTCGTTTTGGGGCCCAGTCTCCCAGCGATTTCATATGGTCATTCTTAAGTACATTTTTCTAGTGAGCGAGACAACATGTTTTTAGCACGGCGATGGAGTTTTTGTTGTTTTTTAAATATGGTACCAAGCGTAAATGGTGCCGTTTCCAGTTTAGGTTAAATCTGCCTACACTTTTTAGCCACGTGATACATAAATCACTTTTACTAACATCACATGACCTTTTCTCGGACACATAGCGCCTCAAACTCAATCTAAGCCATATCGCAACTGACGGAAGGGCTTGTTATGTTCAAGAAAGCGAAGAAAGAAAGGGTATGTAATGAACCCTTTCTTATTCTCACTCACACCTAAGGCTAGCTAGCATAAAACTACTGACTGAGCTGGAATAATAATAGAACTTAAATAGCTAGCTAGAGCTACTTGAATTGAAGAGCTAGCTAGCTAATAGCATAAAAAAGATCAAACAATATCATAATGGCTAGTATAAAACTAGCTAGCTACAAAGAAATAGATTTTCTGGCTATAGCTAGCTATAGCTCTACATATACTACACAGTGAGTGAGATAATACACTCAATCATAGTGCCGTGTTTAATTTTTAATCTTTAACAGAAACTTTTTCCATTATATATTGCGGGGGTTTTTTGCTTAGAGAAGGTAAAAACAGGTTATAAACTGTATTTTTATTTTTAAATGTTACAAAATTTTCCACAAAGTATATAAAATTGTTTTAGCTGCGTAGGATAAGAACAGGTTGTTAACTGTCTGTTTGTTTGAACTGAAGTTAGGATAGTTTTTTAGAAATGGGTATTGTGCCGAAACGTATGTGCGAAACAGTATACCTGTACAAATCACTCAGCCCTGTGTTAACAACAAGCTGTTACCTGTGTTTCTATTTAACAGAAGTTTAAGCTAATCTTTTGTTTGAAATGGTATTAAACCTATATGGATGTGCAACATTACCTGTACTAAGCACTCACCCTGGATTGAAATTCACTTTTTAAGTTTTGCCAGAAACATTTTGAAAAAATTCGCTAAGATGGGCACAACATATAAACTGTATTTTTGCAAAAAAGTTATTATTTAAAAAATATATTACACCTGAGACATCTTACTGTTATGTGTGCTTCACATAATTTATCATATACTGCATGTACTAAAGCGCTCCACATGAATGTGTGGCACAGTTTACAAAACGTATAAATCGCGCCAGGTGTTATAGTTACTTGTGACTAAACCAGACATAATCAACGCCAGGTCCCCCTGCCTAGTTAGTAAAAAGGCTATGTGAGCATATATAAGATACACATGTAAAGTTTTTCATATATATATATATATATATTCATGCCCTGTTGGTCTAATGGCTATGACACTCATGCAAATGAGAGATCCAGGTTCAAATCCTGGACAGGGCTAGGAAAAACATAATTATCTTGCACCTACAACAATCAGGTAAAAGTATTGCCTTTTTCGTGGACTTCTCTGATTATTTCTATATCTTGACTTTTTAATGTTGTTGTCATTGGAACCAAGTTAACTTTTAATCTCAGATTTATGAAAAAATGATAGTTTTTTTGGCGTTATGACCAATTGTTTAAATACTTGTATTGGCACATAATTCTGCTAACATTATTCACTGTATATATTGACCCGATATAAATTTGAGACCTTTGTTTGAGCTATTGAATTTGAAATATTTGCAACTGAACTTATAAGTTTTTTTTACAACTAAACGGTCCGTTTAAACTTACCGTGTATTTTAGCCTTTAAAAAACTTATATTCTTTTTAGCAGAAGAGCTTGAATTTTATTATAAATAAAATTATAAATGCAACCTTTATGTTTTTTTAAACCTTCTCCCTAGTATTTATTTGGTTTTGTCATAAAAACTATGGTGAAACAAACTGCCGTCCGGAACTAATACGGAAGTGCAAAAATTTTTCCAAAACAAAAATTTTTCGATTTAATTGGAATAAAATGGATCACGTGAAGTTTTTGAAACACAAACATTATTCGCTTTGATTGGACAAAATAGATCACGTGGTTTAGCGACCGAAATATACTTTTTCGGCGCCACTTTTTTTTAAACCCTCTGGATTTTACCGGAGCGTGTTGGTTTTGTTTGCTGGGATTTTTTGATACTTCACAGATTATTGGATAAGTATTATTTGATAATTTTTTCTGTGTCTTCTACTAGAAACAAACAAACATTTAGTGGCAAAGTGCAGCTTGGTGCATCTTTTACTAGATTATTATTTACTGTTCATATCTCATTTAGGTGCAATAACTGCTGCTAGGTGCATCTGTAATACTGATAGTAAAAACACATAGTAAAAAAAAATAATCATGATATCAGTCCAGGCATATCGTGCCACCATCGGTTCGTTTTATAATGTAGCTGCTATTCATTCCAGTAATGATATTAAGAATAAAACAAATTTCCACAGCCATACAGGAATGTTTTTTGACAATCTGGATAATAGCAACCACTTCATTTATTTTTTGAAACTTTTAGTTTATTAATTTTTATGTGTTGTCTAAGCTGTAACATCAATCTTGCATGTTTGAAGTTACTGTTATTGTTATCAGGGATATTGAAAGCAATCCTGGACCCTTCAATAACAATGATATTGACTTCCAAATAGCACTACAAGAGTCTTATGCTGCCCATCTTTTAAATAAGTCAAATTCTGCAGACCATATAATTGCTTATGCTAGAAGTATTGGTCTGTCAAATATAACATATCGTGAAGTGACGATAGGAGATGGCAAACTGTTTTATAGAGCAGTAGTACAGCAACTTGATCGGCCTGAGATCAGACAAATTGTCCCCTCTGAACTTAATTTCCCAGAACCATGTTGAACTACGAGCAGCTGTGGTCAAATTTGTCCGTGAAAATAGCAACATAGAAATTTTTCAAAATAGTAGGACCTTTTTAGTAAAAAGCCCCTGAAGAGTGGGAACGCGACTTACCAAATTCAGTCAAAACCTACTGTTTATGTTGACGAAATTTTCATACGAGCTGCTTGCAATAATGCTGGTGTCAACATTTTGATAACATCTGATACCAGTACTGCAATGCAACCCATATACCCTTATTAGTCCTACTCATGATGAAACACATGATATTGCCGGGAACAGCAATTGGCACATCTATTGTCTGATGGTACCACTGCAGGTGCTTTTATTTTGCTTGGGAGAGTAAATAGAAATCACTACCAATCATTGGTCTTTGATGACAATTTGAGCCTTCCTTCTGTTGCATCATCCACACCACTCAGTCCACCTAAAAAATTCCCTGTTTGTCATCAAATAATGTAATTCAACCTAAAGATACAACAAATAAAAAATGTAATAAAAATAAAGTGATTACTTTGATGGAAAGCAAGATCTTCTAGTGAAAAAAGTAATGAAGTCTCGTATTTCTGTTGTCATTACAAACAGACCTAAAAATAAATTTTTTTTAATAAAGAACTTGCTCTAAAGCAAAAGTGTCTTCAGTTAAATGTTAAATATGAAGAACCTGAAGTCAATGAGACAACTATCAAGACCAAAAGAAGGCGCGAGCGAATAACTTACAGATGCAAAAAAGCCGTTTGTAAAACACCTGTGGGTAAACAGAAAAATTCAAGTTTAAAAAAGCAGCCTGTTACACTGCCAATTACTACACACAATTTACAAACTACACACTCCATGTCCAACAACTCAGTTCAACGGCAACAAATTTAACAACTACGCAGACAATTACCAAAAAATTTGCCGACCACACAACAGCCAATACCAAAAGATTTACCAACCATACAACAGTCCATACCAACAAATTTATCAACCCTACAGTCAATCTCGACAGTTGTCACAGGCAACCAGTCCAGTTATCAAGACAACATTTTGGAAAGTGAAACTGCCACCATTCATCAAAATCCCGATGTAGTGGCTGCTGTAATACAGTTTGAGGAAGGTGAGAAATTACATAGTTTATCAACCTGTAAAACTTGTCTTGGAAACTCGCCCAGTATTTCATGCAACACCTCCAATAAGACCTACTGCCAAAAAATGAAACAAAACCAATTACTGTTAAGCCTTGGAAAATATTCAGCGATGGTAGGTGTGATAGGTGTCACAGGAGAGTCTTAGTCGTTTTAAAAAGAATGTAAGACACCTGCTAGATTTTCAGGTATACTGTCAGCTGATGATGACGACTTGGGTCCGTTACACGATAACATTCGTCATAATGATATGCCATTTTTACCAGTACCACCATATCTCCAAAATTTGACCATACTAGAAGTAGCATTAATTCGTCGTATTACTGTCATTATGAATATACACCTCCTGCGGTATGGCATGCTTGCATCAAAAGGTCATTGCATCAGTTTTCCTCAAAGAATGCAAATTGCTACCGAACTGCCATCATTACCGTCAGAAGTTGGAATAGTGGTTATTAAAAAGAAAGGAAGTCAAAATTCAGTTCAACAGTATACTGTGCAAAGGGGTAAAGTTGAAAACGCATTACGGGGACTGTGTTTTGGATACCCAGAAGGGGGTGTTGAAGGTCCAGATACTAAAAATAAACAATCAATACAATGGCTCTGATCACATTGACAACCTCTAAAAGGACGCTACTTCCAGTTCCTGCCGAATGAATACTATAAGGATGTCTCAATAAAATATGACCGCATTCAAAATTTACCAGAGATGCGTTCTGAATTACCTGATTTGCCAGTTGTGGAATTGCCAAATATCATACCAGAAGGAGATAAGGGTCCTGCTGAAAATCAATTTTCAACAAAACTTACCTGACGATGACGAGAGTATAACCCGTTCTGGTTTAGTTTGCCCAGTTGAACCTAAAGATGCTGACAAAGAGTTACGAATACTACTGGAGAAGCTTTTGGGTTCTGGAAGATGCAGTTAATCAAGCTCTTCAACATGGCACTGTTGCAAATGCAAATTTAGAATATACACGAGAACGGCCTATTCGGGAATTAAAAACTCCTGGTTTTTTTACTATGGCATACCCAACTGTTTTTATTAATGGAAATTGTGACTTAACTGTTCCAAGGTTGAATAAAATTAACTTTGAGGAATACATCGAACATATATATTATTGTTCTGATAATCGTGTAGCACGTCATCCGTACTTGAAATTTTTCTTATTAAATATGCGTTTGCGAATGCAAGCATTGCAGCAGGGTAGCTTTCTGGTTTCGCAACAATTAAATGATGCTCACCTCACAATCGCTGAACTGAGAGATAATTTACAAAATGATGATGATTCAGTTCCACGAAAAATTATTAGTATTGGAAAAAACCTGGTAAATACCGATCCATACTGGAGAGACCAAAAAAAAAAATTGGATGCCATGTTGTTTTTTAGACGAAATGAATTTGGCGATTTACCAGCATATTTTGATACCAACAGTTGTGCAGAATTTCATTGGAAACCATTGCATGAACTACTTATAAGGTATCATGCGCTAATAAACAATTTAAACGAAGATGATGTACGGCAGCAAATGGAGAGCGACAATAAATTCAAACGGGAAATGATTTTACAAAATCTTCATATCGTCACGCAGTATTTTGATGCAAGGACTATAAATTACTTTGCCACAGTCAGCAAGGAAGTATTTCAATATGATGACTATTGGTTGCGATATGAATTTGCTAAAAGTCGAGGTGAGATACATGGACATGCGATAATATCGTCATCTAAACATGCCCAAAAAGTAAAAACTATCATGGATGGGTTCTCTGATAACGTTGCAGACTCACAAGCATGCAAAACTGCAGCGCAGGAACTTCAAAATTGGTTGCAAACAACAAACGAAGACAGTGATGACATTTTTTCACCCATGTTCACTTCACTGCATCCTGCCGGTGGAAATGAAATTATAAATACTTCTGGAATTAGAGATTGGGTTCCTAACAAAGATCAATGGGCAAGACCGGAAGGGACTCAAGCTCCTCCAGATCATAACCCATTGGCACAAGAACTTTCAAATGTTGCTAGTCATGAGGGTGGTATAAAGGAGCAACATACCCATCTTGTGAACAGAATTGGCCTCCATAATTGTAATTCTAATTGTTTGCGTTATCGCCGTAAGAATAAAAAAGATACTGCTCCACAGAAGTACTGTCGCTTTCATTTTGGCGATCTTGATCCACAAACCAAAAAAACAAGTGGTAAAGAGATTCATCCTTTTAATGCTGCCATAACAGAAGGGGAACATCCTAGATATGAGGGACCACGCGATCATCCTCGCTTGATGATGCATGTAAAAACACGCCTACTTAGTTGGCTAGCAAATTGTGACAGTCAACCCATTATCGATCAGGACCTTCTCGCTCTACAAAAATACATTGCCGGTTATGCTTGCAAAGGGGCTGCTTCAACCGAAGATTTGGTACATGTTTATCGGCATCTCATTGAAAACACTGCTGACGGAAGCACTGTTAAAAATTTGGCTCAACGACTGCTTCAAAAAATTGCTGGTCTAGTAGACGTACCAGGTGCTGCGGCAGATTTCATTAATAGTGGTGGCCGTTTGACTAGATGTACCAGGAATTTTCGATACATTGGTATCAGTGGCTTCCGAGCCTTGGATACGTCTGGTGAAGATGGAACCGTTACAAAGAGTAGCACATTGGATAAATACTTGAGCGATAAGCGTAGAGAAACTGAGCCAGAAATATCATTATGGAACTGGAGCAAGAAATGTAATTGTACCTGCAAAGTAGATCACGTGCCAGTTTTTACAGGAATATCTACAAAACCTGTTTGGCCTGTTACTGAGGACTATGCAAAAGCTATGCTCATTATATTTTCTGTTGGAACGTGGCATAATACCGAAGAATTGAAGGGACAACATGAGTCATTTGCTGCTGCTTTGGCTTCCCTTGTTCAAACTGAAGAATGTCCATCAATATTAATTGATTCATTGAAAGAGGCTAAACAATCTTTTGATAAAAAGAGCAAGAGAACACGAAGTCACACTAATGTAATCAATATTCAAACCGATACTCAGTCTTCAGATCAATCATCACAATACACAGATGCAAGTTCTCAATGTTCCCAAAATTCCGCCATTGCAGAAATAAACATAGGCAGATCAATAATGAGAGATATTGCTAAGCACCATGTTGCTGATATCAGTGAGCCGAATGTACAACAGGTTCTTCCCAATGGAGGGCCTATGTTTGATTGGAATAATTATGCAATTCAAAGTTTTGGTAGTCAATGGCCCATTAATGCTGACACATGGTTACAATCTATATCTGAAGAAGCGGAAAGAAATGAATTGCAGCATGCTGAAGATTGTACCTTACCCCAAATAAACATCTTAAATGCTAATGAACTACAAAGAACAGTCATTGGTATAAATCTTCAGCATTTATTACAAGTAGCAAAAGGAACTTTGCCAACAGGTACCCAGCCATTACGTTTATTAATACAAGGAACAGCTGGTGTTGGGAAAACATTCATCATTACCGCACTCACTAGAATTGTTCGCCGTATTTTTAAGCGAAATTCTGCTGTTATGAACTTGGCCCCAACTGGTGCAGCATCAGTCCTCATACCTAATGGTCGGACTATACATTCAATGACTCCACCACCACACAAACTGAAAAAAGATAAGAGTTTAAATTCTGTCCAGCTTTCTGACTATCCGTTGGGTGATGTATCTCTAAGAAAGCTCAGAAAGTATACAGGCATGCATGAAAACAATGAACTGAAATTATTTCAACTTAATATTGATGAACGTAGCATGCAATCAAAGCTTCTTGTGGCCTGGTGCAGCCAAAGATTATGTGAGGCAACAGGAGACTTTGACAATTATTATGGAGGTGTACCAACTGTCAATTTCTTTGGGGACCTTGGTCAACTTGGACCAATTCGTGCTTTCGATCTACATCAGCCACCAAAAACACGATGATTCCACAATCAACTTTGCTGGTTATGCAATCTATCGCTCGTTTCAAGATGTTATCGTTCTTACAGAGACCATGCGCCAAGGCCCAGATCAGTTGGATCTTTTACAACGACTTCTTAGAATACGTAATGGTTCGATCACTCAACAAGATTGGCAGGATATAAATAGTCGTTACGAAAATGCTTTGCCCCATACTGAAAATGTAACTTTCTTCATGGTCGCGTCCTTACATTAATGGAAACATGGAATGAAGTTAATGAAGAAACCACAATAAATTAGCCAGCCTTGGGTGTACCAGTTGCTGTTATTCCATCAAGAGGCCGTGGTAAACATCACTCTTTGACGATAAGCAAATGGTCAAAATACCTCCGAGATCTTTAATGGCAGTTGGTGCAACTGTAATACTCACCAAAAACCAAAAAGGTCTTACAGGCCTCGGTCTTAATAATGGTGCCATGGGAAAAGTAATTGCAATCCTTTATTCACCAAATACGTCACCCACCTGAATTTCCAATAGCTGTTGTTGTCAATTTCCCAAATTATAAAGGCCACTATGGATTCCAGAACATCCAACATGGATACCAATTACTGCTGTTGAAGGTCGATGTGAGTCTAATTGTTGTAGCAGAAATGGCCTGCCATTGATGCCAGGATATGCGATAACAATTGCCAAAAGTCAGGGTATGTCGATTGGAGATGGTAAAACTGCCACCCACATGCGTATCAAGTTACAACAATCAATTCAGATGGAAAAAAATAACCTTGGTACAGCTTACACTGCATTCTCCAGATGCGAAAAAGAAAGAAATTGGGCACTTGTCGAACCAATTACTCAAGAACGACTCTTGTACATTAATACACATCCCCGTATGAAAGCCAGACAAGAGGAAGAGAAACGCCTGAAGGCATTATCGAATGAAACCGTCAAAAATTCAATATCACTATGGAAAAGTATATTAACTTGTTGAAAGAACTTGACGAGTTTTGTGATGATGGTATTGAAGATGCAGTTTGTCCTTCACCATCTCTAAATTGCACATGTATAATATGCATATCTCACTCCTAATTTTAATTTACTACCTAAATTCATCTATTTTGCAGACAATCACAATCTTGACCTGTTACAATTACCATATCTACACTTGATATCCAGTCGCATATCTATTTTATCCTTACCCCATCGATCATCATTCCCCAATTACCGTACCGTTTTGACTTATAGCAATCAACATATCCTCTGTACCCTACCGAACATCATACCACAATTATCATACCGTTTCGACTTATCGCAATCAACATATATCATCTGTACCCTACCGATCATCGTACCACAATTACCATACCGTTCCGACTTATCGCATATTAACATATCGTCTGTACCCTACTGATCATACCACAATTACTATACCATTTTTGGCTTATCGCAATTAACATATTGTATGTACCCTACCGATCATCATACCATAATTTCCATATCGTTTCGACTTATCACAATTAACATATCGTCTCTACCCTACCGATCATCATACCACAATTACCATACCATTTCGACTTATCACAACCAACAAGGAGTTGCGAAGGAGGAAGCACATGACAGAATGAAGCCTGAACAAGGTGCATTAACATTACAGCAGTGTGCTGATTATTAATGGCCTTTAGGCCAATTGCAACCTTAACAAGGTGAACATTACAGCTTCATGCTGGTTATTAATGGCGTTGCTGGAGGTGGAGGTGGAGGGTCATAACACAGCCTAACAAAGGTCTGTGATTGTTACATTAACCATGGATACATTTGATATCCAGTTGCATATCTATTTCATCCGTATCACATCGATCATCATACCACAATACCATACCGTTTTGACTTATCGCAGTCAACATAATCGTCTGTACCCTACCGATCATACCACAATTACCATACCGCATGACTGAATTCAACCTGAACAAGGTGCATTAACATTACACCTTTGTGCTGATTATTAATGGCGTTTAGGCCAATTGCAACCTGAACAAGGTGAACATTACAGCTTTATGCTTATTATTAATGGCGTTGCTGGAGGTGGAGGTGGAGGGTCATAACACAGCCTAACAAAGGTCTGTGATTGTTACATTAACCACCGATGCATTTAATATCCCAGTTGCATATCTATTTTATCCGTATTCACATCGATCGTCATACCAAAATTACCGTACCATTTTGACTTATCGCAATCAACATATCGTCTGTACCCTACCGATTATCATACCACAATTACCATGCCGCATGACCGAATGCAACCTGAACAAGGTGCATTTATATTACAGCTTTGTGCTGATTATTAATGGCGTTGTAAGCCAATTGCAACCCTGAACAAGGTGCATTAACATTGCAGCTCTGTGCTGATTATTAATGCCGTTGTAAGCCAATTGCAACTTAAACGAGGTGCATTAACATTACAGCTTTGTGCTGATTATTAATGGCGTTGTAAGCCAATTGCAACCTAAACGAGGTGCATTAACATTACAGCTTTGTGCTGATTATTAATGGCGTTGTAAGCCAATTGCAACCTGAACAAGGTGCATTAACATTACAGCTTTTGCTGATTATTAATGGCGTTGTAAGCCAATTGCAACCTGAACAAGGTGCACATGCAACCTAAACAAGGTGTGCATTACAGCATTGAGCTGATTGCACAATTTTTTTTATAAGCAACTTAGGATTGTAGTCAGATCTTAAGTTATTTTTTACCCAATATCCAGGTCTGAAGGTTCTTAATGGTTGTTTAATTTTATTTAACTAATTTTTGTAATATATATCTAAACGGGGGAAACGAAAAGAAGTCATATTGTTGTTAAAAAAAAAAATTCTTTGAAAAAAAATGAGAAGTTTTTTAGTTTTCTTTTCTTCTTTTGTTCAAAAAGTGTGTCTTTTTTCTATTTTCTCAACAAAAAAAAAATTTTTTGCTTATGCTTTTATTTGTACAAAACTAAAGTTGCTTAATTTTTTTTTGCTTATGCTTTTATTTGTACAAAACTAAAGTTGCTTAATTTTTTTTTAAATTCAGTTCAGTTGCTTATAAAAAGAATGTGTATTAACATAAAGGTTTAATTCAAAACCTTACCATACTGTACGGCCTTATCGCAATGTCCCCGTGCATACCACGATTACCATGCCGTTTTGACTTATCGCAATCAACATCTCGTCTTTACCTTACCGGTCATCATAACACAATTACCATACCATTTCGACTTTTTGCAATCAACATATTGCCTTACGCCTACCGATCATTCATACCACAAATTTACCATTTCGACCTAAAAAGATTCAACATAAATCGTCAGTACCCATCATACCACAATTACCATTACCGTTTTCACTTATTCGCAATCAACGTATCGTCTGTACCTTACCGATCATCATAACACAATTACCATACCCTTTCGATTTACCAGATTCAACATATCGCCCGTACCCATTATACCACAATTACCATTACTGTTTCGACTTATCCCAATCAACATATCGTTTTACCATACCGATCATTGTACCACAATTACCATACCCTTTCTACTTACCAGATTCAACATTATTGTCTGTACCCATTATATCACAATTACTTAAACAAGGTACATTAATATTACAGCTTTATGCTGATTATTTCCTTGGCGTTGTAGGCCAATTGCAACCTAAACGAGGTGCATTTAACATTACAGCTTTGTGCTGATTATTACTGGCATTGTAAGCCAATTGCAACCTAAAGAAGGTGCATTAACATTACAGCTTGTGCTGATTATTAATGGCGTTGTAAGCCAATTGCAGCCTGAAGGTGCACATGCAACCTAAATAAAGGTGCATTACAGCATTGAGTTGATTGCCGCAATTTCTTTTTATAAGCAACTGGGATTTGGTCAGATCTCAAGTTATTTTTTAGCCAATATTTACGTTCTAATTTTTGTTAAACATTAAATATATATATATATATTATAATAAACAGGGGAAAAGAAATGAAGTCATATTTTTGGTAAAAATAAACTGAAGTGTGCAAAAACATTATTCTTGCTTGTGCTTATATTTGTACAGAACTAAAATTGCTTAAAAAATTGCAAATCCAGTTCAGTTGCTTAAAAAATGAGTTGCTTATAGAAAAAATTGTGTATTAACATACAGATCCAAATTCTAAACCTGAACAAGGTGCATTACCATTAAAACATTATGCTGCTTATTAACTTTATCGGACCAAATGCAACCTAAACAAGGTGCTTTAACATTACAGCATTATGTTTGTTACGATTGCAAAGAAATTCGACATTCAGTCTCATCCGTACCCTACCGATCATCACAGCCCAATCACCCTACCATTACAACTTACAACAATCAACCTATACCAGCCATCCACACCTCAGTTACTGTAAGTTATTCAACATCAAGTAAACGATTACATCACCCAAATGAGGTAACTCTTTTTTACTTAAAATGTTAATTGCAACATAAATCTGTCCTTTATTTTAGGTGTGACCTGCTTAGTCCTATTGGCTACCTTCTCGTGGTGCAGGTTGTCAAGAAGAGCTTGTAGACATATGAAATTTTTACTTGGGATATTAAAGTTTAATAAATACATGTTGTTTTGAAGTAGAGTAGAAATGTGTCTACACGCTCTTCAACCAACAGCCAGGGCAATAAAACTCTCTTTGCATGAAATGTTTGCAAAACATTCTTTTTTCTTTCAGTGCTTTTAACTTGCATTAAAGGTGTTATATTAGAAATTTACCTAACCGCTTAATATTAGTTTTAAATTTCTATTTAGTGAAATAATAAAATGGAGATTGAAGTTGCCAATGTAAGTATTTTCATAGTTTGCTTTTTACCTTTTCAATACTTTAATTGGAGAAACTTTAGCGAATTCGCGATTTTTTGCCGGTTTCTTTATTCGCGAAAGTTAATCTCGCGAAATTTCCGGAATTTCTTCATTCGCGAAAGTTCATCCAAAAAATTTCGCGATTATTTTTTTTTTTCCCCGCAAAAGTTTCTCTCGCGAAAGTTTCTCCAATTAAAGTACTAAAAATTGTATTGCTTTGATGCAAAATTTAGCATTCATATAAAAGGCTTTTTTGTATTAAAATTTAATACTGAGGAAGGTTTCAGACACATTTGTGTCCTATGTTTCTGTATTATATCTTTAAAGCAATTGCTAAAGTTTTTGCCACATGAAGGCAGTCTTCCATAGACTAGCTGTTGTTATTTGGTTGGTCTCCTGACTGCCATAGATTGTATTATGTATATGAACTCATTGTCATCTCATTATACGTAATACATAAAATTGTAATTAAAACAGCAAAATAAATACTACTTTTAGCGACCAAATGAGATAATATAATACTTAGTTGGATTAGCATACAAGAATTAGCATATAAAAGTACAGTATTAAATTCATTTGAGAGGAATCTTTATGTAGGAGTTGAAACAGCGAGTTGAGTTATTGGAGGGAAAAGTTGCTCAGTTAGAGGAGAAGGTTAAAGTAAGTTATGCACTAGAAATAATTGCTTTAAAGTGTAGAATGTGGTAAAACAGTAACAATAACTTAGTGAAAGATTAGAAAGTTTAGAACGTAGCATTTCCACAAATGTCTTATGTTTTAGGAATTATCAGCTGAGAAAACTGATTTATCTTGGGACGCCTTCCGGGACTTTTGTTCCCAAAATAAATCGTTGGGAGCTTATATAAGCTCCCAAAATTACAAGTCCTGGAAGGCGTCTGGTGGCTCCCGCACCTTCACGGAGGAGGACGATGTACGGGAGCGGATGAAGCTAAAGAGGGGCAGTGGAAGAGGAAGAGGAAGAGGAGGAGGAGGAGGGTATCGCTGGTGAAAAAAATAAAAAAATGCTAAAACTTGCTGTTCTTAATTCATTCCTCTCAACCCATCCCCAGACCTTTCTTCTTATAAAATTTTTCTTTTGCACAACAGCATGCGGTTTTAATATTTTAACGTAGTATATAGTTATATAGTCAGTTAGCAAGCCTAACTTTAGGTTATAAAATTCTTTACTAAGCTATTATAAAACGAGTTATTTAGCTAACATAAAATTCTGGTAGACTGGTGCGTTTTGTCATTAAACCCTATCAATAGCTAGTAGCTAGCTAATTAACTAGATATGGCTAGCTAACCGAATAAAATATTGAGCAGAGGGTTCCGTTGGTATTGTATTTATAAACTATTTTTGTTGCTTCAGTTTTGTTCCAAGATTCTGCATAAAATGTGGCGTAATTATGCTCTCTTGGTCTACCTTATTCCATGAAATTACCGAGTCATGAAATTAACGCGGTTTTTCAAAATTCGCGTTAATTAATGACCGTTAATTAAATGCAGTGTTAATTTAAGGACTGTTAATTTCATGACTCGTTAATTAAAATACTGTTAATTAGTGACTTTTTTACAATATATAAAATCCTAAAAAACATAAAAATACAAATTTCTGTTATTATCTCCTCCTTGGACGATAGCTCAACAGTGTTCTTTTTTTTCAGAGATCTTTTTTTAAATAGCTTTTGTATCATCTTCATACTCTGATCCAAGTGATAAAACCACTTCTTCTTCCAAAATTTTAAAAATTTTTAACATTTGTCTTTCCAAACAACAAAAACTTTTATTTTGATTTCCAAACCGCATTGTAATAGAGGAGACCGCTTTCACTACCGTGGATTCGACTGTTGCCGTAATTTTATTGTTAATTTAATTCGGGTTAGTTTCTTGACTCGTTAATTTCATGGAATAAGGTAGTTTGTTCTGATAATAGTCGTTCCTTTACATTGGGAAAATTTTCTATAAACATACTTAGTTTCACCTCAAGTTTGGGATTAAGCCTGAAATACACGATCCTTTAAAACGAAAGGTGAACCTCGATAATGGATAATGGATGGATAATGACCAATCTCTTTTAAAAGCTTAGTTAATTAGACATAAGCGTAAACATTTCAGTATATGTAATTAACAAAATTACATCATTATTACGCCCTGTTGGTCTAATGGCTATGACACTCTTGCAAACGAGAGATCCAGGTTCGAATCCTGGACAGGCATGAAAAACAATTATCTTGCACCTACAACAACCAGGTTGTATTATATTGGCACATAATTTCTGCTAAGATGATTCACTGTATATTGACCTTATATAAATGTAATACTTTACATTGAGTATATCTTTGAGTTGTAGGGGGAGAGAGTTTCTATTAACGTGCCTGCCCCTGCCTTGCCGTCCCCTTGCCATTGCCTACCCTTCCTATGCCTTTTCTGTTGCCTGCCTTCTATGGCCTTGCCTGTGCGTCCCATGCCTTGCCTACCCCTGCCTTGCTGATTCCTCTTCCTGTTTCCTTGCCTGCTTTGCCGTGCATTGCCGTGCCCTTTTCTTGCCGTGCTTAATGCCTTTGCCTACCCTTCCCATGCCTTTTCTGGTGCCTGCCTACTATGCCCTTGCCTGTGCCTCCCATGCCTTGCCTACCCCTGCCTTGCTGATTCCTCTTCCTCTTTCCTTGGCTGCCTTTGCCGTGCTTAATGCCTTTGCCTTGGCAACCTCTCCGCAACACTTTCTATACTAGTTTCTCTTTGTACATGTATTTGAAAATTTAAAGCAATGACATTTAAATCAACGTTTCCTTTTTTTAACAAAACATGATTTTTGCAACCTTGTCACAAGTAAATCTTTAGAAAATAATCCTGGTTTTTACAAATCCAAACAAAATAGGTAATATTAATAAATAGAATTTAAACTGTTTTATCTGCCTTTTCCGATAAATATTACCTTCGGTCAGCATATCAACCCCGCAAGCTCCGCTCATGCTTTTGACCGAAGGTAATATTTCTTGGTATAGATGGACAAAACAGTTTATATTGTAGTAGTAAAATTATTCAGACATAAAAATTGGAAAGAAGGTTGTCTATAAATTGGGCCAATAGGGAAGTCATATCGCCACAATTTCATCAAAAAGTCAAAGCAAATCAACTACAGTGTTATTTTTCAATGTAAAAAATATTTTCATTTGGGCAATCGCTGTTTGTATATCATTCCAGTACACAGGCCTTATAGATAAAAATTATCACAGAATAAACAAAAGGTACAATTCTGTATTGCAAACTTTAAAAATTTGCTACTGTTTTTGGCTACAACCTGAATATAAATTGGTAAAAAAAGGGGGGAAAAAGTTCAAAGTTCGTTACCACAAACCATTAAAAAAGCAGTTTCTATGAAAGTAACTCGCACTCCGAACTAGTTCACATGTCGATGTTAACATCGGAAATAGGGCTTAGTATCCTAGGTTAATTATTTTCATTTCTAAAACGGTACTAATTTTTGCTATCGTTAACATGCCTAGATTCCCCGATGTTTTAAACATTTCAAACGGTAGAGAGGATTGTTTCCATACTGCGGACATTGTGGAGAGCCTATACTTCTGCAAAAGTAAAGCTGTAAAACTTTGCCAGTACTCTGCATTCTCACAGGCTGCAGAGTACTAGAAAAATGATGATGTTTGGCCATTTTAAGAAATAACCATATAACGACCTTGCCCGAAAATATGATGCCTTGGGTTTTAGGTCAGAATAATGCATTGATTGCCGTTTAAGAACTAAGGCAACAAGAAGCTCTTCGCATGTATAACGTAGTGATAAATATGATACACAAATCCAAACCGTTCCTTTCCACTTTGTTCATTGATAATCATTGTAGATTCCCATTATTTTTAAATTTCGTCAGGCTCTTTGGGATCGTTTCGCATTTTTTATTGTCGATCTTGACCTCTCAAGAAGATGTGATATCGACGTTTCAAGCTTTTGTATGATGCAACTACAAACAAAAGAAGAAAATATTTATTATTTAATTGCTTAGCTTTAGTTTTGATCACAACACTGCCTACATTTGTAAACATACTTATAAATTAGATCTTTATTTGTAAAATATTTTTATAGTTCACATTACTGCCTGCCTTTGGAAAGGCTACCTATAAACCATATGATCGTCCTTATATATAAGACCCTCTTCAATCCACATTTACTGTTTGTATCTGGAAGGTTGCCTAAGGGTTACATCGCAGCTTTTATTTTTAAACCTTTTTCAGCTTCATTACCTTTATTCGGAAGGCCCGCTAATTCATTGCTATACCATTTCATTTAAGATTTAATTTTTAGCTAATGCTATTATGGCTTTATGCCTAGTGATAACGTTGTTTTAACCATTACGCTATGTGATAAAAATCTCTGATAAAAGGTTGAAATATACAATTGTTCACAAAAAAGGACCAGTACTTCAGTTTTTTCCACATGCGTATATACATACGAGATGTGGCAAAACGAATACACCATTTCAACATATAGCCCGCCATTATGAAATTGTGTTAGAGAAAGGGCCTGGGCACCATGAAGGGGGGCCGGTAATTGAGCTCCCTTACGGATTCTGCCACTTAACTTGAGAAAACGAAGTATAAACATCACATTTTTACAGTCTTTAAAAACAAAATATAATAAAAATAAATTTAATTATGCCTAACGTAAATTGCGCTGTTGTAAGTTGCTTTAACAACACTAAGAAAATCAAGAAATGGAAGGAGCAGTTATGTGAGGTACATGAACAATGTTAAACATGAACAATGTGGTTGTGACCGACCTTTTAAAATGTACTGTTTCCCAAGTATTCGATACAAGGAGCAAAGGGATAAATGGACTAATGCAATGAAACGAGAAAATAGTGACAAATCAAAATGGGAACCAAAATCAAGTGATCGTGTGTGCTCTATACACTTCGTTGATGGTGTCCCAATAGCTGCAAATCCAGATCCTACACTTAAATTGGGTTATGAAACTCCAATTAGAAAACCAAGAAGAGAATTATATCGAAAACCTTTATAACACCCTAAAGTTCTTGATTGGTATATCACCTACTGGCTTTATTTCATTTTTGTCAAATTGCTATGGTGGTCGTTCAAGTGACAAATTTATAACAAAGGACAGTGGTTTTTATGAACTTTTAGAGCGAGACGATGAAGTTATGGCAGATAGGGGCTTTCAAATACAGGAGGAATTATTATTGAGATTTTGTAAGCTAGTTGTTCCTCCTGGTGCACGATTAAAGAGCCAAATGACCAGTGCAGAATGTCGTAAAACAAAAGATGTTGCAAACCTTAGAATTCATGTGGAACGAGCAATAAACCGAATAAAATTTTACAAGATTCTAAAAGGGACATTACCAATAACTATGTTGCGGCATGCTGATGATATTGTTTTATCTTGTGCTGCACTGTGTAATTTAAAGCCTGTCCTTATTAAAAAGAAAAAACAATCCTAGCTTTTTTTTATTTGATGTTATATATATGATATATATATAAAAGTTTTGGTAAAATATAAAGATTTTTTTTGTAAATATTTTCTAAAAATAAAACAAATATTTCTACAATATTTTTTGCCTATGTTTGTTCACCCGGTATTGTTTTAGCTAAGCAAAAAGTTAATCAAGTGGTGCTACTTTTATCAGGTGCCCATGAGGATACATCAAAAGCTGTATATTAAACGCGAATGAAATGCCATAAAAATTCAAATTTAACCAATCTGCTAGCTAAAAAATGTACAATTATTTACTGCCCGAACCCGGCGTTAAACACGGAAGCAGAAGCAATAGCCAATCAATTTGCAGAATATTTTCATTTTAACCAATCAAATTTCTACAGAATGTAAACATTGTTCTAACATCTTTTGGTTCCGGCGCGTTATTTTTAGATATATAGCAGACGTAATTGAAGAAATGAACATAATATTTTTATTTTTTCTTCTCTTTTAAAATTTTTTTTACAAGTTTAGGGTTCATTAAAAACACTTTTTAAATAAAAATTATTATAGTACTCTATCAGCTTTTCTCTCCAATCACTCAATAAATTCTCATCAAAAACAATTTTGTCAACAACTATTCCATGTGGTGTCCATACAACAAAGTAAGAAAATTTTAGTCCAGTTACAGACATTTGTATCTGACACTGCGTAAAGTATTTGTGTGTTTTTTTTAAGTGAAGCACTCCATTTTCATCTTTACTCAAATATGGTAAATTTGCATCTGGGGCAGTTGGCGATATGTGATTAATTGAATAAGGGCACTTGATTTCTAAGCATGCTTGTGGACAGCAAGAGCAACTAATTATTCTGTCCGAACTTCCACCTATAAATGGTATCTCACTGTCCAAATACAAACCACATTCGGAAAATACCACATCCTTATGATCTGATTTGAATATGCTGTAAAATGTATTCACGGCATCGCTTTCCATTGTACGACCGTACTTAAGGGCTGGTATGTTGGGGTCCACAAATGTTAAACCAGAAACTTTTTGGTTAAGTGCCCACATATCAATATATCCACCGCCACCCTTGGCCACTCGCTTCATTTTGGATAACACATCATGTGCTTTAGATGCAGCAATTACTGCTTTTCGAAATAAAAACCAGTTTTTATTAGCAGCTTGTCCACGTGTTATTTTCTCAATTTCTTTTGACTGACTCCTTTTAAACATGTTTTTCATATGTTCAATAAATTCTGATTTATTTGATGACATAAGAATGATGTCATCAAATGCGGAATCCGCCCCCCCTCAATAACTTTTCATAGGGTTGTGCGAATTGAATCAAACTTGGCACACTTATAGCACGTCATAAAAGGAACAAAATGGCAGCAATAAATTTTTGCTTGTGTCAGCACATTTTCTGTGACGTCATCAGAAGCTTCAAATTTGTTAAAAATGACAATATCTGCTTAAAATTTAATTACTTTTGTTCCTGATCGAATTTTTGCATTCTGTTTAAAGTTTCTGAAAGCTAAATAAAAGTTATTTAACATATTTTCCGGTTTTTACGTGTATCGCATAAAAAATTGCCAAAAGTTGCCCGAAAATCCGGTTTTTTCCGATTTTCGGGTAAAATCCGACAAAATCGGGAAATCGGATTATTCACGTGTCCAAATTATGCAAAATGATTCTTCTTAATAAAACAAAGTTGTGTTGCAAGTTTCAAGTTCTAATGATAATCCTAACAGGAGTTATTAAATTTTACCCATTATAAGGATTTCATAGAGATTTTTAGGGGTAGTTTCGAGTAATGGCCAATATCAAAGCCTCTGAAAGGTATGGGACCTAAAAATTTGGCATGCAGGTGTCTAATAGATAAATATTGAAAGTCAATAAGTTTCATAGCCATATAACATAGCAATAAGTAGTTATTTATAAAAAACCGTCAGGGGGGGCGGAATCCGCCCCCCCCCGGACCGAATAGGGTTAAAGTTAATTGCTTTATATGGGTTAAGGCAAGAGGGTTATACTTTTCTTTAGTTGTGTGCACCAGTGGCCTTTTTTGCTTACCCCGTTGTGCAAAGTTTTCACGTGAAAAGTCCAAGTTTTTTATTTTTGTTGGAGCGACGTCTTGACGACTTGGTAACCATTCATTTGCTTTACTCGTACACGATGGTTTTGTCAATCCTAAACGTACAGCCGCCTCAATTCTATACATTGCAGCTGCAACATGGTTGCAGCTTTGACCCATCCCTGCCATACATGTGCAGTGACAGGCTCTGATTTTGACATTTTTTTTCTCAATCACCAACCACAATGCATGATAAGGATCATGGATTGACTGAGATTTGCGACATTCCCCTTTGAATAAACAAAACTTGCTTCTTGATAGCTCATGGTATAGTAAAGGTTTTAGCCAACCACTTTTGTAATAGCTGTATGCTTTGGAATTTTTATAATCATTCAAATCTTTGCTTCCTAATTCTGCTGGGTAAAACATAAGATAATTAAAAATATCTGGGTACATAAGCATTGGCCAAAATGACATCCCTTCATCTTCATTTAACCACCCATGTGGGATTTTATAGGGATCAGGAATAGCTAAGCCGTCAATTTTTAATTTCGTCTTGTATTCAATACTAAGCTGATGCTCTACTTCTGCTGCAGTTTTTATAGGCTGTATGTTATTCTCCATAGCCGAAAACACTCGTGCTACAAGTTCCTTTTTCCTTCCATTTAATAACAGCCCTCGAACTCTTAAGTAATCCTTAAGTTCTTCTACTTTCATTTTTTCTATTAAGTCATAATCCATTTTAATTACTTTCTAATTGTTGAATATCTGATGTTTATACTTCGTTGTCTCAAGTTAAATTGCGGGCCTCATTCAATTTGACCCCCACTTATGGAGTCCAGGCCGCGACCGAGATTACGTAATCAAAAAAGGTTGAATTGGTGTATTATAAAGCAGAGTATTCTAGTAATCTAGGTAACAGGTAGTAACAGCCAATTATTATTTTTTTCGCAGATTTTGCAAAGGCGTTTTGCCACGATTATGCGGAGGGTCATTGTATATTGAGTTATATCTTTTTAACTTCGAAATTTTTGTTGAAATGCGAAGCCATTTATAGAATATTTTCCTAATCAACAAATCCGGGTTTTTTTAAAACTTCCTCAAATATTATCCAGATACTGGGCTGTTTTTGTGTTATGATTTCCACTTTGTTGTTCATTTTAAAATTGACTGCATACGTTTCATATAAGGTTAACTTTACTTTTATTATCAATGCCATATATGATATGTGATATTGATATGTGATATGTGATATTGATACATAAAATTATTTCGTTGTTTTTTGTTTTTAAACGTCTTTTTATGGCCTAAAACGCTATTTCGGTGGATGGCACGGAAAGTATATTTCGGTGGATGGCACGGAAAGTATATGTGTTGTTTTTCCCCGAAGCCGCATTATAATGACACATTTGCTAAACGATTAGTTTTATTCTGTCTCTTTTATGGTGACTTTTAGTTAATTTAAATATTTTATTATGCCATAAACACCGGTCAATTTTTATTGCTCCTTGGATGTACTTAATTTGTTATAAATTAGTATACACGTAATTAACATCGTGTATAACAACATGCTTTGTGTCTGGAAGTAGATGAGTTCTTCCTAAAAACAGCAGCAGTTATATGTCATGTCATTTGCAAAAAAATTATTTCTATTCTCTCGTTTATATTCTGTCGTTGTACTATACAAATGTCACGGAGTTTTTTATTCTATTAAGCACTTGTTTACTGATAGATAAAATTAACAAACAGATGTCATTTTTTCCCACTTGAAAGAAATTAAGAACACAATTATTGAGGGAAAGAGCAATGGATCCACAAGTAGATTTTTCCAGGGAGCTTCAAATTTATTAAGTTTTCCTTCTCCTCTAAAAAAATTCCTTCCGTCTTTTCGATGAATTTGTAAAAACAATTTTTTGATTAGAAGGTTTTTAAAGGTGGAGCTTTCCACGAGAGTTTCACTGGTCCAACAAAATAATACCCTAACAGCGTGTGTCTCTCAATACAATAGCGCCCAAACACGCCCCATATCAAATTTTTTTGATTGGTTGAAAAAAACGTTTACCCCGAAACTTTCAATACTGATCGAGTTGAAAAAAATAGGAGAGAAATTCTGCCAGTTTCTTAAAAATGTGCTTTGTAGAAGAAAATTTTCCTCTTGTGTTGTTGATATGATACTAAACAGATAAAAGTCTTGCTGTTTATAAGCAACTTCATTTTTTCATTTTGGCCTCAGTTTTTAAAAGAGAACTAACAAAAATACTTACATATATGTTTTTTTGTAATAAAAACATTCTTACATATCACAAAAACAACATGGCATAAAATGTTTTTAATTTTTTAATTTCAGTCCAAATTTTGTTCCCAAAAAACGATAATTAAATTAACGGCCGCCGCCATTATCGAACAAAGGCCAGCTTGGTTCATACATATTTAGTTGATTCGTGACGTGACACGGCGTACATGGCTCAACAGGATTTGTAAGACGATGGATAAAGATTTCTTCGTCTTCTAAGAGCGATTTAAATTTATCGCGAGGTTCGAGCGATGAAGAAGACTAGTTAAATTCCAGTAGAACAACATCATAATTTCCAAGAATTTCCAAGAATTTAGCAACATACGAAAGTAGGTAAAAAACTTTGAGACTGTTTTTGTTTTGTCTTGTCTTGCCTTCACGAAATCACTATCATCAGTACACTTCATTCCGCATAATCATTTGCAGTTTTGTTTTCAAAACTAGCAAATTAAATGAAGCACCTGGTGTCTTTCAAAAATTTTTAATACAAAAAGGAAAAGCCCTTGCAGGCTAAAAGATTTCGGATACTTGTTCGCATACAATTTTGTTCCCCACATCTTTCGAGTTCGCCAGTAGCTTGTTTTGTACAGAACTTCCACAATTTTGTTCCGTCATTCAAAATAAATAGGTATTATCTCATAGTATGATCTTAAACTTTTAAAATGTTTTATTTAGTGCGTCAGATACAGACTAGAAGAAACCAACGCCTTACTGTTAGCGGCCAAAGCGAGGGTCGTAAATTTAAGTAGCCCAAAGCGGTGGCAACGACGCAAGCCGATCACACTTCAGAATCAGATGCTCGTGAGAACATTTCGTCTATTAAAAAATCTACTTTAAAGGCCGGTCCTCCAATTGTGCGCGCGCTCGCAGCGAGCAGGCAAAAGAGTAGGATTTAATCCTATCCCCGCGCCGTTCGCCAGGTGCCAACCAAACAAATTGCTCAAATTTTTTGAGGTTTTAAATTTTGATTTTTTTAACCTGTTTTTAAAATTAATGTTTATGTAATTAGTATTTCTTTAAACATTTATAGTGTATTTATTTGTTTTATAATATTTTTAGAAATAAATCATCATCAATTTTTGATTAAAACAAAATAGTATCAGAAAGCAATAATTTGACTTGTTACGAGAAGCCTGAGTACAAAGCTCTTATCATCCACTATACATTAGTTTGTAATTTTCACCCAGACTTAACATCATAAAGCTGCAAAGTCTTAAGTAGTAACTCTTTTTAAGACTTTCTGTTTTTGGTTATATTCCCCTCATGTATACTGTAAATATTTCCGCCAGATTGAGTCACATAAAACTTTGCATTCAAATTAGCAGATATTATCTGAATTTAACTGTGTTACCCGGTATTGAACGCCTGGTGGGGCGCTTTAGTGCAATTATGCAGTATGATGTAAATGAAGAACATTATGGTGTTTCGGGGGTAATATATTTTTGAAATATATAGCTATATATATATAGCTGAAATAAAAGCAAACAGTGTACAAACCGTTGTAACCCCGCCAAGCAAACCTGTTCGAAAAATGTTCTTGGTCAAAGTTCACAAATTAAATGTTACTCATGGGCTGAGTGCTTAGTGAAGTTAAACCATGTTGCATATCCGTATAGGAGTAATACCGTAAACCTCCGAATATAAGCCCTGGGCTTATACTAGTTCGTAAGCTTTTTGGGGGTGGGCTTATACATGGGGGTGGGCTTATACACGGGTGGGCTTATACATGGAAAACAATAGCAACATATTAAATATCTATGCATATATTTTACGTAATAAAAACTTTTCACTCATCGCCACTTTCTTCACTATCTTCACTTTCGCTATCACCATTATCTTCACTTTCGCTCGACGTCGCTGTCTCTACATTGTCTCCGCTATCATCATCTTCTTCCTCGCTTGATGTTTCAAGGTGGAATTCCTCTTCTGGTTGAGGCATTGTATAGTCGTCTATACCTCGGATGTTAATTTGTTTATCTTCTGTCCCATTAGCTTGTACTTGTATGTTTTTGCAAAAGAAAAAGTTTTTTAGTAAAAGAAAAACAACCATGAAATTTTCCCTTCCAATATTATGGGTTTATACACGGGTGGGCTTATACATGGAAATCGTTAGTAATGAGTAAAATGATGAGCTTATACATGGGTGGGCTTATAGACGGGTGGGCTTATATTCGGAGGTTTACGGTACCTTTTTCCAAAAAACGGTATTGCGACTTCGGTAAAACAGTCACTCAACAATTTTATTTTGTAGAATAATTTTTCGTGACAGTAATAAAAGCTACCTTAAAGGAGAGGCGAACAAAAAATTATTTTTTGACAGCCAGAAAATACATTTTAAGTGAGAGAAAAATTTTCTAAATTCTAAATCCTAAAAACTACTTAGATAACTACTTTAATAACAAATAAATAACTATAATTCACAACTAAGTATCTATATATCTTCCTAGCAACATTTTTACAGAAGTTTAATGACTGTATGGGATGGAAATAAGTAGGTTTTGAATGTACTTGCCAGTAAACATCATAAATAAGATCTTTGACTCGAGATAACTAAGAATATTTTACGTACTACAGTAGTAACAGCATTTTATGACCTTCGTTTAAACTTCTTTAAACAAAAAATGTCATGACCAACAGCAATATTTTTTTCATGTTTTGAGTCCCTTTTCCACATCATACTGCCAACTTAAAACGAAAAAGTTTGTTATGAAGAGATGGCGCCAAATTTGAATAAATATACAGACCGGAAACATGCAATAACAAATCGAACGCGCAATATGGTGGCTTCATCTTTATTTACGAATCTTTACTTTCTTTATCTTTACTCGCAAATTTGTTCAGTAAGTTCAGTAGTATAAAATAATAAAAATATATTCGTCACATGTTGTTCAACATTCTATTTTGATCTTCAACTTTTTCTTGTTTAATTACTTTGTGTATATTGACCCGTGACTATCACAAAGAGAAATATATTCCATTGTTTTTTTAATTTAGCAACCATAAAATGAATGATTCAGCATTCAAGGATAAAAGTAAAAACTGGTATTTTGTAATAAACTTCTAATGAAGAGATTTTCTGGGTATAATGTGAGTATAATAACGTGTTGTTGTGCTGCAAAGTTAAAAGCCACAAATTCCCCCTCTTTTTTAAACAAGCAGCTTGAAATTATTACCCCTTAATATAAAAACAGCAAATCTTTCAGCAAAACCATTTTTTACCTGATTTGATGCTAACTAAATATTACAAAAACTAAACAATTGTCAAGATTTTAGGGGAAATTCCATACCAGCGGATCTGGTCTTTGAAATTGTCTCGGGCATCATGAATTTTCAATCAGCAGCCGTGCCACGGCTGTTCGCCTCTCCTTTAATAACACAAGAAAAATTTCATGATAAACTAAAACTATATTTAACATTTCTGCGAGATAAATAAAATTACTTTGAGTCAATCACAGGAGACAGTTTATACGTTTAGCATTTCCTTTCTTCGGTCATTCAGAATGCGTTTACCATCCCCGCGGAAATTACGTCACACAAGTTAGTAATTTACCGAACAGAAAGTCCTCGTCGACACTGTCATGGCGGCGAACGTAGCACTACTTTGACTTTAAATATTTCAAGAGGCAAAGCTCGCACAAAAAATTAGCACAATTCATATTCACACCATAATAAACATTTTAAGCACAACTTGTTATCAATCGTTAGTTCTCCTTTAAGGACAATATTTTTATTTAAACCTTACAGTTACTAAAATGTTGTGCAGCGTAATATTTCGAAGAATTCAGCTGTGTTGTTATTTCTGCACTTTCATGTTATGATTTATTCGAAAAGGGTTCTCCTTTGACGGTTGCTTGTTATAGTAATCAAGGTTAAGGTTTGGTTGACCAAATTTTTAGTATAGAGATAGAGATTTGTAGGTTTTGGCACACTTCCATGCACATTTGTGAACATCGACGCGTCTCCCGTCTTAGACCTGCTACCTTGAGATTCCATCTCGAGTATCCGTGCACAATTGTGAACATCGACGCATCTCCCGCCTCAGACCTGCTCCTTTGGAACTATGTTCGGCGTTGCTGACACTCCATCTCGAGTATCCGAGCAAACTTGTGAACATCGGGTAATCTCCACCATCACAGCGCTGCCTGCACACAAGTCTTTTTCACTTTTTCAAATTTTTTCAAAATAGTAGGGTTTGACCATGTTCACTCATGCATGGCATCATGCTTAACTTGAGTAGAAAGGGGAACCGAAGGCTAACGCTCCCTACTCAAAGTTTATGCTGGTTGAGGGTTTGCGTATATAATAAATGAATGTGCTAGAATTGTCCAGATGATTGAAAAATCCAATGCAAATATCTATAATAAAGATGAACACGACAACCGTTAGAGAATTACGTGATATTGCAAAGAGCCGTGGTATGACTGGCTACCATAGGTTACGCAATGCTGAGCTTGTCTCTTTATTAGGTACACCTCAGAGAGCGCCAAGATCAACAAAATCAAGAAAGGTGGTCAAGCCTATCTTTGAAGAGCAAGAGATGTCGAAGAATTGATCAGTGGTGAAAGGTAAGATGCAAGGATGGTACGAGTGGTTAATTAATGCTGTATCGAAGCCTATAAAAGAGCAAAATTATGGCTTTGTACAACAAATCAAGCAGCATCGTAGCAAACCCTACACTTCACGACGAAGTTGAAGAAGAGGTTGAGGAAGACTACCTCGACGGTATCCGTGATCTATTTGAAGAGGGTAAAGAAGACGATCCTGACCTCACACCTCAAGAGCATACCCATGCACTACACGAGACCTTCAGAAGCTTTCGTATACCCGGTATTAACAAAGCTGACGTTGATGGATATATTACTATGACGATGCCCATCGTCAAAACATTGATCGAGGAACAAGTGAAAGACATGGGGTCTGCCAAAGTACAGCTTACCATGTGGATAAGGTTGAAGAAGAAGATAGTGTTACTCATTGAGTCTGACGCGGGAGACTTAGAAGGAGCAGAAGACTTGGCTGGGTCTGACGATTCCTACATTAGAACGGAGAAAGCCTTTAACAGCAATATGACCTTTATTTTTCAAGGTAGTGATGTAGCTGATGTGTTGGATACAATGTTCTCGCAGGTCAAAAAAGGTGTAGCATCCAGCTCTACCAGGGAGCGGATTTACTATCGATCGAATCCTGCATCTAGATGTAGACTTTCATGCGGCACTGCATCATGAAGAGATTGGGAAAAACATGCAAAGGATATTCAAACTACGAGAGTTTGCAGATCGCTACAACTTGCAGGGCATAGAGTTTCCAACGACTATCAAAAGCATTTGCAAGTTTAAGAAGAACAACCCTGACATTGCGGTAAACGTGCTGTATATAACGAAAAGGAACATCAATATCCTGCAACGATCCGACCACAACATCACATGTAGTAAACAAGTGAACCTACTGCTCATCAAAGACGGGAAGAAGACGCACTACACCTGCATCAAAAGCCTATCAAGATTGTTGGGCAGCTTGGTCTCTAAGAATGAAAGGGTGATGCATTTCTGTCTAAACTATCTGGCAGCATTCAACACAGTCGAATCGAGAGACAAGCACTACAACTACTGCGTAGATCACGAAGCAGTCAAGATTATGATGCCAAAGGAGAGTGAAAAATGGTTGAAATACCAGGATGGTCAGATGCAGTATAAGGTGCCATTTGCGATTTATGCAGACTTTGAAAGTCTACTCATCCCGGTAGAAGATCGTAGAGAGAGTAAGACCAGGAAGCTGAACAAGCATGTGCCATCAGGCTGGTGCATATATAGTGCAAATTTGCTTACGGAGATGTACCGAATCAACTAACTGTGGCAAAGATTGTGTTAAGCGATTCGTGGACCATCTGGAAGACGAGGTGAAGAGGTTGTATAATACATTCCCACAACAACCGATGACGGAGCTCACAGAGGTGCTAAAGAGAGAGTACAACGAGGCAATAGAATGCCAAATCTGAATGAAAACATTCAACGATCCTGCGCATAATCGCAAGGTTCGAGATCACTGTTACTACACAGGTCTCTACCGAGGTGCGGCCCATAACAAGTGCAACCTGGCGTATAAGATTCCAAAGCACATCCCCGTCATCTTCCACAATCTGAGTGGGTACGATGCACATCTGTTCATTGGAGAATTAGGAGAGAAATACAATACGGATGATATAAGGTGCATCGCGGAAAATGCAGAGAAGTACATCAGCTTTAACGTCAAAGTCAAGGTGCCGCTAGCAGGTGTTACGAACTCGAATGGAGAGCAGGTATTCAAGAACATAGAGCTCAGATTCATCGATAGCTGTAGATTTATGCCATCGAATCTAGACAAACTATCAAGCAACCTTAGCGATGAACAGTGTGTAAATCTCCGATGCTTTTTCAATAAGGAAGACTTGTTCAAGCTGATGCGACATAAAGGAGTCTACCCTTATGAATACATGGATGGGTGGCAACGATTTAAAGAGTTGGAGCTACCTCCAAAGGAAGCATTTTATAGCAAGTTCAATATGAAATACATCTCTACCGAAGACTGCGAGCATGCTACACAAGTATGGAATTGTATCACGCCGGAGGGTGATCAAGTTACGCTAGGTGATTACCACGATGTCTATCTAGCTACGGATGTGCTACTCTTGGCAGACGTCTTTGAAAGTTTCCGAGATGTATGTCTCAACAACTACAAGCTAGATCCTGCGCACTTTTACACTGCTCCGGGATTGGCTTGGAAGGCAGCACTCAAATACAGCAAAATAAACTTAGAGTTCCTAACAGATCCTGACATGGTACTCATGTTTGAAAAGGGTGTTTGAGGTGGTATAACTCAAGCGGTACATCGCATGGGCAAAGCTAACAATAAGTATATGGGTGATCAGTATAATTCAGACGAAGAATCTTCGTACATCGTGTACCTTGATGTTAACAACCAGTATGGATGGGCAATGACTAAAGATTTACCGACACACGGCTTCAAATGGATTTCCGAGACGGCGAAGTTTACAGCGAAACAAATCGCAAAGTTAGTCAAAATGAACAAGCATGTATACCTACTCGAGGTTGATATAGACTACCCCGAGATATTACACGACAAGCATAACGAGCTTCCATTTTTACCTGAGCGTATGACGATTGGCAAGGTCGAAAAACTCATACCAAACCTGAAGGTCAAACGCGGATATGTGATGCATGTTAGAGTCCTCCACGATGCTATAAAGCATGGATTTGTATTGAGAAAAGTACACCGAGTCATCCAGTTCAAACAGGGTCCTTGGCTTTAGTACTATATCGATCCTAACACGAGGTTGAGGACTGCTGCTGCAAATGAATTTGAGAAAGACTTTTTCAAGCATATGAACGTATCTGTGTTTGGCAAAACGATGGAAAATGGTAGAAACCATCGTGATTTGGAGCTTGTTACAAACCAAGAAAAGTATAGAAAGCTTGTAGCAAAGCCAAACTTCAAAGGTTGCATTCGTTTTTAGCGATAATCTCATCGGTATGGAAATGGGTAAGACGGAGATTAAAATGCTGAAGCCAGTGTATGTCGGTCAAGCGATTCTAGACATATCTAAGCAAGTCATGTATGAATTTCATTATGACTATATGCAGCCAAAATATGGTAGCAAGCTCCAACTCTGTTACATAAATACTGACAGTTTCGTTTACCATATATTCACAGAAGACTTCTACAGGGATATTTCAGACGACGTTGAGAAACGTTTCGATACAAGCTTGATGAAGGATGAGCTAGGTGGGAAAATCATGACGGAGTTCATAGCACTGAGAGCAAAACTCTATGCCCACAAAATTCTCACAAAGAAGGGTGGCGGTAGGAAAGCGAATGGTGTGAAGAAATGTGTGACGGAGAAGTCCATCACTTTTGACGATTACAAGTGATGCTTGGAAAAAGGTGTTGATATATACAAAAAATCAGGTGCTTATCCAGCAGAAAAAACATCAACTATACACTCAAATGGTGAACAAACTAGCGCTGGATCGCGCTGATGATAAAAGGCTTATCCAAAAGGACCCGTAGTCTAGTGTGCTTGATCAAGCACATTAGACAACAAATGGAAGCTTGCTTATGTATTGCACTCGCATGCGCGGTCGCTCTACCTTATGTGTTGCTCTTACTCTGTTTTCTAAAATGCAGACATGTAGTAAATAGAATGAGCAAGATAGCTAAGATATTTGATGAAGTAGATACTCCCGCAGAAGCTCTACAGCAAGAGAAAAAAGTAGATAAACGTCAAGTCTTGAAAGATGCTCTACGCAAAGGGAAAGGACATCTTTTGCCGAAAAAATGTACTGAAGGCTTCGTAGAAAAGGCGCCAGATGAAGCGATCGAAAAGGCACATGCGGAATATGTTTAACGTGAGATCCACGAAAAGGGAGAAAAAACTGTCAAGGCACTTTCTTCGCATGCAATCACTATGTACGCAAACGTTGTAGGGAATGTCGTCCAGCTCGATAGTGCTGAGGCTTTAAAGCGAGATAGCGAGGAAGACCTGATTATCAAGGATAGAATGGCTGGGAATCCTCGTCTACCCTGCCTTTGGTAAATTTATCGCTCCTCTGTTAGTGGTTGCTCATACAGTCAACCACACTCAGCTCTCCAAGAGGAAGGACACGCATGTGATGCAAAAAGACTCTTAAAATGAAAGAAATCAGCTGAATGATCAGCACACGCAATAGCAACGCAATAATTAATGAGCGAGGACAAGCAAGAACCAAAACAAGTTATCACGAAGAAAAACGAAGGTCGAGTTGCTGCTGGGAAAGGACTTGCCGAATGGAATCGTAAGAACAAGGAGCACTTGCATAGCAACGCATGTAAGAACCAGAGCGAAAGCGGTCAAGTACCCGAAGCATATTTCGGATGCGTTGAGCCCTATAATAAATGACGAGCGTCACACCTTACGAGAAGGAGATAATCGACATGCTGTACGAGACCTTGGTAGATCTTGGATTTACCTTCGGATATGCCCTGGCAGGGAAGAAATTTCTTGGGATTACACGACCCTCTGCAAAGATGGATATGAACGATATTTTGAAGATGACAGGGTACTTTGCAGCAGGACGCGCAAGTCGAGAAATGGCTGTGAAAAAGGGCTGGATTCCAGCTTCAATCGTGCCTAAAAAATGAAATCTTACCCAGCCTCCATCGTAGATGAAACATGTCCAAAATTTTTGTGAAGTAGTAGTACATCACAAAACAAAATGGAAGAGACCAAGAAATGCACAGCTTGTAAACACTCCTTGCTACTAGACAATTTCAGGATCAAGGGAAACGGAAAACCGACAAAACAATGTATCAAGTGCTTGGATGCCGTCAAAGCATCAAAAGAACGTACAAAATAAGGAGCTTAGTTCTCAAGAGTACCTAGGGTGCGATGTAGATACGCTTCGAGTTTATATTGAAGCACAATTCACGGAAAGCATGTCTTGGGAAAATTACGGTAAGTGGCATATTGACCACAAAATACCTCTCAAGTATCGAGAAAACGGCGAGAAACCCTCAATTGAGGAAGTAGCGAGAAGACTCCACTATACAAATACTCAGCCTATGTGGGCATCAGAGAACATCTCAAAAGGCAACCGGTACGTCTCTGAATAAACAATGGCAACTTTAGCAGTGATAGCAGGAGGAGCAATAATCAACGCCCTAGCATTTTCAGGGTCCAATTTTCTATTTAGGAAACTGTCTGGACAAGGCGAGGAAGAAACACGACGACACGACAAAGCTATCGAACAATTGCAGGCTGCCCAGGCACAATGGGTGCGCAATCGGCAGGCTAAAATTGACTGGTACAATCATCAAAGACAGCTCAAGAAGAGAGCCGGGGAGGATTTAAGGGAGTTTGATAGAGGTATGCAAGAATACTACATTGCTACGATCGACAAGGCTCTCAAGCTTTCAGACTTTTACGTACCTTCCCAAGAACAAAAGAACGGTGAACTCACTTTCATCGTGGGGTCCCTAGCTCTCCTGGGATTTGCAGCCTACAAATATGCATAGAGACATTGCTAGCGTTACATAATAACACATCGTTTTGTCATCTGCTGACTGTGTGTAATAAAAATGACAAAAGTACAAGTACAAACGTCGCAGACGCTAGCGAAAGCTGTCGCTCACTCTGTATCTGACGAAGAGATCGAAAAACTGAGCAAGATCTACTACAACCCAGAGCATCTTTGGGTTGGACGAAAAGCCATCAAACTGCTCGCTAAGGAGAGTGGACTATCCAAAAAAACGTTTTACACTGGCTATCTCGACAGCTCCTATGGCTTCGACACATTCGAGGCCCCAAGCAGATTGACTACCCTCATTTCACCATCACAAAGCCTAATGAAATGCACCAATTTGATCTGCTGTACATGCCTCATAACAACGTTTATGGGAACACGTACAAGTATATCCTTACAGGCATCGATGTACCTTCGCGTTACAAGGTTGCAAGACCTTTGCGTACGAAAAAGGCTGCAGATGTTGCAGAAATGATCAAGGACATTTACAAAGCGGGGCCTCTGCGCTATCCCGAAACCTTCCAATGCGATAACGGTTGTCAGATGTGACAAAGCTGCTAGAAGGAAAAGGGGTAGAGATTCGTCAAGCCACAACCAAGTATCATCATACATTTACTGCGTTCGTAGAGTCCTTTAACAAGATCCTTGCGAAGAGACTTTTTAAGCCTCAAGATGCGCAAGAGTTAGTCACTGAGGAGACTAGTAGAACATGGGTGAAATACCTGTACTCTACAGTGAAGAGTCTCAACAATACCAAGACTGCGATGATTGGAATGAAGCCGTCTAAAGCTATCAAGCTGGACGAAGTATCACTTGTGAAAATCCGAGAGTTCCCTGAAGAAAGGCAGTTACGAGAAGATGGTCTCTACCTCTATCTACTTCAACCTGGAGAAGAGCATGGAGATCAGAAAAGACGTGCCACCAACGCTTTTTGGAGCAAAAAGACGTATAGACTGGATCGTATCGTAGCAGATCGCCTGCGGCTCCGTCTTGACGGGCAACCAAACAGTCCTGTAAGGGAACGTGTGTTGTACTGGCTCGAAGGCGGTCCAAATCGTAGTTTCGTTACAGAAGAATTGATGCTACTTCCAAAGGATGTAGAAGTGCCTCCTGTGTATGTGAAAGAGTGGTGAAAGGGTATATTGTCATCTTGTAAGTCTCATGAGACTTACAAGAACATATGGGAAAAAACGTTTGCATCACATTTCCGTTTCTCGCGTGTCAAGGGCCTCCCTAGTCTTCCAGTGCTGGAACACCTAAATCATACAAGTCATCTCGAGTAAGGTCTATGAGTCTGAAGTGGCATCGATACCGCTCCACATGCCCTTCCTCTTCAAATCTGTTAAAGGCTTGCATACAGTTAGGATTGTCTATGACTACGATCTCTTCAGAGCTCGGAAAGTTGTCTCTGAACCATCTTCTCTTGGCGGGGAGAGCACGTCTTTGAACACGCGCACAGCAGTAAGGAAGATGATGATACTTGTCTTCGCCTAGTGCGGTGTGTTTGCGGTATATCACGATCATTTTGTCTTTACCGGGATCTTGTGCGTATGGAACATGTCGCTGCCATAGCTTAGAGTTGTCTTGCTCAAGAATAGCAACCAGTATATCTCTGTCTTCGAGATCATCCCCTAGAATGGCGATAGTTGCGTCTTGTAATTTTTCAACACCTTTTTGCGCAAGCCACCTGGTAAGTTGTGCCGCCTTCGGTTTTCTAGAACGACGCACAATCTCTAAAGCACCGTCGAATGTGACGAAGGCATCATGCCAATTTTGACCTGCCATAAGGGCGGAGCTCTGATCCCCTCCCCCACAAGGAGGACGCGTGACGTGGTTTCGACGCCTTGAAACATGTGGCGATTATCAACTATCCCTAGGAATCTACCGAGATCGGCACGCTTGAAACGAGGCTGCGAGTGCTCATCGAACAGAGTCTCGATGGCACTAGTAGGTACGTAGTTGAAAAGGGCAAGTTGAGAAGACATCTTTTCTTTCTAGGAACAAGTCCAACCAGGGTGCTCGCATTGTGTAAGCTATCGCACCTTGTGCTGTCACTGCGCTTTGTGCGGAGCTTCATGATGGTGAATTCTATAGCTCCTAGGGTCAAAAAGTCAAAACGCATGTTTTGACTTTTTGAGCTGAGTCTTGATATTTTCCCAGTCATTATCGCTAATCATGTTGGTTTCTTTGTTGACAAGCTTCATATCAGAGCGTTCGTGCGGATACCACAGGAACAGCTGCTTTTTCTGCCTTCGAAGATTTTTTGGCAAAGCGGTATACGCTTGCGTTAAGAGTCAAAGGCCATGCTTTCAATGCCTTCCAGAGATGGCTAGTTCAAGCAGAGACTGTCTTTTCTCATCAAGAGATTGGTCTGCTATCATGTCGTCGACAATAAAGAGCGTCTCTTCGCCAACTAGCAGTGACGATAGTTTTTCGATCCAGGCAAAGAGTTGGTCCTTGGGATTGATCAAGAACACATAGTCACCTTTCCAAAGCGAGGATCTCTCGAGGTATGTGCTGTTCCATTGTATAGTTGGACAGAGGATAATGATGTTGTGGAAGTGCCTCTTGTACTCATTTTCTAGGAGATCTAGGACTTGTTGCGTCTTTCCAGACCCAGCTGGGCCTGAAAATATCGCAGTATGTGGCTGTTTCACAATGTCTAGGGTCATTTATTTCTGTAGAAGCTTTCCTACGGAACGCTTTTATCCTTCTAATACTCCACGCTATGAAAGCGCACATCCAGAATGTTCAGTTGGACATCACTGAGAAGGCTCGGCTTTCTTCGTCACTTGCAGAGTGGTACCATCCGACAAGAGTTACAAAGGCCTTCCCGAATCGTGAAGACTATGATCAAGAGATGATCGAAAATCGACAAAAAGTGCATACCTTTCACTCATAAACTGCCCTATTGAAACGTCAGAGTCATGGCTACCGAAGAGGTTGTCAATTTGCTCAAAATGATCACTTCCAAGCATAGCGTGCGAATATAGTTCATTAGGCTCACCTTCGATAGTGATTGTTATTGTCTCAATCTTGGGATTGTAGAAGACTTCGTTAGCGCCGCTATATGGCTTGACCTTTGACGGGTCTACAAAGAGTAGTAAAACACCTTTCAAGCTCTTGGCAGGTGTAGCAATCTGTAAGTTATAGCTGGTATCCTCTTTTTTCATAGTAATAGATTCTGAGAACTCTCTCATAGGGTAGCGCTAGACGGCTGTACCGGGATACCATGGCACTCGCGAGGCCTCCGTGGTTTACTTTATCAAACTCTAGTGCAATGTTCGTGATCTCGTATGCACCATCCGCAGGCTTTGCCGCAGTATATCCTGAAGCCGCTGTACCTGCATCCTTGATGATAGTACCGTACGATGCAAAGTGTAGAACGAACTGCAGGCGATCATGGAAGTAGGTCTCTAGTTAGTTCAAATATTTTCCCAAGAGGGATGCAGAAAGTGTTGCCGTAAGCTGCGACGATCGCCTTTTCCTCATCGTTTCCGACGTGATCGCTAGCTTTAACCTGCAAGGCACGGATAGTGCCATCGTTTGGGTTGAGATACCCTCATGGATCAGCTTATTCTCACGTTCACGCTTTGGCAACCACAAGTCTCTGTAGACAGCGAGGACGCTATAATCGTTGATGCTTTGAACCTCTTTACTGTTCAGTGTGATTCTCAAGTTTTGCTCCAGACTTTTTCCAATATTGCTCACGACAGTGCGCTTCGTATTTGTTCCCGTCAGCTCAAGATCGAACAAGAGCCGAAGACTCCTCGGGAAAATGACATCATTCTGCCCCATGTTTGGCACGTCGACACACATTTTGGTTGATTGTAGATTTCAGTTGGTTCACTTTCACACGCTGCTTCTTCTCCTTCATCGCCAGCATCGTCTTAATCTCCGCATACGGATCAAGCTTCTTTCCAAATATATTACTCATAACTGCTTTATTATATGCAGGGCGAAGCGCGAAGCCCAGCACTAGATGATTTTGCTTGAAATAAATGCCTATAAATCCCACTTATGAACCAGGAGACAATTTTACGCCTGAGAACATCCCAGACGGTGATGGATCTTTCAGTAGACCTGAGGATCTTCCTACCCAGCCTGGTTCCAGCTCCACGCTAACGCCAGAGGCACGACAGATGAGTAGCAGTGCGTCGAAACTAAGCCAGAGAGAAGAGCTCAAAAGATCAAAGATCGACGATCTCTACGAACATCTTGGCGAAGAGCTGGGGCAGCCAAATGTGAGACATTACGACGATTTTGAGGTACGAGGGAATCAACTTCTTTATGACGGTATAGAGATCACGAAAAGGAACGGTGAAATGAGGAGCTTTGCCGAGATACAGAGAAGATTAGGTACAAATCGACTGCGAGCCATAGGCTTCACCGAATACAGTACACCTAACAAAGGCAGCATAACAATGGCTCAAAAACTCCTGAACGATCTGCATTATGTCGAGAACGCGGAGAATGATATGGAGATGATGCCCCTTCTGGAGAATGTCTTGGATGAAACAAAGAGCCTCATATCAGAGACTTCATTTAATGGGGAGGCCTTTACGGAGCGCGAAAGAAGAAGATTGAACCTTGAACTTCAAATCTTGAGGGGGAACCTGAGACACTTGAAAAGCAAGAGGATCTTCTACGATGGTGAGATCGCTAAAGCAGAAGCCAAGGTGAAGAGACTTGAGACTAAGAAAGCCGCGTCTGGAGTATCCGAAGAACAGCAAACTATTTGGAACGAAGACATTGCTAAAGCCAGAGAAGATCTTGAACTACTTCAAGATAAAAAAGAAGCCATACAAACAGCGCACGGAGTGCTGCCATCCGACACTCAGAGCCAGCTGAAGGCAATTAAGGACACGCTGATGAAGATGGTAGAAGGCGATACATCACTCACTGAAAAGCTCAATATCCTCTTCAAGGAGCAGGGGATTACGATAGCGAGTATCGTCTCAGCTGTTGGCTTGCTAATATCGACTATTGTGCTAGCGGTGGAGCGACTGCAGCGGCAGGAACAACAGCGGGAGGAAGTAGTAAAGGTTTTGTACAAAAACAACTTGAGAGACTTGGGAAATTTCTAAAGTACTTAGCAGGGAAAGCAGGTACAGCTCTTCCTGGTATCATTTGTACGATAGTCTCTTTCTTTTTCAGGGTGGCTGCAAAGGTGGTTGAATTCGTAGCTCAGTATTTGTACATCGCAATTGCAAGTGCTGTTGCTGTTATTGTAGCATATGTTGGGAAGAGAGGCAAAAGGTCTTAAAGGCTCGAGATCTTATTCGTGTGTAGATATTCTACACACGACTGTTCCCTACTTGTTGAGCCAAATATAAGCGATGATAAGACCTATTCCGGTTGTAACCAACACAGCCTTGGCATAGTCATGATTTTTCGCTTCTATTACCTCATGCCTAGCAAGTATTGCAAGTGACGCGTGACTCATCACAGGTGGGCGACGCTTCGTCAAGGTCTCAACAATGTCAACCTGCTTCACACCGGCGTTGATCTTTGGGTTGACACCGATAGAGAAATAATCCTTGCTGATGAGAATCTTGTTTGTAAAATTCAGGATGTTTCCAATGTGTAGGTTCTTGAGGAAATTTTGGAATTTAGAAATTTCCTGACTCGTGTCGCTATCTTTAACCACCAACTCCTCAAACTTTGTGAGGAATAGCCGTTGTGCTCGATAGCGCTGCCTTGGTTCCCAATTATCCCAGATCTCGCGTTTGCTTGGCTTTCAAGGATCAAATAGGCATAGAATCTCACACTTTGCGACAACCGCTCAATACCGATGCGAGTGAGGCCTAGGCTTTTCTCAATAATCCACTCCACGAGTCCTCATCAAGGTAACTTGGGCCTGAACCAGGATAGTCCTCATGGCGACTCTGCCAACTACTGAAGATGCTTTCGTTCCTCCACTCCTTCTCAACACCAGCCACACCAAACTCACGAGCCAGTTGCTGGAGTTTCTGTTGGTTGAATGGGTTGTTTAGACGTCGAAATCGTTTCGATCCAGGTAGTGAAATATCAAGTTGGGATTGGATCTTCCGCATTTGGAAATAGACGTGGAAGCGATACACGGCACGAGGCATAGGCAACTCAGCCTTTAGATGCTCCATGGAAATACCGCAAGCAGAGGTAGCGCAGTAAGCGGCAAAATTGAGTTGAGTGGACCAGAAGCTAAAAGGGTGGCTGTTCCACGCCTTCACTAGTGAGATAGTACCGGAATGGAATTCATAATCGACAAAGATGTCTGGAAACTTAGCCTTGAAGGAGGAACCCTTATCATCAATAACGATGTCCTGCACCGTAAGGTCGTTGCCCTTAAGGCGTTCAAGGTACTTCCCGTGGCTTGGTGCATACTTCGCCTTCGGTTTGTACGAGTGAAAGCTTACTTTGCTCATCTTTCTTCTACAAAAAAAGATGACACCCAAGCAACTATATATCACAGATATCGACAAGCCTACGATTTTTGACTATTACCTAGGGCAGTGTTCAAGGATCGCTCTAAAGTCAATCAGTATTCGACCTACGTGGCTAAACATTTATACTAACAACGATTTCATCATTCGGAAGGTGGGACCGGATCAGAGGGTTACCCGGATCGAGATCATGAACGGTTTGTACAAGATCGAGGACCTGGCGATTATTATCAACAAGCAGGCTGAGGGGAAGGCTATGGTCTTCGTGCTGAAAAATGGGCTCTGCAGGCTCCGTGTGTCGGACACTTTACAGTCGTCATTCACAAAGGGCTTCAGGATCCCATGGGCTTGCCTGATCCTTTGGGTGGGAAGTACTATACGAAGGGCAACTATGATGGATACTACAAGACTGACGTTTACCATAGACTACGTCTTGTCTGCCCTCAGCTGGATGAAAACGATTGCTTCCTTGATGGCAAAAATTCCAAGATTCTCGCCATGCTTCCCACCAAAGAGTTGAATGCTTTGGGAGATATGCTTACCTGGAATTTTGACACTCCGATCTACCTTCCCTTGAAAGGCTCGACAGACAGACTCGAGTTCATGCTCACTGACAAGTTCCATCATGAAAAGAATGTATCCTTTGTAGGGATCACAATGTACTTGCTTATAGAATAGACAGGCTACCGCTAGTGCTGACTGCGTCTAATAAAGATGGATAATATGAAGCTATACCCAACCTTGCCACCACAGGCTGTCGCAAGTGCGCCTGAGGATGATACTATTCATGAGGAAAGTCAGGTCTACAGACTGAAAAAGATCGAAGAGATCGAGCAGTATCTGCGAAGGGAGATGAAAGAGCGGGACGGACTTGCGAAAAAGTTCAAGATGCATGGCACCTGGATTCGTTATTGTCACCATGGACTACTCGGTGTGAGCGTCATTACTACAGGATGCGGGCTTGGTGCATTAGCAACAGGTCTTGGGGCTCCTCTGTGTATTGATATGGGAGGTATAACGCTAGCCATGGGAATCGGGCAAGCTGGCCTCAAGAATGCTTCAAAGAGGTTAAGCGTGAAGGCTCAGAAGCATGAACGTATCCGACTATAGAGAATGGTGTTGTGAGTGATTATGAATTTAGTCTCATAATGCAGGAAAAGCAGCGCTATAGGCTGCTAAAGGAACAAATGCGCCAGAGGGTAAAGCGCATCATCAATAACATTGATGAACGAGAGCGTGCTGAACTAGTCGCAAAAGGGAGACAAGAAGGGAAAGATGAGGTTCTCAAAAAACTACAATCTGTTCAATATGCTTCTGCCAGCTAGATGACCTTCCACCTTATACACCTTGGCTGGTAATGCGCATACCATAATCTACAACACAATCCACCACCTCCCCCGTTTCTAGATCAATGAGCAAGTCACCATCATGTACCACACGTCGCGATTTCTGATTCAGCTCTTCGGCCAGGATCTCGAGATTTCGCTGGTAGGCTATTCCTACACAAGGCTTGCAGTAAGGACCATCCCTCTGCGTTGATGCCTATTTAAACTTAACTTTTCGGATAGCCTTTTCCAGTTCTTCTCTTGACATCTTGGACCTTCCTTTGATACCTAGACTACTTGCTTCCTTCTTCAGGAGTTTCACGCTTTGCTGACTGTTCATGTTTGTTTGTATGGTTGGCTTCAACCATATAAACCTTTACGCGCACGTGAAAATAGACATCGCTACAACTCTGTGAAGCTCTCGTCATCATCTTCGGACTCACTAAGGTAGCAAGCGCCATACCTGTCAACCTCCTTGTATTTGCACTGTTCCAAGTAGGTCTGTACGTAGTAGTTGTGACCCGGTCTATAGATGCTCCCCGGCTTGATGATGGCCGTACATTCGCAAGGTTGTTTTTCGGGCACCTTTTTCTTATGGAAGTTGTTTCTAATCTCACCCTCCCACTCCTTCAGCTTAGGGTTGATGTGACGATCTTTCTTCACAATTATGTTGATGAAGCAATGCCCCTCCAAAGCCTCTACCTTGTTCAAGATCTCGTCGTATTTAGCCAACCACTCAAGATAGTCACCAAGATCAAACGACATGGTGAACGCGGAATTCTCGCTATATTGAGAGACACCCTGTGAAAATACTTTTTTAGGGGTCTTTATCAGCAATGGAGTTAAGTTGTCTTGGTCAAGATATCCAATCACAAATCTCTCATCCTTGCCTTTGTTTGCAGGAATGGACTCACTCAGGACCAGGTTTTCGATATTCACATCTTAGGTATTGTACGGTGTTACGTTAGTGTAAAATTCCTTTGACTTAACGGTTTTCTCTCCAAATTTCGACATCCTCTTTATTTAATGATTTTAAAGTCCCAACTAGCATTGGGTCATAGGCTTCGCGTGATATACTCCTGATAGCAGTACCAGCACACCATTTTACCTTCCACCACAAGTCTCCGCCCACACTTACATCTATCATACTCATCAAGTATGCGTTCACAATCATCGCATTGTTGCTCCATCACTTTATCTTATGGTTCTTGCGAAGCATAGGATCCACATGTAACTTACCTCTGATCGTCGCCGCGTGTGCATCACATGCATATCATTCAGCTCCACAACTTTTCAAGATCTTCCTTCTCCTCCTCTAAAAAGCACCAGTCTATAACTCTTTCGGAATGCCAGGCTAACGGAAACAGCTCGTTCTTAATTCTAGCCTTCTCGCTTTCCTCTGACGATAGGCATCGAGCAATTCAGGCTCATCCTCAACGGCTATGATGCACATGTCCTGAGTAACAAATCAGTCTGGGACATAATTGAGCATATAGTGGATGCGTTCAACGGCTTTTTTGTACATGTCCTGAGTCCTTAGATGATCTGGTACATCTATAAGCATCCAGGGATCGTCGTCAACGGCTTTGCTACACATGTCCTGGGTTTTGAACTGTTTTGGGATAAACGCGAGCATCAAGGGATCCTCTTCAACGAGTTTGCTAAACATGCCCTGGGTCGCCCAATAGGCAAGAGTGTCGCTAGTTACTGCTACTGGCGCTGGTACAACATGGTACAGTCTGCTGATTGCGTACTTCTTGAACCAACTCATGTTCATCTTTATTATAGATTTTTGCATTGGATTTTTCAATCCTCAGGACAATTCTAGCACATTCATTTATTATATACGCAAACCCTCAACCAGCATAAACTTTGAGTAGGGAGCGTTAGCCTTCGGTTCCCCTTTCTACTCAAGTTGAGCATGATGCCATGCATGAGTGAACATGGTCAAACCCTGATATTTTGAAAAGATTTGAAAAAGTGAAAAAGACTTGTGTGCAGGCAGCGCTGTAATGTTGGAGATTACCCGATGTTCACAAGTTTGCTCGGATACTCGAGATGGAGTGTCAGCAACGCGGAACACAGTTCCAAAGGAGCAGGTCTGAGGCGGGAGATGCGTCGATGTTCACAATTGTGCACGGATACTCGAGATGGACTATCAAAGGAGCAGGTCTGAGACGGGAGACGCGTCGATGTTCACAAATGTGCATGGAAGTGTGTCAAAACCTACAAATCTCTATCTCTAATATCGTCAGCTATTTACCAGTTGTTTAAGTTTTAACCTAAATTTCAACCTCCACCCTTACCTGGTTTGATTATAAAAAAAGGTATAAAACCTCTGCAATTTGTTAACTTACCACACGCTTTCGTTTTTACGAGAACAGGAAATAAAAACACCTTACAAACGTCTTTAGATCGTCTTAAATTAAAGAAATGAGCAACCATGTTTGCAGCTCTTGATTTTGTATTAGTTAAATGAATTTAAAAAGGTTGTAAAGTTTAAAGGTCTTTTGCTCTGATTTTTTTACTACTTTATTAAACCTCATGTTCTTATATGGTTTATACTTACGCAAAACGTGAATTTAATTAACGTCAGAAGAAAAACAGTAGTCTGTGTGTATTTGCTTCGTCATCAAATGTTAGTTGGTCTGTGCGTTTGTTTATTGAAAGGACCTTGTTTGGACCTTATTTTTAATACTTTCATAATTTTTGTCCTTTTTCCTTAATGACTATTTCTAAAACACGAAATAGAGTGTGCGCTAATACAAGGAGACTTTTAAAAGCGCAAAATTTGTGAAATTTGAAAGGAAAATGAAAACTTTAAAGCGATACTTAAAGCTAACCTCCTAAAAAGAAAATAAGTTAATTTCATATGAAAGAGGTTAGAAAGTTTTTAGGTATTTTTTTTGGAAAAATCTTGTTTGGTTCTTAAGGTCGCAGTAACCCTTTTTTAGCTGTCCAAATAGCTGAATTATTTACTCAGTGTTTTATTTATACCTTTTTTTTTTTACTATTTCCTAAAAATATAGGCCTTAATACATAATAAAATGATTTTAACTTAACACCAAAATTGCTGAGTCAGCAGAAATTTCTATTTAAAATCTCGTTATTTTTCATCAGCTTCTGTTTCTAAATGAACTTTGGGTTAACCCTGTTTTTTTGTTCATTCATATTTTTTTAACAACAGCCTTTTGTTTTTTAAAAAGATTCTTTGTTAGCATCCCCTACTGCATCGGACGCTGTTAAAAGAAAAATATTCCGAATAAAAATATTTCCGCACACCATATCATGGCTGCATGGTTCACCAAGCATGTCTGAAAATTTTAAAGTAAAACGAAAATGCTATCGAAAGTTAAAGCTCGTACAGTGTAGCATAATGAAGATCGTCTTAAATTTCTACATAATGCGCCATCTTTGTTGTTATTAACGTTTCTCTTTAATAAATACGTCATTTCTTTCTGTACAATTTCGCAAGCGCGTAGACTTAAGGTCCGAATAGACGGGACAATTTTGCAGATCAATTTTAAAAATAAAATATTGAACTAAAATTGATCTAAAATTGATCTAAAATTGTTGTGTATACAGTGGACTCACCATAACTCGAACTCTCACGGGGAATCAGAAATCGTTCGAGTTATGGAGCGGTTCGAGTTATGGAGCAGGTTCGAGTAATGAAGAGTTTAGAAATTTTGCTAAATTTATCCTTTATACATAAGCCCTTTGAAAGAAAACGATGTATTTGAGTAATTATCTAGCTTACGGGTGAGAAGTAAGTCGTAAGCAGTTTATTTCAGTTGACTAAATCTATTCTGTAATGAAAAAATCCGTAATTACAGTTTGTTTACTGGTCAAATTGATATGATGTTTAATATTATCATTCAAATCCTTGAGAGACTCCATCATTTCTTTTCCAAATTCGGAGAAACGGCGCGTTCGAATGACTTCGTTCGAATGATCTAAGGGGCCAAACACACGTAGAAAATATTCGAATCAGAAAAAAACTCTGAAATTCTTCAATTTTCAGATTGTTCGAGTTATGAAGAGCGAAAATAGCCTAATATGCTTTCAAGGGACAAAAAATATTGTTCGATTTAAGGAGATTTTCGAGTTATGGAGATTCGAGTAGTAGAGAGTTGATTATGAGAGTTTATTAGGAAATTTTCACGGTGCCTACGAATTCGTTCGAGTTAAGGAGCGGTTCGAGTTAAAGGGTTTCGAGTTATGGAGATTCCACTGTGTACTATTAAGAAATAATAGAACGATAATACTCAAATGACGTAAAAACACAAATCAATATTCGAAAATTGATGTAATAAAATCAAACTGGTTTGATTTTATTAGATCAATTTTTTGTCGGAGCAATATTATTTCAAAGAAAACCGCCGTCTGCTGACTTCCTTTCGAAGCTCACGTTCGAATTTTCATTCATTTTAAATGTTTTTATGCACGGAAAAGAGTGTTAATAGTAGTGAAGAGAAACGCGACTGAAAATTATGTCAGATAATTTTTTACTACCAAGTACGTTTAGATCGTATCAAAATCCGCCAACTTTAATTCGTTCAGAATTGTATTATATGCTCCCCTTTAATTTCTTTGATGGAGTCAATCTTTCACCCATACAGTTCTTTCTTTTTCTAACTTTTATTTCATGTGAAAGAATAAAACTGCTTGAAAAGATTAAGGAGCACAAAATTGTGTCGTCTTCGTTGTCGCTCATGCCTGATGTTATTGTAACTTATTTTCGTAGTAATCGAGGCAAGTTACGCATGCGCCTGATAGCGCATGCTTGAATAGAACTTTCCCACCCATTTTTACTCACAAGTCAATTCTATTCGTACGGGTTAGACGATTCACAGAGAAGAAATCATGTCTAGTGGCGAAAGTGTATCAAGAGGTCAGAAAAGACGGAGAGAAGACAGATCTGCTCAGGAAAGTCTTTCTCTTTCTAGTATAAAAAATTATTTTGACAAAAAGTTTGAAGATATCCAAGCAAAGTTTGAAAAGGATAATCACAAACTAGCAAAGAAATTCAAAAAGGAACCTGAACTTTCTTTTAAGTTTAAGGGGAACAAAAAACAATACGAGTTTAATGAATCTATTCGACTTGACCTTGAGACGTTGGGAGATCTGATAAAGCAAGGCTCAAAGCACAGATCTACAAAAATGTTACAGGAGATAGTTTCTAATATTGAAAAAAGGAACAAATTAATTAAAATTGCTGACAGATCTATTGTAGGGTGGAGTACCGTCGACGAATACATCTCAGATGACCTGGCTAGCGACTCCGCAGACGAGCGAAAAATTAAAGCTGCTGAAAATCGTGCCATCAGAAAAAAGCAAAACACATTTAATCGCACCAGGAAATCAAAGTTTTCGGATGTATCGTCAACGATCTCCAAAGCTCCAGATAAAATCCAGTTTCGGAATGCTGAATCAGACTTCAGACGAGTTGTTCACCCCAGTGCGACTAGCTTCAAGCCAACAGGAACTTGCTTCATCTGCGGTAAAAACGGACACTGGCGAAAATACTGCCCCGAAGCTAAAAGATAAAAGTACATTTAAAGATAAGTTAATATTTCCTCTAATTTCGTCTGAAACATGTAAATCCAAATCCAATAATAAATTTGAAAGTGTAAAAGGCAATTTAAAAAACAAAATCCCTTTTGGGAATCCATAAAAGCGAACAGAACAATTATAGATATCCTAAAACATGGTTATAAAATTCCATTTTTCTCAACCCCGAAAAAAGCGCATTTTGAAAATAATAGATCAGCTCTCATGGAAAAAGAATTCGTTACTGCTTCAATAAAAGAACTGCTTGAGAGTGGAAGGATTCGGGAAACTGAATTCACTCCTCACGTGGTAAACCCATTATCCGTTTCTACTCAAGGTAATGGTAAAAAACGCCTTATCTTGGATTTAAGACATGTAAATAAGCATATATATAAAGACAAAGTAAAATTTGATGACTGGAGAGTCATGAAAGAATACTTAAAGAGGGATAGCTTCATGTTTCAGTTTGATCTGAAGCAAGGTTATCACCATATTGATATATTTGAAGAACATCAAACTTATCTTGGATTTTCTTGGAAATTTGAAGGGATAACAAAACATTTCGTATTCACTGTTCTACCTTTTGGCTTAACTTCTGCCCCATTTATTTTTACAAAAGTAATGCGTTGTCTGGTTAAATATTGGAGGGAAAGCGCGATTTGTATTTCTGTGTACCTTGATGATGGTTTAGGAGTCGCAAGCTCATACGAAACATGTTTAAAACAGTCGGAATTTGTTCAGGAGACTTTATTTAAAAGCGGATTCGTTGTTAACAACGATAAAAGTGTCTGGAATCCACAAAAAGAAGTAATCTGGTTAGGCGTTAAAGCAGATTTGCATATAAATGTTTTCACTATCCCTCAAATACGAGTTAACTCCATCTTAGATTGTATTAATAAGGCCATTCAAAAATTACCGTATTCAACAGCGAGAAATTTGGCAAGGCTGTGTGGCAAAATTGTTTCTACAAAGTTCGTTGTGAAAGAATTAATTCAATTAAAAACTAGAAACTTATACAAAATCATTGATGCAGAAATGTCTTGGGATTCTCGAATTAATCTGAAAGAAAAAGATCAGGCTATTAAGGAAATTATCTTTTGGCGTGATAATTTTGAAATGTTTAACAAAAGAGAAATCATTCCCTACAGATTTCCACAAATTGATGTTTATTCGGACGCTGGTGATTACGCTATAGGAGCGCACGTAAGAACGGACAGCAAAACATACACCTGTTTTAAGAATTAGTTCCTGAGAAAAACTTTAGTTCCACATGGCGGGAATTATATGCAATTCTGTTCACATTAGAAACATTCAAAACCATATTAAAAGGAAAAATTATAAATTGGAAATCGGACAATTTCGCAGCTACTATAATAACAAAATCAGGTAGAGCAAAATCCCAGCTACAAGAAATAGCTGAACGTATTTTCAAAATCGGTTTTGATTATTCTATCGATATCAATATATCATGGATACCTAGAAAAGAAAATCGTTTGGCAGATAAAATAAGTAAATATTTTGACTACGATGATTGGCAAACTACAGAAAAGTGTTTCAATACACTGAACAGATTATGGGGGCCCCTGACAATTGACCGATTTGCAGACCACGAGAATGCGAAAATGCCAATATTTAATTCACGATCGTCGTCACTGTCGCGTGGGGAAATGAAAATAATTACTTAGTCCCGGAAGCGTCGAAAGCCATAGGTGTGCTAGTTGTTCCATACTGGAAATCTGTAAAATTTTGGCCGTAATTAATCAACTCAGATTCGAAATTTAAGACGTTTGTCAAAGAATACCGTGTTTTTAAAAACACTAGCGACTATGTTAGATTGGGAAATAACCGTGATGCGCTTATTGGCTCTGCTGCTTTTAAAAGCCCAATGAATGCGCTAAGAATAGCATTTTCGTAAAACCAATACAGTAATTTTATGACGGATACAAAATTTTACATCGTGAATTGTTACGAAATATGTAGGTCAGCAGGATTGCAGATCCCTACTGCTGTGGAAACACAATCGTAAAAAGTGTAAACAGACGGGCAGTCAAGCCCCAGTTTAAGAGGAAGGTAGCATTAGCAGGAGTGCAGATGGCTACTGGATATAAACTTTGGGTCGCTTAACCCATTATTTTAAGGAAGGTAGAATCAGCAGAATTGCAGATGTCTACTGGGCATTGAAACGACTGTATTAGGATTATATGTTGCCGGTTGTGCAAAACGTAATAAAATTAGCAGGATTGCTTAGGTTAACAAAGTAGGTTAGCAGAACTCCTGGAAATGCGAATAAAGAGCTTAAAGTACTAGCTGATCAAATTCCAAGTGTTTTGGACAAATGCCGAGAACCAACTACTCTAAAGAAGTATACTTGTTATTTTAACCTTTGGAAAGATTGGGCCGAGCGGTACTCATTAAAATGTTTCCCAGCCGACGAATTCCGGGTGGCATTATTTCTGTTGAGTTTAATTCAAGGTGATGCGTCTATTAGTATAATCGAAAGTTGTTTCTATGCCATAAAATTTCACCACAACGTCACTTCATGTGGTGATCCTTGCGAAGCTCCTATCGTTAAAAACATGCTTGAGGCGGCAGAGAGAATAAAGAAGCAACAAGTGAAGAAGAAAGATCCTATAACAGTAGACCACCTTAATTCGATTTTTAATTATTTGGGAGGTGAAAATGCCGATTTGAAGAATTTAGGAACACTAGTGATATGGTTGATAGGATTTAGTGGCTTCTTAAGATTTAATGAAATTGTGAACTTAAGTCGATCTGACATCATTTTCTTTGACACGTACATGACACGTTTCATTAGCAAAAGCAAAACCGACGTTTATAGGAAAGGTTCAACGGTGTTTATTGCAGAAAATAATTCCGACTTGTGTCCCGTTAAGAATCTTAAGCAGTATTTAGTAAAAGCAGAAATTGCTGAAAATTCGGAAAAATTTATATTTCGAGCAATAACCGCAGGAAATAAACAGTCCCTGAGAAAAACAAACAAACCTATCTCGTACACGAGAGCAAGAGAAATGTTTTTAGATGTGATTAAGAATATAGGCTTAGATCCAAGAAATTTCGGATTACACAGCCTTCGTTCAGGCGGTGCATCTGCAGCGGCTAACAGTGGAGTTAATGATCAGTTGTTCAAACGACATGGACGTTGGAAGTCAGACCAGGCAAAAGACGGGTATGTTGAGGATAACATAAGTGCTTTACTCTCTGTATCTCAGACATTATGACTTTGAAATCACCCCTACTTTTAAGCACAGAATACCGAAGATGACTCCACGCACTAAATTTTATTTTGAACAAAGTGAATAAGATAATAATGTAACTTATTTTCGTAGTAATCAAGGCAAGTTACGCATGCGCCTGATAGCGCATGCTTGAATAGAACTTTCCCACCCATTTTTACTCACAAGTCAATTCTATTCGTACGGGCTAGACGGCCCGCCCACCCTCCCCTGTAAGTTGAGAAAATTACTCAGAAAGTAATATTAAGATTGGCTGAGTGACATAGAATCTTATACCTATCTATACGGTTTCTTCCGGAAAAATAGACGAAGTCAATCCCCTGTGGCTCGGGATAACCGGAAGTTTTTATCCTGGAATCGGTATAAGACTCGAATGTATAATCTCAGCAAGGTAACAAGTCTTAAAATGCTTACACGAGCTAAGAATAATTGTGGTACTATTAAGAAGTATAGACGGAAAGTCCATAAGGAAATTGTTGTTATTGTAACCTGAGTTGTGTTGTAATTATATAATATTGAGTATATTAGGAATTGCAGAATACCGAAGATGACTCCACTCACTAAATTTTATTTCTCGAATAGCGTCCTAAGTCTTGAAGAGATTACGTGGACAGTAAGGCTCCTATTTTCGGTTGAACAAAGTGAATAAGAAAATAAGATAAATTAAATTCATATTGTTCTTTGTATTGTATCGTGTATGTATACAAAAATATTAAATCAATTTAAGAATTGAATAATTATTGACCTAAAATTTTTGCGTGTATTTTTTTCAACAATATTCCGACAAATAATATTTTTCGAAAATTGATCTACAAAATTGTTCCGTCTATTCGGGCCTTAACTATATTCGGCAGAACTAATTAATTATACGTGTTATAACAGAAAAATTATGGATAATAGTCTAAATAACCTTTCGTAACTAATTATGTAAAAAAAAAAATTCCGTTTTTTAAAAGGGTTACTGCCACCTTAAGATTTTGGACATTGAAGCTCTTCTAATTATGCATGACATCATGAACTACTTCTGTGTCTAATTATTTTTTCAGGACATAAACAATTAGTTCTGCGTTTTAATTATTTTACATAAATTTTAATACTTAGTTGTCATAATTATGCTGGATAACAGCGATTAAATATTTTAGAGTTAGTTGATGACGTCATATTTGCATGCGAAATATTTAACCTCTTATTCCACCCCCTTTCAATTTTTTTTGTAATAAATTCTGAGGTAAACCGTTTTGATTTTGAAGTTTTCCTTAAAAATTACTGTCAACAGTGGTTTCGATTCCTCTGTCCTCAACAATGCATCCAGCTGGTACAATTTGTGCACAAGTCTTGCATGTAACGTATTAATCAGAAATAAATCGACTGGAATTTAATTTTTAAGGACTTAGAGAAAGCATTGAGTTGTTTTGGCATTCTGTGGCATGCTAAGGTTTATGCAACGCAACGTTATTCCGCCCTGTCTAAATATATCAATATTTAATCTCCAACGTTTTTATGCTTGAGACGCTTTTAATTGCAGCTGAGAAGAAAAACACATCGTAGACAAACAAATACATTTTATTTTCCTGTCACTGCCAAATATTTCGAAAAGAAAACAACTGCGTCTCAAGTTTGCATTTGTTTTGGCTGTCGTCGTCGATCATTTAATTTATTCAATTGGCACGCGAGAAAAAGGGTTGCGTACACCTCAGCGGAAAAGCCCTTGAGATTATCATTAAGTACTAAATATTTCAACATAAGGAGGACCAGAATTACCATTGCAGTTTCACTACTACGTTCAAGATGATTTCCCGGTTTGTGATATTTAAATATTTTTCTTTTATTCGTTTGTCTTTTTGTACCTCGTATCGCTTTGGTAATTGATTCCTAACAGTATAGCATCCCTTAAAACAGCAGGGTTATATTTTTAAGCTTGCGTGTGCAATGGGATTTCCATTTATGAAGTAACATGTGACGTAATTAGTTTGCGTGAGGGAATGTTGTTAAAACACTCGACAAGATAAAAAACGCAATTCAAAAAACACTGTGATTACTTCCTCTATACTAACACGAGGCAGATATAAACTGTCCTATACTCCCTGAGACTTACATAATATGTCCGATATCAAATAACTAGTTATACGTTTTTCCGTCACCATAATCGGACGTATAATAACTTTTAGTTGATAAATGTGTGAAATTAATATTCATATCGTGTTGTAGTAATTATTTACGTTTCTAAATTTAGAAATAAAATGTTTTCATTCATCCTCTTTCTGGAATTTTTTACAAAGACTGGTTTGTGTGCTCCAGCATGGAACAACTCATACTCTTGGAGTGACCGCCCTGCAGAAATTCACAGAAAGGCCGAACAACTTTTTATGAATAAGGTCAGGATTAGTAGCAAATGCATGATGCGTTTTAGCGAGATAGAGATTAAAGTTGACGGATGCCGACCAAAGGTGATACAAACTGCGGCTTGTGAAGGACACTGCTTTTCTATATTCCGATTGTCGTCCAAAGAAGAGTTAAAATTAATGAAGTGCAGTGTTTGCTTGCCGTCGAAAGTTGTGTACAGTAACACGACGTTGACGTGTGGCGATGACGGTTACCATAGGAACTTTTCACATCCTGTTATAATTAGTTGTCGGTGCGAAGTCATCGATTGCGGATATTGACACATAGATTGAGTCTATTGCAAAAGATGAGAAAATACAATATAAATATGTGCTTAGAGCTTTGGGCTCGGCCTTGTCAATCAGACATAACATTTCTTTACATTCCAATGTTCGGGAGTTCCGGGAGTTTAGGAATTTTTGAGAGTTAAGGAAATATTTCATATAAGGTCAAAGCTATATATTTTAATACGTCTAAATTGCTCTAACGAGAAAAAAAATTACGAAAAAGCTGGGTTAGACCTTCGTCTAACCCAGCTTTTTAACAAACTTTTATAAATATTGATATTTAGATTGAATTTCTCTTTTCTCTGACGCATTTGGTATTAACTCATTTTTTATGTAAATAAAAGTCTAAACATCTTTACATATCAGTTCTAATCGCATCAACAAATGCAAATAATACTACATTTGTTTGGTGTCTTGTTTAACATTTGCTTTTAAAACTGCACGAAATCTTATTGACAAGAAGACCTCAGGCTTATCAAAATCATTTTTCGCTTTTAATAACGTAAACTTTAATCTAAAAACGTTATCCTGTTTTTATATGAACACCTTCTTGCAGATTTTCCAAACTGCCTCATCGTTAAAACAAGTCACAAACAAAGTCGATAAAATATTACACACTTGCACCAAATTTTGTCTCCTTTGCATAATTTTATTTTCTTAACAAATAAGTAAGAAATATGACTTACTGAAAGTTGAGTTTTTTAATTTACACGACCCACAGCTACCCAAGTTAAGCGAACCTATGCTGGCTATGTTTGCACGATAAAACAAAACAAATTTTCGTACAAAAAATGATGTAATTATTAAAGAAAAATGGTAATAACAAAAAACATGGTACTGCACTGCACGCGCTCCAACGTCTGACAACATTTCGTTGTTTTTTAGAATTTCAGAAATCAAAAGCCTATTGTAGAAAAACACGAAAGACAAATATACTTAACTCAGGGCTCATTATAAAATAGAATCAGATGAAAAATCATGACGTTATAAAATATGGTGCTCGTAATTTCTGTCGACCCATATAATAAAATCGTTTTCATGGCTTTACACTATTGTTCAATTTTTTAGACCTAAGGCTATGAGAACAAAACCTTTTTCTTATTTCTTAACTCTGTTTACTTTTATAAACCAAAGGTATTTCGGGCCTCTTTTCCTTCTAAACCAGTCTCTTGACACACTGCGCTCGATTTTGCAGCATTCTAAAACCCCAAAGCAAGTTGAAGAAGCAATGTGACCCAATTTGGACAGAACTTCTACTCAGCTGACTGGACTCCATTACAAAAACAATCTATAGATAGTGTTTCTGAGTAGTGAAATTATATTGCTGTTTAAAAACAAAGAAATTGCTCATATGTATGGGTGAAGGACCTTAAAGAGTTAATTAGTCATTTTTAACTCAACTTGAAATTTAGACTAAACAATTTGGCTATAAAAAAAACGTGTATCCAGCTAGCTAGCTAACATTTACATGACGCCGGGTAAACATTTTACTCTATAGTTAGCCTGACTTTGGCCAATTTTTATGCTACAATCAAGACTTTTCACCTTGCTTAAAACGTCTTTTGTGTATATAAATTAAAAACTAGCTAGCCACACCAGCACATTCTTTTGAATAATAATAATATTTCATCACTATAAAATATAGTTTCAGAATGAACAATTAATAACTTGATTTAAAATAAACCTTGTAAAGTCAAGCGTTAAAAAAATATGCAAGTAAAGAACGATGACTCAATCATGAAACGTCGCAAAAAACTGTTGTTTTATATACACTATGACTAAATCAAATTGCTTTTACTGCCAGTAGAATTCGTAACAGTAGGTCAACATCACCAATTATTCATAGTCATCAATATGCTAGTTATCAGCAGGTTGTACCAGGATCTTGTTCCGTCAAGTAAGCGCATCAGGTAACAAACCTTGGGTACGAGAAATCCACTTAAGCTGGAGAACAATGGAAAAGAGAACCGTCACTTAAATTCTGATGACGTCAGCGAGGACCTGTCAATACACAAACAATTTTTTTGGAAATTTGTTTATCTGTTGCTTAAATACCGTAGAGCCTAAAACGCTGATCAAAATAATGTATAGGATCATATGTTTTCGACGAATGCCTAAGGATATTTTGGTGACGTCTGCAAAGACCTGCCATATTACAAAAAAAGTTTTAAAAATAATTTGTATATCCATTGCCTTCAACGTATAGATCTTTGATCAGGAAAATGTATAGGATCGTGTATTTTTGATGAACGGTACAGAGATATTGGGGTTTAAGAGTTTTTTTATGATGTTTTCCACCCTTGTCCCCAGGGTTTTTTGACTTCTTGATATGAGAGATGACGTCGAAAAATACCCTGATATCGTTGACCGGATTTTGAAAGTAGTCGATTATATTTGTAAACAACAACACTTCGTTACAAAGCTAGTTAAATTTATAAAAAACGTTTGGTTTTACTTTGTTAGATTTTTTGTAATATCACTGACTAGTTCGTGGTGTCGCGTTGTACATTAAGAAAGACGATAACAGTATAAAAAAGTAGGCTACTGATAAAAGAAAAACAAGGGTATGTAGCTAGCTAACAAGGTTTTAATATGTTTAGCACCTAGTAGGTGATTAAAAACCTAATGTAGATGTGTTGATGACAGCTAGCTTTATATATTTTAGCTTGGTATTTTGTCTACATTTAGCTATTAACTAGCTTAACTTTTTTATGTTAAAATTTGCAAATTTAGAGAGGATTAAAAACTTTGTTTCTTTGTTCCTCAATTAAATTTCTCCCAAAGGTTTGCAATATTTGTTTGAAATCGGATTTACAAAAATAGGGGGGATTTAGTGTCTCTGAGAAATCCCTAAATGTCATAACTACCTTAACCGTATTCATGTAGGGGCAGGAAAAAAAGCTGGTATTTTGTGACTTTTCTTTTATGGCCATCCTGTAACAGAATTTTACAACATGATTTTAGAAGATTTGTTTATTATATATAAGCAAATATGAAACTGGGTTACACCAATCAAACATGGCACAAATTTTATTTGGACCCTAACATAACACTTAGACTATGACATATTTTAATCATGAAAATTGCTCTTAATGTTTTTTGCACATGTATCTTTGTCAAAATTGATACAACTGTCAAAAAACGTTTATCGGTGTCCCTGAAAATGGTTAAAACAGGAATTCAGGAACTATGATAATATTGAAAATATTTTGTGTCTCAATTTTTTTATCAAACCAAACTTGTCATACCAAGTTTCAAGTCTTTATTTCAATTTTATTTTTAGCAAAAAGAATGATTTCGAAAGAGAATTTTTTTTATAGCCCACTTTGCTGGGCACTTTTAGCTTTATCCCTTTCAGTAATAGACTCATACTTGTTAATGTATCCAAATTAAGGAGGTATTTTAAACTTGCTAATTTTGCCAAAAAAATAGTTCTCGTAAAAATTTAAAAGTGTTCCAAAAATTAGTTCTAACAAAAATTAATTTTCCTAAAGTATCTGCACTTTGACATAACAGAATGTTTGGAAAGTTTTGTAAACTATCTGAAACCTTTGTAAACAAAATGTTTTAATAAAAATTTTAGTTCAACAAAAATTTCAAGATAACTGATATCCATGAAGCAAGACTTCAACAATTATACCAATCATAAAAGCTTTTGGTCTATGTTATAAACTTCATTTTTAGTTAATTTGTCACCCATAACTCCACTAATGATTTAGTTTAACAGAGAAGTATATACTACTGTTCCATCCCAAATGTATATCTAAAGCAGGCTGTTATAATCTGAAGCTGTCTACATATATCCAGAAATTATTCTGCCCTTCTCTTCACTCCCTTGTTTTTTTTCCATATGATTCAGAACGCTACAAAAATAAAAACTTTTTCCATAAACGGGATTTGAAATCTGAACAATGAACTATCTAAGTTCAGCAGAACAAAAGTTCTATTCAGGAAGTATACTTGCTAGCTAGCTAAACTATATTTTATGTATTATGTAACTTGCACATAACACAGCACAACTTCTTTTCCAACCTTTAAAGACGTTTATTGCAGTTACCAAGATAATTTTTCCTGTATTTTTTACTCGTGAGACAATACAACTGTCAGTACGTTTTCTGTTGCTGGAACATAAATTTTCTAACCGTTAAAGGTCCGCCATTTTTTAGATCGCATAGATTAACGTATTATTATATATTGGCCAAAATATTGGCCAAAAATCACTCAACCATACCAGGGTATTTTTCGTTGTCTTCTCTCATATCAAAAAGACAAAAACCCTGGGGGCAAGGGTGGATGTCGTCAACTCGTCCATTCCGAAGAGGATTCGGGAATTTAAGTTTCGAAAAATTACCCAATTTGGTCTCAGGATGTGTCTAGTAACCTTTAGGGGCTGACAGTTGTAGTAACATAATCAAATTACATATCACGATGGTATTGGGTATCTCTACTTGACTGGACACAAAAATAGAGTTTCAAATATTCAATAGATGTTTTAGAGTATTTAAGTGTTTTCAAATTCACACGAGAAAACTAAATAAACTGAAATTTATGAAGAAAAAAATAGAATGTTTGTTTTGTACATGGTTACAGCCGGGGCGTAATACATACTGTTCAACCCATGTGACATCAACCTGACAAATCCGGTTGAAATTTCGTCCAGGACCAGAAATTCAAATTTTAGTAATTTTTTTTACATCGCATTAATTATCTCACAGTTTTTATAAAGGTCGTAATCAAAGATGGCCTTTAGCTGCGTCGGCTTCTTGTTTACAATGTTTCATTTCGCAATTTCAACAACCCAAAACCTTATTCCGCATTTTGAACATTCCTTGATGCTGGATAAACTTTATTCCGCAAACAATTCCTTATCTTAAGGGAAAGTTTCTGATGCTGTGTTGATTTTGAAGACCAGATTAGATCGACGGGCGCGGTCTGTTCCATAAAAAAGACCTTACTATTATTGAACTTTACCCGCGTAACAACTATCATGACAAAGACAATGTCCTGAGTAAAGACTGATAATGTTTTGATTTTAGAAGTATTCGTAAAGTAATAAAATGTGATGTTTTTACATCAAGAACGATGAATTTTCGCCTATGCAGAACAACAACACAGTAAACGAAAAGATAAACTGGTCTGTTATAAATACCCGTTTTGTTTACATCTTTGTGAGTGCAGAAATATTTATAAATGAGTATTTTTCACATTTGCCAAACGGGTGGTTAATTTCAAAAACAATGGAATTTTTTTTTCTCATTGTGTAAACCTTTGTAATAACCTGTTATTACAAAAGTTGAATGTTTATACAAAGCGAAGATAATTTTATTACTTTATGCTACTGAACTTACTAAGTGTGAGTGAAGATAAAGAAAGTAAAGTTTCGTAAATAAAGATGAACCCACCATATTGCGCGTTCGATTTGTCGTTGAATGTTTCCGGTCTGTATATTTATCAAATTTTGCGCCATTTAATCACAACAAACTTCATCGTTTGAAGCTAGAAGTATGTTGCGGGACTCAAAACATGAAAAAACTATTGTTGTTTGTCATGACAGATATCATTTAACTTACAAGAAGTATAAACGAAGGTTTTAAAATACTGTTACTACTACATTGCGTAAAAAATTCTTGGTTATCTTGAGTCAAAGATTTTATTTTTTTTGTTTACCGGTAAGTACATCTAAAACCTAAATTATTTTCACCACGTGCAGCCATGAAAATTCTGTAAAAATGTTGTTAGAAATATATATATAGATACAACCTCGTCCCCTGGGCATCTTGTATCTTTTCTAACATCGGGCGGCGATACGGACATGGCCCTGGAGGAGGCTGGTCCGATATGAAACCTGATTGGCGCGGATATGCCACATAATTATTGCGTCATACAAAACATTTTGGCGAGGCGGCGAGTCTGTGACAAACAGGAGGAAGCTGTTCGTATTAAAATGGAGGAGGAGCTGTATCAGTATCATGTTTTTTTCAAAGTGAAAAATTTAATAAAAAGCATTACTAAGCAATGAGAGTATAAAATAAAGAAATACTGCTTACATGGAAATATTTCAATAGCTGGGAAAGTTTAATACCTAGAAAAGTAGCTAGCTAGCACACTATACCTAGCAAACTATCAAGATAAGAACAAAAGAAAGAAACTCAACTTGTTTCCAAGTGACCAGGTGTAATTTCCAGCTTTATGCAGAGAATGACAGTACATAAAATTACTAGCTGAGAGACCTAGTGCCGCCCATGTCCTTTATAGACAAAATAATTTTGCACAAAATATCGAAAATGTTTTTTTTACAAATATATGTATCATTACGTTTTAAATTATATCAGGTTGTTATTAGTGGGCATGTTTTATTACTTTATATGCTTTGGTTACCATAAAAAATATAAAAAAACAATAGGTTAACTGTCAGAGCCATTTTATCATTGAATGCACATTTATCCTGCCTAATTTCTAATTTAAGAAAATTCAAAGTGCAATAACTTCAGTGGAGTACTTTTAAACCAATCTGATAAAAGATAATTTTACACGAGGCATAAAAAAATACACAGGCATTTTAAGAAAGAGAAAAAGGTAAGAAGATTTTGTTAAACTGATTCTTGCTAGGCCTTTATTTAACACGCTATGAAGAAATTTAGAAAATCGAACACAATCATATTTTTAATGTTACCTCCTGCGAAAAATCAAGTTGAGCACACATGAAAGATCTTTGAAAGTTCTCTAGAAATCTTTTTATTTTTTTGAAAAATCTTTATCCATTCTCGAGATATTTGTCTTAAAAGTTGCGCTAATTATGCGAAATTATGACGTCATGAACTAGCATTGAGCATAATTATGGTAACTAAATATTTATGTAAAATGTTCAAAACGCTTTAAAGTGAACGGCCAGAAAACATTTTTAACTCTATATGGCTTGTCAAAAATGTTAAATATAACACCCTCGCAGAGCTAACTAATGACATCATGCATAATTAATGAATCTTCTTAGTCCAAATTCTAAAGAACCAATCAAGAATTTTAAAAAAAATATTCAAATTCCTAGACAACCTTTCAAGCTCTTTCATATGCAATTAACTTTATTTTTCGCGGGAGGTAACCTTTAAGTCACACTTTGATTGACACTCAATCTGGCATAAGGTTAAATCCAGGATGCACTGAAGATAGTGGTAGATATTGAACAGCTCACCACTGGGATATATTGTCTCAAGACCTTTAATACTAATTACAAAGCAGTGAACATAAAAAATAACAAAATAAGTCTAAAACGGGGTAGTATATATAGTGTCCTTTTCAGTTCAAAGTCCCATAACTTCAGTAAAAATCAAAATATTGACTTGAGATTTGGTATGATATGGTTTTAGAGTGGTTAAATAGTTCTATTATCATCATACTTTCTGAGTTCCAGAATTTAGCCCTTTTTAGAGACACCGATAAGCCGTTTTTGACAGCATATCAATTTTGACTAAGATACAGGTTCAGAAAATTTTAAAAGCTATTCTAACCTCAGAAATAGGTCAGATAAGATTCAACCTAAAATTATGCCATTAAACGAAAAAAATTTGCAAGAAATATATTTTTGTGATTGAATGCTCTTATAAGAATACTGAATTAACCTCTTTACGGTTAGCTAGTTTGGGATTTTAAATATTTCTAGCTAAGCAGAATGATAACAATAAACATAGAAGTATGTATCAATTAAAAAACGTTATTTGAATAGCAGCAGAATTTTGATGAGCTCTAAAAAGTGCGATTTGGTGGAACCTAATTTTGGTCCAAAATCTCGAAAATAATTTCCTCAAAAAATTATTCCCCAAACATTTTTTTCCTATAAGGTAGCAATACTGTTGGTAAAGTCGTTTACCAATTCTTTCTAAACTATTAAAAACATGTCATTAGGAAAAGATAAAGCAGAATTTATCAGTAATGGGTGGCTTTTTGGAAATGTTAAGGCCACAAAATGTAAAAGCAAAGAAAAATACTTTTTGAAGACTTTTTCAACCACATGTAAGGTTTTTTCCAGCTTTTTGGACTATATAGCAGTTGCTAAATATAACTGCAAGCAGTGAGTTCACCATTTACAAATTCAGTTTTAGTTAACCATTATTTAAATAAATTTTGTGCAAAATAATAATAAAAAAGCAACTTTGGGATTCATACAGCAATATATTGGTTATCATAAAAATCAGTAATGCAGACACAGATATGAACTTACAGTAAATAAGAATTCTAAAGTTCAGCAAAAACGAATAAAAAACCTAAATTGCTTGAATTTCTTCAAGTACACATCAGCTGCAACCCAGTGCGCTAGCCAACCAATTCAGTAAAATACACATAACTAAATTGCTTGAATTTCTTCAAGTAAACAGCAGCCTAAATAACATGATTGTATACTTATACATTTAGAAAACAATCAAGGGCAATATGCGAGCAGTTTGTGTGTTGCGTATGAGAGGAATCAAAACAAACTCGCTGCATGTATCTGTGACGTAAAACGCGAGCTCGCCCAGCTCTGCAGGCTTATATATAAAACTTTGGTTCATTGAGACAAATCTCATTAAATATTACATACAGAAAACTGTGTATTTGAGGGTCACGTAACGAGGCCTCCTCCAGGGCCATGTTCGTCTCGCCGTCCCGAGATAATAAAGAGACAACAGGCGTTGGGAACGAGGTTGATATAGATACTTAATTGTGAAAAATAGCTATTTATTTATAGTGATCTTTAAAACAGTCTTAGCACCCGTTTGTGCAAGAAATGACACCATACAATATAATTGATTCATTTGTTCCTCCGGAGAGTAAATGTCTACATCATGTCAACAATACACGAAATATTCCCAAACTGAAAATCAAATATGCTAAAGTACATAGATACTAAATGCAGTCAATTTCATTTTCCAGCTACGAAACCTCAACATAACAAACAGGGAATGGTGGATTTGTTGCAATATTTTTTTACGGATTGTCGCAAGCTATGTAAGAAGTTCTTAACTAGTAAGGTAAGATTAACTAGTTTAATATAACAATATTTGATGATTATTAAACGGAAGTTGTCTTCGTTGTTAGCAGTGTTAAGCAGACTTTTATAACCAGGGCATGGTCAAACATCTTTCTTCAGCTTGCCCAATGAAATCGTGTAAATTAAATTTAACGCAGGCAAAATTCCTTAAATTTGGTGTTGATTAAACTTATTATCAATAACTTTGGTCCTAGGTGACGTGTAATCTAGACATTTTATGACTTTTACTTATTTTCTATAACAAAAAGGTGGAAAGTTTTATTCCCATTACTAAAACAAAAGTAGGATTTACTTTTACACTTTGTCGCAGATTGTGTTGGAAAAAATTTAGGATTTTTAACTATAACACTTTTCAAGTGGAGTTCTTTTTTTCTAATCTAAATATACTTGTTCCTGACATATTAATGTCAAAGTAGGCATAAAGTGAAAAGGTGAAAAAACCCGTAAAAATTAAAAAACGCTTTTTATAGAGAAAATGATGACGTCAGCAAACGGTAATGTCAGCATTAATTTTTTGATGTCAAATCACTTCTTCTAATTTACTTATTTCAAGTTTTATAGTGATGTAATCGTAACATTTGTCCTTAAGAGTAAATTTAAATTCTTGAGTTAAATGGTATAGTAAAATTAACACCTTCCCCCTCGCCCAGTCTAAACACGAGATCCAAAAGATAAAATATATGGAACCCGACAGATCGCGTAGCTTCTAGTTCAAATATTAAGGAAAGGTAACTAGCGATACCAACCATAAACCATCTAGATCTTTTTTCTTAGCCATTAATTACATCAAAATTTTTGGAAATTAAAATTCGGAAAAAAAAATTGTTATTACAGAAGGCTGCTCATCTAAAGAATTAATTTTCTATAGAAAAGAAACTTAAATCTAGCGTAGATTCATTTTGCGATGGTAAAGGAAGAGGCGTATTGGCGCGAATTTAATTTCGAAATTTCAGACTAAAGACAACAATATTTCTTCCCGACAAAATTTGGACGAATTAAATATTCATTTTAATAAGTCAATGAAATGCGTTGATCTGTGCCATGAGCAAGGCCGGTTAGAAAAAAAAAAGACAGACAGTTTTGCAGATTTTTTTAATTCCTATAGAGACAAGTTTTAGGAGTATCGTAGACTGCAGCAGGAGCATTTTAGATACGTTCTTGAGCATCAGCGTAGCCAGCATTGTATGCCTTTTTGTAGGTAGGATCTAAAGCGAAAATGAAGTTCAACGTAAAATGTTCGAGTTGCATTCACTCGGATGGATATTGAGATCATGTTTAGTTTATTATTTAATAAATATGCGAAACACTGCTAGACTGTTGTGTATATATCAGCTTTACACACAACAGATCCTATTCAAATAGCTTTTTACTTACCCCCTTTGCAGAGAATACATGCAGCATCAGCGTAACCTGCATTGAATGCCTTTTGATAACTAGGATCTAAGAATAGAAGAAAAAAATGTATTTGCAGACTGAAACTTCAATAGACAGTCCCTTTAAAATGTAAAACCTTCCAAAATATTTGTATACTAGTCGATAAAGCCCGTGGAAAAATCCACTGAGGCAGAATAAAAATGAAAAAGAAGGGTCATTTGAACTTTGATGACGTCAGCAATGGCCCGTCAAAACCCAAACTTTTTTTTTAAAATTTGTACACCCGTTGCTTTCATCGTATAGATGTGGAAAGGCTGATCAAGAAAATGTATAGGATCATGTAGTTTGGACAAACGATTGCAGAGATATTAGGGTTTGAATGTTTTTTGATTACGTCATCAACTCGTTCATTCCGAAACGGATTTGGGGACCCAGGTTTGGGAAAATTACCCAAATTGGTCCTAGGTGGTCCCTAGTTACCCACGCGGTGAAAAATCATTGACGTCACCACCTCGTTTCCAAGTTATTTGGCCTCAAAGTTTTAGGTGCACTGTAATGGCTTCACTAATGTTAATATACTTTCCTTTGACGTCAATATTATTTTAACATTAAAGTTTGGTAAATTACAGAACAATTTTATAGGCGATGTTTTATGGCTTTATCAAAGAAAATTGCGAAGAACATAATCCACTTTGCAAAAGTCACACACAGACAGACAGACAGGCAGACAGACAGAAGCTTAGTATTATTATAAGAGACTAGTATTTAGTCCCGTGGAAAAACCCACTATAGATACCGAATAAAAAAACAGCGAAATTCATTGTTCTTTTCGTCAAAACGTTTTGTTATTAATTCCATTCAAGTGGGAATAAATAAAACCAGTATGTTTTTCATATAACAGTAGACAATAGACACGTGCGTAAGGGAACAATAAAAATTAATTACCCGTGACTTTTGTGTAATAAAGTTTACATCATTACACAAAGGTTTTTGTGAGAACAATAAAATAAATTAACAGTGACTTTTTTAAAACAAAATTTTTAAATCAATTTGTAAAAGCACACAAAAGACAGAATAAAAATAAAAGTTAAGCAAAAGTGACACGTTACCGCGGCTGTTTCTTTAGAAAAAACAACACATCCACTTTGCCTGTTACAGACACACGGAACTGGCGTATTATTATATAGACTAGTTATTTAAACCCGTGGAATAATCCACTTAAATTGATTGTACTTCTTATCACAAAAAGGTTTGTTGATAATTTTATTTAGAAGGCTGAAAAAGAAACGTTTTAAACGAAATCCCGTGGAGATATCCACTCAAAAACATTTAAAATTTATTCTATGTTTCTTATCACAAAATCATTTGTTGTCAGTTTCATTTTAAAGAGGCAAACTTTTAAAACTTTTGAACGAAATTGAGAACTATAATAACAACGTTAATTGCCTGTGACTTTACTCGTATAACAATTTATAACAAAGCTCCCGTCACGGTAAATTTAAATTCGCATGCAATAAAATTCCTAACTAATGAAATCACTTTATTTTATCACATGATTTGTTTTAGCCAAACAGCGAAATTCATAGTTCTTTTCGTCAAAACGTTTTGTTGTTAACTCCATTCAAAAGCGGGAATAAATAAAACCAATATGTTTTTCATATAACAGTAGACAATAGACACGTGCTTAAGGAAATAATAAAAATTAATTACCCGTGACTTTTGTGTAATAAAGTTTACATCATTACACAAAGGTTTTTATGAGAACAATAAAATAAATTAACCGTGACTTTTTTAAAACAAAAATTTTAAATCAATTTGAAAAAGCACACAAAAGACAGAATAAAAATAAAAGTTTAGCAAAAGTGACATGTTATCGCGGCTGTTTCTTTAGAAAAAACAACACATCCACCTTGCCTGTTACAGACACATGGAACTGGCGTATTATTATAAGAGATACATCTTATGTCTTACGATAAAAATCTTATTCAAGTAATTTTCTACTATAGATGCTTTTCCATACCTCCCTTGCAAAGGATACATGGAGCAGGAACATCTGCAGCATGAGCTTGTGCATCTGCGTAACCATCATTGTATGCTCTTCTATAGTGGGGATCTGAAAAGAATTTAGCACAAAGCAAAAAAATAATCCAAATATAGAAATTGCGGTATATGCGTCATTTATACACAAGAAAATGCCTAAACGTGTTTTTACTTACCGCCTTTACAAAGGATACATGGTGCTGGAGCATATTCCATACGTGCTTGAGAATCGGCGTAACCTGCAGTGTATCCTTTCTTATATGTAGGATCTAAGGAGAAAACAAATGTGACATTAAGTAAACATTTATAATCTAGATAGCTAAATAGTTGTCGAAAAATTACTGTTTTGGATTGTAGCTAACTTAATACTTCTTTAATGCGAGAGCGCAGATTATTGTATATTCGTCTATTTTTACATGAACTACTTTCATAGCTTTCTGCTAAGGGTGATTTTGCTTACCCCCTTTACAGAGAATGCATGCAGCATCAGCGTAACCCGCATTGAATGCCTTTTGATAGCTAGGATCTAAGAATACAAGAAAATAATGTTAATTACATTTGATTGGATATCCATATATGCATTTGCAAACTGAAACTTCAATAGACATTTCCTTTAAAATGCAGAACCTTCCCAAATATTTGTATATACATCTTATATTTTACAATAAAAATCCTATTCAAGTAACTTTCTACTAACGATGCTTTTACTTACCTCCCTTGCAAAGGATACATGGAGCAGGAGCATCTGCAGCATGAGCTTGTGCATCTGCGTAACCATCATTGTATGCCTTTCTATAGTGGGGATCTAAGGAGAAAATTTTATCGTAAAGTCAAAACGTTTAGCTATATTTACTCACAGAGATATTGAGGCTTAAATTTTAACTAACATAGTATGTTAAATGTGAAGTTCTCTGAAAGTAATATTGTATAGCTGCAAATTTTACAAAAAAAATCCTTTTAAATAAATTTAAACCGCGTTTACTTACCCCCTTTGCAGAGAATACACGCACTACCAACACTTGCCAACATCGCTAAAAGGAGTAATACCTTCATCTAAAAAGAAAAATGTGCGATCCATTGTTATAGTTAGTCTAGCTTAAAAGTTACAATGTTTGTTTTAAACAATTTGCAAAAATCAAACCTTTTTAAAAACCGGTTCTCACTAAAACAAAATTATGTTTTCACTGATATATTCCCGTAAGCAGACTGCTTATAAACACATGAAGGGCGTGTTATGTTTAATGAAGCTTGGTGTAGCTGTAGAAGTGAAAATGGCGGGATTAGGTAATTAATTGACTGTTTAATAAAGCTAACGTGTGCTGTGATTGTCTGGCCATCAATATTAGGCTGCAAATAATGTTCAACGATATATATCAAAAACCACTGTTAGCGTAATTAGTCCGACATTTTCGAGGATTAAGAGTACAGTAAAGTTTTGTCACATCCATTATTCCGATTTAGTAACCGTCAATATATTATTAAAAACTTTTAATCAAAATAACTCTTTGGTTACCTCGATGCTCTATTTTGAGGCACAGCAAATTCTATGTTATGTGCCTACTGGAACTGAAATAACTTTAATTTTGCACAAAAATAAAAAAGACAACCCGGTTTGGGCCAGTCGTAAGACCGTACAAATTCGGCCGTTACTTGCAGCTCACAGACGAAAAGTTGGGTATTATAATATAGATTTTTTTACCCTTCGAACATGTCACCTATGAGCCACGGTACTCGTCTACATTGCTCAAGTTAGAGCAACCTTAGATTTCGTGTTTGCAGGCATCTGTGAAGTACGTAGAAGTAATATATAGGTATTTCTTCAATCCCTATTCTTGTTAACTAAGCTTTCTTCGAGGATATTAAAACGAGTTTCTCTAATACGAAAACGGATGTGTCATACAAATGTGTCAGAGCAAATCCCTACTTTAAATCCACCAATGAACACAAAATAATTTCTCAGAGCAAACCTAGATATAAAATTAACCACTGAGCATCAAGTTAGCATGGCCACATCTTAGCCTCTTAAATAATAGTGACCATAATAGAGGCTATTCTCGTTCAAAACATTAAAGAGGGAAGGACTTCCCGGTAATGATCACGTGATCAAAGAACAATGAAAGTAACTAATCAAAAAGCGCGGTCATTATTTTCACCACAGAATATTCCTTTGTAACTCAGGTAATTTTTTCACCTTTACTATTCCGATTTCCCAGTGGTAAAAAAGATAATGCTGAGTCTCCTGGCTGTTCAATCCAACGTTAGGTGGCCGAACCTAAAGATAATATGCGATGATATATAGCGATGAAGGTCTCAATATGTTGATGTCAGCAGCGGGGATCCCATGATAAAACGACACGTAACGTCACATCATCTGAGGTGAGCGTCAGAAAGTTTAAAAATGGCAGCATACTGGAAACAAACACGAGACGAAACAGTGAATAAAATCAAATACAGAGCTTTATTTAATTATAAATAACACAGAAAACAGGGATTCGTTACCTTATCAACGCGATATATGTATGTACGTGTACAAAACACTGTTTTACTTTATATAAAATATCACTAATAACTGGAATATCTATTTAGGAGTATTTTACGACTTAAACAAGTTTTAGCGCTTATTACAGCGTCTTTTTACAGAGTTAAAGGCGCCTATTCAACTTTCAAGCATTCAAATTCCCGGTGTAGCAGATTATCTTAACTCCCTGTGAAAGATAACTCCCGGGGTCAAAATAAACTAGAGAATAATAACTCCCCTAGAGTAGAAATAACCTAGTAAATAATGACTCCCCAGTTAATAAACACTCCCCTTTTAGTTAAGGCAAAAAATTCAGACTCGAAAAAAACTGGGGGAGTTATTATTTCCTAGGAAATGTTGACTCTAGGGGGTAACAATTCACTAGTTTACTATGACTGGGGAGTTATTAATAATTAGTTTATCTTAACTGGGAGGTCTTTGTTATGACTGGGGAGTCATTATTTAGGGGAGTCAAAAATTCCGGTGACACCGGACAGCCTATATATTTATATAAATGACGTTATGTCTGAGTATGTTCTATTGTGGCATGGTTAAGTCCCTTGGTATTCTACCGAAGAAGTTATTTCAATTTTTTCCCACCTCAAATTACGGCAAGTGTTTTTAAAAATCATTATAGAGCGTTTTTGGTGCAGTGGTAAGCACAGTGTATCTGTAATGGAAGGTTGGTTGGATTCTACACCCATAGTGCAATTTACCCAATTTACGTAGCACATTGTGGCAGAATAAATTTCCAAAAAGTTGTTTCTTCTTGAAGAAAAGTGCTATCTTGTTTTCAGCGTTCCTTGTGCTTTTTATGGATTTATTTTTTACTCTTTTTTTTGCATCATACTTTTCTGTGCCACCTAATTACTACTACGTTTTTGAGAAATAATTTGATTTATTTTTTAATCCATTAAAAAATTAACTGAATAAGCTAAATAATATGAAATATGTAATCATGAGATATTCAGAATCATCTGACAGCTACTATTAACAACAAAATTAAATTAGACATTACTTTGTACTGTATAATTTGTACGATTTTATAAGGTTTATATTAAATCTCTTATATTAATACGCTAGCTTTGCTTGTCTGTTTGTAACAAGCAAAGTCTTTAAATTTATTAAATCCCAATAACTCTTCCACCTTTATCCTTCTTCTATCTTTATTAAAGCACATGACCCAATACATTTTCTTGATCAGCGTTTCAAGCTATTCACAATAGAGGCAGCGGGTAAAAAAAAATTTAGAAGACTTTTTTCTTACGTACAAGTTATTGCCGACGTCATCACCATTTTAGTAACAGATCTTTTCCATTGTTACTAAAATTAAAAGTACTTTAGAATTTCACTGGACCTGTAATCAGCCGTCTAATTAATCCGTTTTATACTATTGCTTTTTTTAGTTATTACACAAATCATAAACAAACGTTCTTATATATCCCTGTCTTCACGTTCTTATATATCCCTGTCTTCATTCTTTCTGGCATCAGAGTATACGAACATCACCTTGACAAGGCCTGCTCACGCGATCATGCTAACAAACAAATTCTGTGTTGCGTATTTACGACGAATTTACTTCCTATCTCAGGTTTTTTCATAAGAATCCACAATAAGTGAGCAGAAGCCATGTCACGTAAAGTTTAAACTAGAATTTTAGCGAGGAAGCCAAAACAAAATTTGCAAAAGGATAGGTTTAGTATTTATATATCTAGAGCAAACTGCTTTGTTATATATATTATTTACCCTGGATAGACTCTTCAGTTCCTATTAATACTGATATCAATGAAGGTCCTGTGAAAGGGGTCCTAGTGTATTTAACCCTATTTGGTATGGGCTTTTTTGACCCTTGTAACTTTTGTTCTGTTTGGTTTTAAGTGACGAAACTTGGCACAAAGAAGCATCAATATGTTGTGACTTAATTAGTGACAAAATATTTGGGTTGACATGTCATCACAAGAAAGGCTTGACGTCATAATGAGACGATAGTCGAAGAAAATATGTCTTTTTTGGAAATTCTCGTTTTTTTATCTTTTTTAAAACTATTCACAGTACTAGTCATTAAAAACACTAATATAAAAATGTAAGATATTATCAGGAACATTTACAGGTGTTATGAAGACTAAGGATTTCTCTAGAGAGAAAATGGAAATCGATCAGAAATCAAATCTTCAAGAAATAATTTCTTTAAAAAATCGATATTTGAAAACCTTGGTGTTAGTAGCTGTCATGGAATAAAACTTGGTATATCTATGCGCATTTATATCAGTAACTACTCAATCAAGACAAATTGGAGTGACATGTGACAAAATTAACCAATGACGTCATCATATGAAAATAGAAATAGAAAATATCTACATTCGTATATTCCGGTCTGTAAATTATCAATATTCCGGTCTGCGAATTACACAGTATGCATGTCAATATTGTATGATGACGTTTTGTCACTATAACATATATAATCACATGTTCATATGGTTCAACTGGTTAGTTTAATAAAAAAGTTGATATGACCACCCCTGTCAATAACGGACAAAGTGACATTGACAGGACAATTTCCGAAAAAAAATTTATGTTTCCAAAAAACGATAAATAAAAGTTAGGAAAAGTCACAAAATTTCAAGGAATTCATCCAGTAATTAAAAAGTTATGAAACTTTAAAAATGCCGCGGGCACTTTATGCCTCCCCCACCCCATACCAAATACGGTTAAAGCTCCTATTCTCATGCTAAACACTAAGCAGAAAGGATGGATTTAACTTTTTGGGGTATTTGAACCCGAGACCTTCCGCACTGGAAGCGAACGCTACCAGTTGGTTTAACTGTGCTAAAGTGAGCCTAAAAAATGTATTGACGTACTAATCTACTACTACTGATGTACTAATTTATTAGACGTACTAACTGCCATTTTAGTCAGAGATGACCGAGTAATCAAACACTAATTGTTAATTAATTAGACAGTCTGGTAAGAACGCCCTATCGTATCGTTAAGCGTATAAACATTTAATTAAACCCTAAATTCCAATTAAAATCGGCTTTAATAATAACACTAGATATTATTATTGTGTTGTTCAATTGCCATAGGGAAAATATGAATTCATTTAATCGGTATTAACCTAGGATATAGTGTAATCAAACAATACTTAGTTGTACCAAAGTTAACACGTACAATTTAGTGAAGTAGGAAGAACTTATTATCATGATATTATCATGGTATCTTTTATTTGCACTTTCTTTAGTCTTTGATTAGTAACGAAAAGTTTAAACGTCATGGGGGGATTCCATCCAGAATGAGAAGTAGTAGTTACAAGCGATGGATTTGTACTGCGGCTCTTATTAATAACCTCAAACAATTTACAGAAGTCCAGTTCTGTTTGCAAGACTGTTTAGTACGTGTCTTAATGTACAGTATGGTGTTCGTTTTATCAATTCCAAATGTCGCAAATCGCTTTCTAATATCGTAAATTTCCAAAAAAAATCTAGATTATCAGTGATATTCTTTATTTTTTTTCAACATTTCGTGTTTTCAATCACCTATTCTCAAGAAGTGTGTGTAATTTCTAATTTTTTACAAATACTACAAATCTAGATTATGTTATATTTTAAAATTTGTAATGTTCTTTCATGAGACACCACATGATGTTAATAAGCCGAGTATCTTCATAGATGATTTGGACGATTAACACAATTATTACCACTCCCCTAAAACACCCATTCCACTGGACAATAGACAAAAAAGTAACTAGTGCACTATATAAAAGTCTCTTTTGAATAGGATAACTACCAATTTATTTCCTTATTTTGACACGCATCTAAAACATTAAGCATAGCTTTAATTCCTTATGCTACAATCCTGGTCCAAATATATTTTAATATTGCGACACCAGAGGTTACATAGGCTATTTCTATTTTAGATTCATGTATTTTGAAAATTGCCAATGTTCAGAAAGGATCTTAGCTAATTTGGTTAAATCCGAACTCTTGGGAAACCAATTAAAAGAAATTTTTAACGGATTAAAAAATGTTAAATATGTCAGTAATAGTATTATGAACAGAGTTGATACGAAAATAAAATGATGCAACACAAAACACAAAAGAACGCTTAAAACAGTACAATTATTTGAAACACAAAACTTTTGAATTGAGATTGTCCTATGATGAGAAATCTACAACCTTGTGAATTTAAATCCACTTTGATAACCATTACACAAATGCTACTTCGTAATAATTTCTACCACAAAAAAAAACCATCAACATATGAAAACACATTCTATAGAGTAAGAAGTCTATCACATGAGGAATATCAGTCCGGCAAGAAGATTTTCCAAGATCTCACCTTCATTAAAAAATCTTACAAACAAATCTGGCTGCTAGAACAGAAACTTCATGCTATAGCGAACTGATTCCAGCCCAGCAAACGGAGACCGTCCGAACTGATTCCAGCCCAGCAAACGGAGACCGTCCGGCTAACCGGACTCATGTAATAAGCCTCTTATAGACACTCAGAAGATCATTAAAAGTCAAAGAAAAGTCAAGAAACTAGTTTGAAGTCCCGTAAATAAAACCTTTTTCTTTATAAATCTGTTTGTTGATTCAATCAAAAGGTGGAAAAGAGGACACAGAATAAACAAAAAAAATCTTATAACAATGAAAAAAGCACGCCCACGACGCACTCTTACCTCATTCGTTTAATTTATCACATGATCCTTTTGAACCAATCAAAGAGATAAACAAGAAAATTTGTAAATAAGATTTTAAAAATATAATAATCGATATTTTTAGTGAGACTTTTACATGGACCCGAAATGAGATTTCAAACTGCTATGAAATATCGTATCGGTGTGGTGCAAACTGCGCATGCGCCTCAATTTTATAGACATACGCAATAACTTTGCAAGAAATGCAATAGTATTTTCATTTCGGACAAATCATGTTTACATGGATTTTTTCAAGACGAAGTAAAATTCCATTTCGGTGTGAAAAACTGAAAAATAGGCGATTTACCCAAAAGACTTTTGAACCAGTTTTTGCTAACTACCGTAATTATTCTAATTTAACGCTGCTTCTAATTAACGCGGACGGACAAAAATGGCCAAAAGTTTGTAATTTATCGCTTCTAATTATTAACGCGGGTCGAAAATTTGGCGTGTTTTATTTTCCTCTAATTTAACACGGATCGTATTTTTTTAAAAAAAACAAGCAGTGGTTTAGATTAAATGAACATATATATTTCGATATACTATGATACTGAGATCAAGCAAAGGGATCATCATTTTGAGCAGATTAGTTTATTTGCCTCTAATTATTAACGCGGGTTGACCGTGTTCAAAAGTTTGTAATTTATCGCTTCTAATTATTTTCGCGGGGCGGTTAAAATAATTATTTTTACCGGCGCGTTAAATTAGAATAATTACGGTACTTTTTTCTCTTAAGAGCAAATTTCATCAATTTTTATTACTTCTTAAATTGATTTCTTTGATCGTCTTTTGTTGTTTTTGTTTTTATCTAATTATGTTTTTGCTTGTACGAATCCGTGCGCATGCGCAATGTTTTTGAAGCCACAAAAAACATTTATTTTTATTTATTAGTTCTTAACTTTTCACAAATACTCCTTGCATCAGATATTTTTACGTAAGCTCTAGCACGCAATTTTTAATGTTACTTAGGCAGCCTTAACATGAAGTTTCATTTCAGTGTCTTGTGTAGTCTTTATAAATGTTTACATGACTTCGAGCAAATTAAACTCATTTCGGTGTTGAAATTGTATTTCACCCTCAAGATATTGATGAAAACACGATTTAACCGAAATGAAACCGTTATTGTGCATGTGTAAAAGTTATGGCGCATGTACAGTTTGCACAACACAGATATAAAGAACTACATGGAAACACAACGAAATTTCATTCTGGTTTGAAATCTTATTTTAGGTAAACTTCATGTCGGCTGCATATTAAGGCTGCGTTAGCGATAACATAGAACTTGTTGTGCCTCAAAATAGAGCATCGAGGTCACCAAAAAGTTTGTTTTGATTGAAAGTGTTCAATATTATATTGACGGTTACTAAATGCCAATCCAGTTAGAGTTTGTTACAAAAGTTGGAAGGATTGCAGTGGATGCCGAGGCTACTTATCTAGCTGTTGTTCAGACAAGAACTGTGGCGGTGGGCGAAGATGCAAAAAAGGCTTAAGTTTGTACAGCTGCGACAATTAACATGTTTTTATGAGAATACGCACAAACACAGTTAAAATTCTGTTTTCTATGTCCTTTTTTTTACCCTAACTGAACCTACCCTTGACAATAACTAGCGCGCTTAAATGGCAATATAAGCCAACTACAGGTTTCGTATTTCTTTAGCTGAACCGTATTTATGGTAATATAAAGTTTGTAAGTACACGATCCAAACACATGTCCAAAAATATAAAGAACAAAAAAAACGAAATAAAGCAACACAATATTAATTTCATAACGTAAAATTGATTTTTTCCGTCATCTGCGAAACTAACTATTGTAATATAAACTAGTCGTTAGCCCGTGGAAAAATACACGGGTTCGCCCGTCCTTTTTATACCGCATTGCGTGCGTCTCGCTACTTGCGCAGCTAAGCTACCATTTTGCGTGACGGACAGACGTATACGGGTATTTTAATATAGATAAAATGTAAGGTAGCTTTTTAATTTGAGTCGATGTGACAACGAAGAGTCAGATATTCAAGGCGGAAATATTAAAAAATAGCATTTTGGTTCGGAACCATCAAAATGTGCTAATCGTTACCCGCAGCAAGTTGAAACGATTTCGTTCAAATTCTAAACGATCTTCCATCTTCCCGCCTAAATTTCAGATCACTGAGACTCTTTTGCCGGGTCGTATAAAAGCTACTATTGATTCCAAAGAGATATAATTTCTGGTTGAAGGGAACATTTGATTCCATTGTTTTTTGTTTATGTGTGGAAATTAACCTTAATCACCGTATTCTGTGCGTTTAAAATGGTAGCGCGCATCTTTATATCGGATTTTGTAATGGATGCATTAATTAGTTGATTTTTCTCAGGCTAACGATTACTCTCTATATTAATAATACATGTATTTTCCCAATCGCTACGTAAAATGGTATAACAGTAGCGAAGCAGCGGCAGATAGACAGACACACAGACCGACACTATTTATACAGAGCAGAAAAAAGAATGTGTCACAATGCTAAAAATATATATTAATAGTACTATGAACAATAATATTATACAACAAAATTTACATGACAAATATTAGTAGCAACACGAAACTATTTTCGCGCAAAACCTTTTTACTTTTAACACATCAAATGTCAACTATTAAAATTATTAAAAAATATATTAAAAAGAAAATATGCTATGAATCGGTCTGTTTTAGATATTTCGCGAAGACTTTTTTGCGAATGGACCATTTTGCAATGAATAACGCTTTTAAAGTGTGTTTATTGAGAAAAAAGTTATTAACAAATTTCGCGAAGAACAATTATAGCGAATAAGTCAATTCTATTGATTTTGCGAAGACTTATTTTCCGCGTGCACAAATTTTCACTAATAAAGGTAAAATTCGAGAAAATCGCGCAAACAATCAACTAAAGTTATCAAGAGAATTTTTTCCGTACAAGTAAACATTTTGGACCTTGAATGCAAAAAAAATAATAAATTACATTGTTAAACATTTTATAGCGTTTTTTATTCGCATTTCCTCTTTAAAAACCTCAGATTTGAGTTTGGAGTAAATACATGGAGACTAAAATGTACAAGCCCAATTAAATGATGACGCTCCGGACATATTTTTGTTGCAATTTTGTCTTACCTAAAATTCTTGCTTTTAAAGTATCCTTACAATACAGATAAATAGGAGAAAAACATGTACAAGTATTCTATCACACGTTTTATGTAACGTGACCATTTTTCAAATACTCTTCTTAACAAATTTTTACCCATGCTTATTGCTTACCTCCCACTTTGAAACAAGTTATTTTATATAAAAAAGTAAAAAAATTTGTCTAGAAATTTGTATATCATTTTGAAATCTTGACCGGTTCATCATGTTTTGGACAACAGTCCACTAATTATGCATGACATCATTAAGTTGTCCTGAGTAAGGTGTTGTATTTAACAGTTTTATTAAGGCGTTATAAATGCTCAGTTTGGCGATTTAAAATTTTTGCATGAATTTTCATATTTAGTAATTATAATTATAATTAATAACAGTTATTATTTGTTTTGAAGCTACCTGATGATATCATAATTTCGCATAATTACAAATTGTTAAGCCCCGTATCCTGAAAACCAGTTAATATTTTTCAAAAAAATAAAAACATTCGTAGACAACTTTTGAAGCTCTTTCATATCATATCAACTTGTTTTTAAGTGAGAAGTAAGCTTCCATATTATTCGTGTTCTTAAGGAACGCTGAATCAACAACTTCTAAAATTAACAATGATACATTTTTACATTTTTACAAAGCCTTCCAAAAACATCTAACTAGTCTCACTACCAACTTCTACTTCTTCTTCCACACCAAGCCCTAATATCTCAGATGCAAATGAACGGGCGGAGATTTTCTCTGGCAATATATCATCTAACCCTCTCTCTTGTGCGCTCATTCCATCATTATTATCGTCGTCACTTGATCCTTGTAGCAAATGAGTGATATGCTCAGCTAGCTCAGTTTCTGTTAAATGTTCGCCTATGAAAAGAAAAAAATATGTGAATTTGACATAGAAATGTTAATATAATTTAAAAAAAATATAAAATAATATATATATATAAAATGTGAATACAAAAAAACCATAATCATAGATTTCAGGGAATTGGGATAAGAGGCAAATTTAACAAGGTTGGAGGAAAACTCTGCCATCTTAAACGAAAAACTAGATTATATAAGATAAAAAACGATTGTGCAATAATTCCCATGTGCTAACTGGAAGGCTTTTCTCGATATTTTAGCTGGTCTCAAATATTTTTCTATAAAGTTCTCAAGCATACAGACACGAGAAAACCCCTTGTAACAAATTTCACATTCAACCTAGAGGAAGGGAACCACAACGACCTACTTCAAGACATTGTATCATAATTAGACAACAATGTTTTAAGAAAGGTTTTTATCTAGAGAATGATGAATACTTAAAGTTTTCAAGGCCACCTAGTTTGATTTAAAAAAATAAAGGTCACTCTGTCTGACATCTAGCTATCGAAACACCTGTGTTCTACAAAAGAAAAACATATGTTTGAGCCTTCTCCTTAAATAAGCCATAGGTCCATTACATGTCTGTAGCAGTATGGCTAAACAAAAACGTCTATGCTTTCGGTTAGAGAGGAATAAAAACATGAACGGAAAAAAAAGAGAAACTTTAATGACGAAATAGATCCTTATAACGACCTTAGTAACAACATCAATAACAACCGCAAGCGGGAATAACAAGAATAGTAACAAAGAAAAGACGAAAAAACGACAACAATGAACTACGTCCCACCTCGTTCTTGCAGTAGGTACAGCAGTAGACCACGATCAATTTTCACTTCTCCATCTTCTTCATCAACGTCACCAAGTGTCTGAAACGCCTGGATAAGTTCATAAGGGTTGAAACCAAATGCAGGACGATGATTCACGTACACTGAAATGAGAATAGTAACTTGCACATCAAAGTGTGGTCTAACATAAACTCGTTTTGATTCAAGACCAGACTCCTTAAGCGTGGTTCGCACTAGGGATTTAAGTGCGTTTAATAACAGGCTGAACTTCTTAATATACGCACTAGGAACATAATCATCCTTCTAACAAACACACTATTCTTCCAATTAACCTCACAGACTTGGAAAAAAATGGAAAATTAAAACTTGGAGCTAGCTATTTCTGTAAAAAGTAGAAATGTCTCTGTAAAATACTAAAAACGTGAAAGATACATTTGATAAAAATCAATAAACATACATTTGATAAAATCACTGAGATCAATTGCCTCCTTATATCTTCCTGTCGACACATAGTGAGAAAACTTCACTTCATTTATCATCTCTTCAATCTAAACAAAGGAAGGAAAAGTTTATACGGAAGATAGTACCACTTTGAACCCAGTTTCTTTCTCAATGTAATATAATAGACAGCAAGCAAACTAAAAAATGGTTATGTAGGTATAAAATTTATAAATTCAAACTATAACTCAACTCTCTTTTTACAAACACGTGGGGTGGGCTAAGAGAACTGAGAAAATCAAGTTTAAAAATTCGATACTAATCGTATGGCAAAGAACGCTTGTATAATGTAATAAACTTCTTGTAGAGTTGGCAGGGATGATGCCTGTCACGTGACAATTAAAAATCATGCCTAAAACGATGACTGTGAAAAACAATTTGTGCTGACGTCACCATTTCTTATTAAAAGCTCCAATTTTCAGTTTTTAAATTGGACAAAAAAATCCACAAAAAAGATATGCCTATTTAATAAAATGTAGCGTTTATTTTGTACATTTTTCATTGCAATGTTTCTTTTTGAACTCTTTTGGATTACTATTTTGGGATAAACTACATCCCTGCTATTTCAGGAAGTTTGACAGTCTTAGTTATTTCAACCTAAAAACTGACAATCCCACCAGCGTACAAAAAAGGCTATGCATTTTATGGGAGTGATTTGCTATAACATTTTTTTTCCTGAATCAATAAGTGTCATTTAGTCAAACTCATCACATTTAAACAACATTCTTTTTCTACGTTTTTGTTAATGTTTAAAAAACATTCACTCCACTCACTTCTTGTTCTGTAGGATAAAAACCAAGAGCTCGCATGATAAATGGAATCTCATCTAGTGGTACCTCGGTTGAAACACTTCTCACCTCCATTGAATCAACCCCTTCACTATAAACATCAAAAGGAAAGAAAACAAGTATAGAGGAGACTCTTATACATATATAACAAGAACCCTTTGACATGCTAAAACATTCACCTAGTCAAAAACTTTTCTTTCACTGTCCGCTGCTAGAAACTACGATTGTTTTAATACATTTAGTTATAAAAGCAAGTTATCTATGTAATTTCGTTATGTTAGGCAAAGTTTCTTAGAAAAAGAAATTAGGTTAAATACACAGAACAAATTAGGCTAAATACACAAAAATCAACTTAATCTTCAAGATTCTCGATTATTTAACGATTGTTCTTCGTGTTATTTGGGCAAGTGTTCTTTTGATTATGGCAAACCCCCAAAAACATAAATAAAAAGGACAAAACAACAACAACGACTACGCATGCCCAGAGGTGGTGCTCAACAAGTGCTTGTTGAGCACCAGACAGCAACAAATGAATTTCAAGACTCACTTCTTCAGTTGCGCATAGTAAAAAAAAGTTTCCAACTCTGCAAACAGCTCTCCTTCTCGCCCACCTTCTAGAAGACTGTAAAATGGTATCAATTCTTCTCCGCCAAGAACAGCGGTCGCTTCTAAAGCACTGCAAAGCAAAGAGAAAAAAACGTCAACCGAGAAGGTACACGTTTCAACAACAAGGGGCGGCGTGAAAGATATTTGAACACAAGATAAATGCTATTGTAGTTCTATGAGGTGCTGTTATGTCTATCCAAATCTGTTTTCGTGTCCTTAATTACCACATCTCTTTATTCAAAAGCTTTACAAAAGCGACCTTGTAACACATCTATTAAATTGGTTTCGTTTAAACAAATTTTGGTATGTAAAAGCTTTTTACTCAAATACGCCGTTGAAATGCAAATATGATGGATGATTAGCAATATTGTTTTATTAAAAAAAGCAGTCATCATAATTATTCATCCAGATTCTCTTATCTGCTGCGGTTTAAATACAATAATTCCAATATTTTCCGTTTCTGTTGTTTATAAAAAACAGTTGCAAGCACAATAAGTTCAATGACTGCAATTATTTTCTGCGATGTCAGTGTGATACTTGGCTGGTTATACTAAATCTCAGGATAGCAAATACACAAAGTTTTCTTCTGTCTCAGCTAATAAAGGCGGCATGGATCGTGTTGTAGTTGCATTGACTTACTTAACATCGATTCTCCACATCAAGACACTTGTATCTGCTCCACCCACTGTGAAAAGGTATTTTCCATCTGAACTACATGCAATGTTATGAACCTAAATATAACATAAGGAAGTTATGTAAGGAGGGACTCCTTGAGTTGAGTATTTCTTATGATCATTACAGTGTCTGTAGACAAATCCTAATCGTAAGAACAGATAAAAAGATTGGAATGGAATGGAGAATTCGTACCTTTCCAGGATGTGCTATTAATGCCATTGATTTGTATGGATTACCATCCAAAGGTAAAATAATTAATCCAACCTGTTGGATAGAAAAATCTTCAAATAAAAACTAAATTACAAGCAACGGTTCAGGTCTACGTAAGAAGTCAGCGGAAGCAGAAAAAAAATAGCTCATTAGATAAAGACTTCAGTATAAGAGTCACCAAATACAGTTTATAAAAGGAGCACTAATCTATTTGTAAAGAAAAATGATACAAACGGAACTAGGAAAATGGTAAACGGGGAATCAAAACTGTTTAAAGATTTTTCACTATTTAATACAAATTTTGCACTTTAGCCTTTTACGGATTCAAACATTAAGACGTGAAAATTATTATAACAAACTAAAATAAAGGGCAGTTAAAAGAAACAAAGTAACATTATACCATATCTATAGTTATATAAGCCATGTATCTGTGCGTACTTTCACTGCTTTTTGGAAGTACAACCATTCTAATGTGAACAAAGAGATACAATTATGATGACAAGTGAAATAATTCCACCCAATGAAAGTGTTAAACCAACGTTCAGAATAAAATCAAGAGTTTCAACGAATTTTAAAAGCATTTTTAAAAAAGTTCTCCTTGCCTTTTACTAACGAGATTTAAAACGATCTTATCAGATATCAAACTACTGATAAGCGGGTGGAATTGCTTGCTAGTTAAAGATTATAGAAGAAGGAAAAGAATGGATAGGGAAATAAAATAATAAAAAAACAGGGTTGTCACTTTTTTTATAATAAAGTCACATTTGAGGAGATTTCAGGACTTTGGGATGAGGATTTTGAATCTTTTTTGAAAAGTTGATGGTATTTTTATTAGAAAAGTTGATGGTATTTTTATTAGAAAAGTTGATGGTATTTTTATTAGAAAAGATGATGGTATTTTTATTAGAAAAGATGATGGTATTTTTATTAGAAAAGATGATGGTATTTTTATTAGAAAAGATGATGGTATTTTTATTAGAAAAGATGATGGTATTTTTATTAGAAAAGTTGATGGTATTTTTATTAGAAAAGTTGATGGTATTTTTATTAGAAAAGTTGATGGTATTTTTATTAGAAAAGTTGATGGTATTTTTATTAGAAAAGATGATGGTATTTTTATTAGAAAAGTTGATGGTATTTTTATTAGAAAAGTTGATGGTATTTTTATTAGAAAAGATGATGGTATTTTTATTAGAAAAGATGATGGTATTTTTATTAGAAAAGTTGATGGTATTTTTATTAGAAAAGATGATGGTATTTTTATTAGAAAAGATGATGGTATTTTTATTAGAAAAGATGATGGTATTTTTATTAGAAAAGTTGATGGTATTTTTATTAGAAAGATGATGGTATTTTTATTAGAAAAGATGATGGTATTTTTATTAGAAAAGATGATGGTATTTTTATTAGAAAAGTTGATGGTATTTTTATTAGAAAAGATGATGGTATTTTTATTAGAAAAGATGATGGTATTTTTATTAGAAAAGTTGATGGTATTTTTATTAGAAAAGATGATGGTATTTTTATTAGAAAAGTTGATGGTATTTTTATTAGAAAAGATGATGGTATTTTTATTAGAAAAGATGATGGTATTTTTATTAGAAAAGATGATGGTATTTTTATTAGAAAAGTTGATGGTATTTTTATTAGAAAAGATGATGGTATTTTTATTAGAAAAGATGATGGTATTTTTATTAGAAAAGTTGATGGTATTTTTATTAGAAAAGATGATGGTATTTTTATTAGAAAAGATGATGGTATTTTTATTAGAAAAGATGATGGTATTTTTATTAGAAAAGTTGATGGTATTTTTATTAGAAAAGATGATGGTATTTTTATTAGAAAAGATGATGGTATTTTTATTAGAAAAGATGATGGTATTTTTATTAGAAAAGTTGATGGTATTTTTATTAGAAAAGATGATGGTATTTTTATTAGAAAAGATGATGGTATTTTTATTAGAAAAGTTGATGGTATTTTTATTAGAAAAGATGATGGTATTTTTATTAGAAAAGTTGATGGTATTTTTATTAGAAAAGATGATGGTATTTTTATTAGAAAAGATGATGGTATTTTTATTAGAAAAGATGATGGTATTTTATTAGAAAAGTTGATGGTATTTTTTATTAGAAAAGATGATGGTATTTTTATTAGAAAAGATGATGGTATTTTTATTAGAAAAATTGATGGTATTTTTATTAGAAAAGATGATGGTATTTTTATTAGAAAAATTGATGGTATTTTTATTAGAAAAGATGATGGTATTTTTATTAGAAAAGATGATGGTATTTTTATTAGAAAAAATGATGGTATTTTTATTAGAAAAGATGATGGTATTTTTATTAGAAAAGATGATGGTATTTTTATTAGAAAAGATGATGGTATTTTTATTAGAAAAGATGATGGTATTTTTATTAGAAAAGATGATGGTATTTTTATTAGAAAAATTGATGGTATTTTTATTAGAAAAGATGATGGTATTTTTATTAGAAAAATTGATGGTATTTTTATTAGAAAAGATGATGGTATTTTTATTAGAAAAGATGATGGTATTTTTATTAGAAAAGATGATGGTATTTTTATTAGAAAAGATGATGGTATTTTTATTAGAAAAGATGATGGCATTTTTATTAGAAAAGATGATGGTATTTTTATTAGAAAAGATGATGGTATTTTTATTAGAAAAATTGAGAATATTTGAAACATTTTAATATTGTTCTACAGAAATAAGAAAATTTTTGAGGTAATGTCATAAGTAAAGAATAACTTCTTACTGTACCCATATAGTATTTCTATGTATTTCACCATTTCGTAAAAAGGAAAATTGATTAGATTTGTTGTTAGATGATATACATTTAGAGGAGATTAAGACTCTTTAAAAATAAGGGGAATTGACGAGTCTTAGAGGAGAAAGTCGTTTTGATTAAAACAACTGCACACTTAATCTATAGCATTTTATGACATTGAAAGATATTTTTGAAAACCACTTTATCAAGGCAAATCTAATACAATTCAGTTGATTATATACATAAGAAAAGATAAAAAAAAATTGAAAAAATATAATTAAAAAAATGGACGTGCAGTTGTCATAAAGTATCAGAAGAAACTGCTTACTTTTGCAATGGTGAACCATATGTTGGTGCAAGAAATGTATATCGGCACATCTTTGTGGTTGAGTTAAATAACTTGAGTTTGTACTGGTAAAAAAAAAGAGATTTATTCAACCTCATCAACTAACATGATTAAATTTAACTACAAAGCCACGAAACGAAGAAGTCAAAGAAATAAAATAACACAAAATCGCAAAGCACTTATATCAAAGTTTTCATTACATTCTGCACATTTCCAAATATTTGGATTATAGCGTCTGCCTTGTTGCCTGACTCGAAAATTGAAAAATTTAAATCCATACGGAAATGTATATGAATACCTTATCGGTGCAAAGTCCGTCGGTTAAAAGTGACGAATTTTTTTGTAGGTGACGAAAATTTTATTTAACGAATTTCATTCCCCAAGAACATAGAAGAAAACCCCGCAATTGAAACAAGTGTTGACGAACTAACATCAAATATAATAAATGAATACACAGGGTTGTATTGATAATTGACTGTGAAAAATAAAATAAAAAGAAAGATATTAAAAAAAAATTTACCTTGAAAAAAATAATGGCAATGGCAATTGATGAAATCAAAATAAAGAAAAAATACATATAAAAATCAAACAAAAAACGAATGACATCCATAGCATACTTGATCATTAGACAGAACCAAAAAATCTTCTTTCACCACAGATGGGTATGCAGCAAAACATATGGGAACAGCATTCTGTTCAACACGATCAGAACTCAATACCTTTAAATCATCAATGCAACTGTTTCGTAAATCATATTCAACCTAAAAGTAGTTATACCAATGTTTAAAATCTTGCAAGAAAATCCAAAACAGATTGAAGAGCTTAAAATTTTATACAAAACCTCAATACAGTGTTTTTTGGAAAGCAGTATGTTAAACAAACTTTTAGATCCACACTTCATATACAAGTTGCTAAAACTAACCAAGCTATCAAGGTCATCTCAAAATTAGCTACCAAATATTTTAACGAGAATGTATTTTTCAATTTGTTCAATGCTTCTCATGTATTGATATTTACACCCTGCCTATGTTTTTTAGACTTGTTTTATAACCTTTTCTCTTTCTTTCACTTACCTACTGAATTGAAAAACAGCTCCTGCTTTGTAAAGTATTAAAGCGAACAAAATATCAAACTCACAAGCATTCGATCTTCACCAAGCGATAATAGTCGGACATTGTCTTCATCGAGTGCTTTGGTAAACATAACATCTACATAAAATAAAGAAACAGAAATAATATGAACTTCCCTTCTTTTTAACATATTCATGAATCTCTTTTCGTCGATTTGAAAAGAATATTCACGGAAAAAATACATTCACTATTACACCTTACTGAATAAACTGCAACAAAAATAAACAAGGACCATTTCGCGATGAGATACGCAGTATGTGGCTTCCATACCTACCAAATTGTTCGTTTTTAGGGTGAAAAACCTCTATAAAAACTTAAGGATACTATTTCATTTTTTTTAAAAAACGAAGAAAGCATCTATCACGAAAACAGACCAGCTCTAAATGAAGCGGGTTCAGTAATTTGCTAATCATGTAAGGCAAACATTTTTAAAAGATGTAAATTTTTTCAGTAAACACTTTGGAAACACAGCATAAATATTTTTTCCCATCAAAATAGCTAAAAATTAAGAAAATCAGTATCAATGAGGAATTATGCGGTATAAAAATAGTTGTTCCAATATAAGATACTAAAAAATCACGTAAGATACTAGTTAATGAAAAACCAGCCAGATTCCGTTTTACCTGACTAAATCTGAATTGAAAAATAAACTTTCCTAATGCAAAGAAAACTAAATCAAAAAGCATTTTAAAAGTTTCAAAGCTATCAAGAAAGAAAAAAAGCCATATTCCCAAACTTCTTGTGGAATTCAAGATCATTCGAACAATACTTCGAATTAAAGGTTGAATAAAGATCTTTGAATTGAAACGAAAGGACAAAATCAAGACAAAAGTTAAAATTGTTATTATTATTGTGCCATGAACATATGTTTTTTTATATTTGTGTACATTGTTTTATTTAAAGCTTCACAAATCAGTTAGCATGGTACCATTACAAGGTCTTATAAATGATCTGTAAACTAATTAAATCATTGGAATTTTTAATACTAATAGGTAATTCCATAGGTAATACATCTGCGTACACACCTTTAATTTGTTTGTAGTGAGCTCTGTGTTTACCGAGATAATACCAAGAGGAAGGCTTTCTTTTCAACCCACATGTAAACACCACAACACATCTGTCCATATCCTGAAATTCAAAATGGAGACATAAGCAAATAAACAATTGAAATACAAATAATCTAAAAGAAAAGCAATAGGTGGATTGCACAGGATGAAACAGATATCACCAGATATCCCCCCCCCCTCTGATGTTAGATTCTACTTACAGCACAGGCAAGAAATCTTGAATCATGTGAAAATACCAGTTTGATTATGGAGTCATGAGAAAATTTAAAGGATGCAACATCATCATCATGACCATCTAACTCGAGTGTAACAGAATCAAGTATTTCCACCCTTCCATCATCAAAACCAATTGCTGCAAGAAAAACAGCTCATTATTATTATTATTAAAACTGTCATATAATTTTACTTGAAGCAACGTTCCCATCAAAATAAATAAAAATTCGTTTTGATCATGAGACTTTGCATAGGGGAAAACCATTTAAAGTTAAAGACTGCAAAATCGTCACGTTCATTTTTAAGAATGGTGAAAAATATTTTATATAGGATATTACGCAAAAATTCGTGAAGGGTTAAATCTATTATGTTAATACACTGTGTCTGTCTGTGACAGGCAAAGTCGATTATATTTTGTACGCCTTTATGTTCTTAATTGGCTAGACCAAAGCATGTGATAAAATAAAGCGATTTCATAGGCTGGGAATTTTAATGTATGATAATTTAAATTTACCGAGACGAGTTTTAAAACGACAGGAAATGTAATTGCTTTGTAATATATAAATGTACGGATAAAGTCACGGGCAATTAACGCTGTTATATTATTGTTGTCTATTCCATTTAAAAGTTTCAGTTGATTGTAAGTGTCTTTTTTTTAAAATTGACAACAAAAAATGATGTGATAAGAAGATACAGAAAATTTAAATTCGGATTATTCCACGGGTTTTTGTTTAAAACGTTTTATTTGAAATTAAAAACAAACGTTTAATAACTAGTCTATTATAATAATACAGTAACGGCGTCTGTCTGTCTGTAACAAGCAAAGGCCATTTTATTGTTTACGATTTTCTACGACGGCTATAAAACATCCTGTGTATTTTCTGTAGTTCTGTATTTTATAAAAGTTTTGCGTACGTTTTCAAATGGTTGGAACAAATCATGTTACATAGCATAGAGCCATTTTATTAGCTAGCAATATATATATATGCTATACGTATGCTAATATAAATATCCAACCAAGGAGGGTTAAAATAGGTGGCCATACCTAAATAATCACCAGTATTGTTGTATGTTAGACACGTTATACGCACACAATCTCCACTAAGCTTCCGAGAATGAACCAAAGTCCTATAACGTACGGAATCAAATATGTTTATTGTTATTATAAGTGATATTGATGGAATAAAACTATAATTTGATTAGTGCAGTTGTTTGTCGACTTTTTGACCTTATTTTGTCAACAATGGAGATAGAACAATGATAATGCCGTCAAATTTTTTTATTGCATTCCAAATCTACATTCATCATTCTCAGCTTAACGTCCGTTTTCCAAGCTCAGATGGTTGGACATGGTATATTAACGACCTTCTTTCAATGTTAACCTAATAATTATAATCTGAATTACTAAGTTGATTTCCTGTGAGTAAGAACGCCCAAGAGAAATGCAAAAAATGAAATAAAAATGGTTGTTGAATATTGAAGAGAACAACATATTGGAAATATGAATGTTATGGGTAGAAAACCTTTATAAATTCCAAGAATTTCAAGAGTGGTGAAATTTTTTCGTTTAGCTTAAAATGGTTGCTCAATTTTCTTAATTCAACTTAAAATTATCACGGAATTCGCGAAAATTAATTCTGCGAATAAGTGATCTTGTTAAGATATCACAACGCCAATGTACAAAGCTTAAATGGTATTTTGTTGAATTAACGACAGCAAAAATGAAATAGATGTTAGCGTCTTTTTTTTCCTACTTGCTATGGCTGTGACACATAAACATAAACATACTTCGTTTCAAAGTCCAAAACTTGAAGCAATCCACCGAACCCACCAATAGCTATATAAGGCCTAACATAGATAAAATTAAGTTGGTTATTATTCCTTTGATAAAAGATGATGGTCTGTTATAACATATGGAGAAACCAACTTCTTAAGAATTAAAAGAAAATTTCTTACCCTTTCGGATGACACGCGATGGCCTTAATGTCTTTATCATTTTCTCTTCGACTAAACTAAACCAAGTAAACAAAACATGCAAGAAAAAAACAAAGAAGAAAATCACATTGAATAAATAAAGATTTTGTCTTGTAGAAATAAATAAACACAATTTAATAAATTTTTAAAATTATACAGATGTTGAATTGAATAGATCTAAGAAATTTGGGTTGAATATTTTTGAGCAGATTTAATTTTTTGCGGAATTTTAGCAACTTTAGAGAGGAGCGTATAAGCTGTCATCGCTTCTGCACCAAAACCTTTATTGCTGCACACCTTCCAAACAATCTAGCCTGAGTACAGGACCAAACAAGACACTCTTTATCACACAATACCATTGACACTAATTTAGTCTAGTATTTGAAGACCAAAAAAACTGCCCTCCGGAGCATCATTGTGCAAAAACAAAATCCACTAAAAATCTTGTAATTACAAAAAATGTAAATAGAACAAAAACACAAAACAGGCCATCTCATATATAAACAAGTTAGAAACATGGACATAAACAAGATGTTTAAAAACAGATGAAAGTTAAAAAAATGTTTATAGCATACCTCAACAGTGCTGCCATCAGTTTTAAAGTAGAGAAAATTAGCCTTTGTTGTACTAACTGAAAAGTCATTCACAACAAATGAAGATGCAGGCAATGTGGAACTAGTTGGATATGCACCATCTTTTGAGAGGTCGTTATTGTTGTCCTTATCTTCTGGTGTGTGGGTGAAAGATATTGAGTTGATGGCCCCTTGACAGCCTAATTTATCATACCTTAAAGAAATCAGTGTGAGTATTAAAAAAGTTATAGTGTAAAAAAAAAATTGAATATAAAAATATTTCATTCTAAACCGTCCTTAATTTTTGTTAATTATTTGTCTGCCGTTTTTGGACCGACCTATTTCAATTTCTTCTCGATCATAAAAATTCAAGTAAGGATTTTTTAAATTCTTTTTTCATTTTTATTTTATCTGAGAAGAGGTAAAAAATAATAATCTCCAACAAACCAAACCTGCAACAAAACTAGGATTAAAAAAACGACAAACCAACAATTAATTAAGAATGGCCTAAATCCTAAATGGCCTAAATGTCAAAACCATGTTTTTACTCCCTCTCTACTGCCCCTCTCCTTAACGTTAAAATGAAATATTTACGCATTGTCCCTTATTAGATAGACGTTAAACATTCATTTTTTGGTTTCTGAGTCACATCATGATATCTCAATTTCTATAAAAATGTTTATTTTTAACTCATACTAATTCAAAACAGATTAAAATCAAAGAAGCCTTACACATACCAATAAACCAATTTTAAATCTGTATCAAAAAACTTGACATTCCCAGCAGCATCACCAGTAACAATAAAAATACTGACAAGTGTTAGCACTGTGATCGGTTTGTCTTGCAATCTTACAATTTTAAATGCTTTTCTTTCGAAACACTTCTTTGGTGACTGGACAGTCCAAACTACAATGTTTCCACAACTTGTTGCAGTAAATGCTTCAGATGACTTCTGGTGAAACACAGACTGACTGTAAGTACCAACGGTTTTATTAAAGTCCTGTCATGAGAATTATTTAAAACAGAAATGAATTTTCAGAAATAAATATATTGATAGAAAAAAAATGAGCTCTGTCAGCCAAAACTGAGACACTAATCAGAAAAAAAACCCTTGAGAATGTCATTGATATTTTAGCGTGTTGTCGCAACTGTGACTCTCACTTTTACCAGAAAAGAAGTGATATTGTATTCAAGTTTATGCACTGAAAACACACCACAGCTGAAAACTTCAAGCCTAACCTATTTTGAAAATGTGCATCTATGGCTGTTCAAGTACACACGCGAGAAAAAAGTTTTGCTACGGAAACACGAAATATGCGATATATAAAGGACAGGCTACCTTCTAGTCTTTTTAATAATAGCTGTATTTTGTCTGTCTGTCCGCAAGAAACACGTCATGCTACAGGGACACGAAATACTGTGTAATTTTAACCCAAACGACTAGTAAATTTACATTTACTAAGAACTGTCTTACCTCATCATTTAACTTTGGTGCATGAAAAGTAATGTTTCCATTAGCATCCTAATGAAAGTATAAATGTACATCAAATGTGAAATTGACATTTAAAAATATGTGCAACCAATTTCTTCTCATCACAATCATTAGAATCAAATATAAAGTATGCATTATATTCCATAAAATTCAAATTCCCAACATATAAAATTCACTTATTTCACAATTAGTATTAAGGATATTTAGAAGAATTTTAAATGCTTTTGATGAGATTTTTCCAATTAGTAGGGAAAACATCCAAAAAATTATTCAAAGTATAACTAAGAATCACAACAAGCAGAAAATAGCAAAAGAAGGAAGACAAATTGGATTTTCTTACCGCATTAGCTGATGCCGAATATAAATATTTTTGTACTTATTTCAGATTTTAAAAATTGAGTATAACAAAAAAATTTAGGGGATTTTTAGGAGTTTACACAAAAAATCTAGAAGATTTTATGTTAAGATTTTATGAATTTTCGGAGATCATCCCTGGTCACCCACCATGAAAAACATGATTTTTTATTAGCATTTGGAATTGAAAGAAAATCGGTTTAAAACAAAAAAACAGAATGTAATAAGAATTTACCAAATTGTAATTTCTTAACTTACAAATTGGCTAAATTCTGGTTATTGTTATAGGTTAGAAATTTTAAGATTCAGAAAAAAATTGGATGTGTTTTCTTACCCATTTAAAGAAAATGATTTGATTTCCATTATTTGTGACTAATTGAAAAGCATCTTTTGAATTAAATGTGACGTACGTCTACAAAAAATAACAATGACAGATTAATGTTGATGGATAATAAAAAATATTTGAAAAAATATTGTGATCAAAATATTGTATGGCAGTATAACATATACTATGCAAACAGGATACAATTTGGCTACCTTGCCGTCCTGCTTCGTCACATTCCCACATTTAATGTTTGAAAGTATTTTTAGTTTATTTGAGTGATAAATGAGTACTACCTTAATCTATATTATAACACCCGTCTGTCTGTTACGCAAAATGATAACCGCAGTAATGAGACACTAAATGTGGCAAATAAAAGACAGGCAAACCCGTAAATTTATTCACTGGCCACCAAATAGTACTACTAACTGATCATGGCCAAATTAGGAATAGTTATCACACAGTATACAGCGCACAATATGGTGTATATTTTTCAAACACCAACACTTTTCTTATTTTTTCTCCAGAACTTTATTGTAGCAGACTAACCTGCTTTAGGTGCTGAGGTTGAGTTCTATATATACGGTGCGTTCTGTACATAGCATGTGTTCTACGATGTTACTAACTAGCTTTAAGCAAAATAGAGGTCAATATTATACTGTTAATGTGAAGCAGTTATATTACTCAGCAATCTTAATGTCCTCTCTCGTATCATAATCGCTCAGAGAATTCACTAATTAACAGAGCTAAAAGATTTTAATACTCTAATATATAGTAATAAAGTTTTCAGAGTGCTGATGTCAGCAGTGGAGATCTGTTAATAAAACAATAGACATAGTCACCTGATCTGAGGCAAGTGTTAGAAATTTAACCATCAACTGAAGTCAAGGAGGCCAAAAAGGTCAAGAATCTTTTTCTTGGCTTAGACTCTGTTTCACATTTAGGTTTTGCAGGTTGCAACATCCAAAGTTTGAGACATTCAATATGATGATATTTAATCAAATTATATTAGTTTGTTTTCATTTAAACTAGCTAGTAAATGTAAATTTGTTTTGACTTTAAATAAAAGGAATATGGACGAATGTATTCATTGACCATTGGGGACATATCTTATTATAGGAAATTAAAGTTTTAAAATTAATGTTTTGCAAAACAGTTATCAATGAAATTAACAAGACAAATCAAGTGGAAACTACCATGCAAATTAAAATAATGCAGTTTGTCAACTTGACAACAACTAAATAATATTGCATAGTGGTTCGAAATCCCATTTCAGGTCCATGTAAATGCTACCCTAATGCTCTCATAGAGTAGTAAACAAAGGTGACTTTTGTGATGAGTTTGTTGGAAGCAGGTAGGAATAATCTTGTACAAGATTCTTAAATTGCTGACAAAACATTACCTGTAAGCCAAATTGTTCATCAATTGTTATGGAGACAACCGGAACATCTGATTCCTTTGTCCAATCCCACAGGGATAAAACCTATGGAGTATAAGAATTCCACAACGATTATCTGTATATTAATATTACCTGTATTCTGTCTGTGCGCAAGAATAAAATCTATCTACAGTAACACAAAATGCAATATATAAAGGATGGGCGAACCTCTAGATTTATGCACAGGCTACTGACTAGTTCATCATCATCATCATCATCATCATCATCATCATCATCATCATCATCATTCTCGGCTTAACGTCCGTTTTCCATGCTAGCATGGGTTGGACGGGGGTATATTAATGACCCTTTTCCAATCTGATCTAGACTGTGTTAGATCTAAACTCAACTTCCTCTGTATCAAGTCTGTCCTTATAACCTCCTGCCAAGTCTTTCTCGGTCTGCCTCTGGGCCTTGCCCCAGGAACTATCAAGTCTCTACACTTTCTTACCCAATTATCCTCCTCCATTCTTTCCAAGTGCCCCCAACCAATTCAATCTTCTTATCTGGATAACATCTTTAATTCTATGGATACCTAGCCTGCTTCTTAGCTCATCTGAACTCTGTGTCTCAGACTGGCGTTACACATCCACCTAACCATTCTCATATCATTCCTTTCTAAACGGTCAAGATCTTCCTGCTTCACTGCCCGCGTCCCACTACCGTACAATATAACACTTCTTACACAGGCCTCATACAACCTACCTTTTACCTCAATTGACAAGACTCTGCTAGTCAACAAAGGAAGTAACTCTCTGAACTTTTTCCAAGCAGAACCTATCCTGCAAGTAACACTTCTTTCAACACCCCCTTCACTGCCCAACATATCACCTAAGTAACAGAAGTTCTCAACTATCTCTAACGAGCCACTGTTGTACATCATTAAAGCTGGAAATACTTCATTCTCTATAATCTCACCTTTGCAACGCTTGCATACAAACTGAATGTCAGCTCTTAACATTCCACCAATACTACTGCACTTCTGATGTACCCAATGCTTGCAAGTCTGACAAAAAATTGAGTTACAACCAACCCCTTTCCTGCAAACTCCACAAGGCCCCTTTCCTGCAAACTCCACAAGGCCACTTTCCAACTACAAGGTCACACTTGGCTGCAATGCTACTAATCATGATTTTAGACTTTGCTGTGTTCACCCTTTGCCCTTTCTCTTCTAGTCCTTTCTCCCACTTCTCAAACTTTTCAACTAATTCTTCCATCGACTCTGCTATGAGAACCATATCATCTGCATACAATAACTCCCATGGACAACCTGTTCTAAACTCCATCGACAGCGCTTCTAAGACTAGAACAAACAACAAAAGACTAAGTACAGAACCCTGATGTACACCAACATTTACACTAAATTCATCACTAAGTGAATCGTTAATCCTGACACGACTTCTAGCATTGCTGTACATAGACTGTACCATCGTAACTATAGCCACTCATCCACACCTAATTTTCTATAGCCCACCAAATAACTTTACGTGGCACTCTATCAAAATCTTTCTCTAAATCTACAAAGGCAAAATAGAGATTCTTTCTCTTTCCTAAATACTTTTCCTGAAGCTGTCTGAGTAAAAATATTGCATCTGTAGTGCCGCTCCCTGGAACAAAACCAAATTGCATCTTATCTATATCAATTCTTTCTCTAAGTAACTTATCAATCACTCTTTCAATAACTTTCATTACTTGATATGCCAACTCCTCCATATCCATCACTATTACCAATCCAAAAAAGCTTATACCTCGCCCTCCTACCTTCCACAAATCTCACTGAAGCTCCTCTCCACCTGACTTCCTGAACACAACACATATCAACAGATCTACGTTCTAACATTTCAACTAATTCACCTGCTCTACCTCTCAGAGTACCAACATTTACACTAGCCATCCTCAACCTAGTGTTATCTACCTTGTGATGTGATAGCTGGGTAACAGTCTGACGATGCTCACACCTGACATCTGTCCTACCGTGCGCGACACCTTCACTCCTTAGAGTTCCAGCCCCGTTTACGTAGTTTGTCTGATCAACTGTTCTTACGGCCATTAATAAAGAGTTTTGGCATTGTTTTACAGCTGGATGCCCTTCCTAGCGCCAATCGTTCACAGACCAGACTGGGTGTTTTTTAAAGTGACACCATCACTATGTGGCATTTCATGGGACTTCCACAATCGCCCCTTTAAACTAAGGTATGGTGGAGGACGTTCAACTCCTCTCTTGTCTCTTAAAGAGACCCTTCACCTGTAGTTATGAACTGTTATAGGAAAAAAAGGTGCTTAGAACAAGTTTGGAAGTATATATATAACTAGTGATTTAAACCACTGTTTGACTTAAGTATATTAAGAATATTAAGTTTACCTGAGGACATGTGCAACTTAGTGTGGCAATAAACTTTGCACAAGATGAAAATGCCATTTTCGAAATACCAACAACATCTACATCAAAGATAGTCTTGATGGGAATACTAAACGTTAACATATCTGAGTTATTAACATTTGTAGATTAATTTAAAGCATTATTAAAAAGAGATTTTTACTAGCAAAATCTCACACTTGACAGGTGAGAGTGACGCATGATAGCTGAAAGTAAAATTTGTTATCGAAAGTATTAAAATACTGATAAACATTTAAATAGGGAAAATTGAAAGTATTACCAAAAAGTTTCATTCGTTATATAAAAAATATCAACCTAGCTTCTGTATCCCAGATAATTAGCATACACTCATCTCCAATTTCTGACGTGGCTAGCCATCTTTTATCTTGACTCACACAAGTGCAGGATATTGCATTGCACTATAATAATTAGAAATTGATGTAAAACAGAATAACAATCGGCTATGTGCATCCCTTCTTATTTTTATTGCTGCTTAAAGCGAATTTGTTCATGTATGTATCACCCCTTTTCCTCCAATTTTTCAAATTTAAAAATTCACAAATTGGACATGTTCAACTTTTTGATTTTGTTAAAAAAAATTAACCAATCAGTTATTTTAAAATTATATAAAAAAATAGCAACACATCACACTCTTCAAAATAAAATTCAAATCTGACAAGTTGAACAAAAAAGCTTGATACACAATTAAATTCGTCACATTCAATAAATTAAATTCAACAAAATGAATTATGTATCCCCCCATTAATTTTCAGCAGAAATTTTGAACTCAACAAATTGAATTCTAAGAGAAGGCAAAATGATAATTCTGATAACTTACTAAAATTAAGGTGGCAGTAACCCTTTTAAAATTTTTAAGACTATATATCCATATATTTTCTGTTATAACACACTTGTCATGATTTTATAGCTATAATACTATTATCTTTCACAAAAATATTCACCTTCAACAATTTCTCTTTAAATGCAAATGTTGTGAACAATTATTAATTCTGAGGAATATAGCTTTAGTGCTATGCGCTTGTGAAATTATAACGAAAGAAATGAAGTAATTATAAAAAAGAAACGTTATTAACAACAAAGATGGCGCAAAAAGAAAGAACAAACTCAGGTCTCCGTAGCACTTTTCTAACTTCTGATAGCATTTTCATTTATCTTAAAAATTGTAACACGAGCTTTGCATCCTTATAATTGAGTATATTTGCTGACACAGCAAATTAATTTAATTAATTAAATTATTAAACAAAACTGCTTCTATGTGCCTGAAGGCCAATATTTTCATGAAATAACAAAGGAAACGTGTATAGATAACACACCGCCTGACATTTACTTTGAAAACTTACATGGCCCTGGTAAAGGATTTCTTCGTTGTTTTTAAAATCATACAACACTCCAGTATGTGAAGTAGCATAAAAGAGTACCTACAAATTGAAATAAGAAAAGAAATCAGAAAAAAATATACATTAAAAACAAATTTATTATAAAATTGGAGAATGAGTTTTACTGCACTATTACTCTTATATTAGCTCCAGCATTAGCTCTTATACTAGATCCAGCATTATAATTCTTGGAATCATATAATTTATTCTAATTTGGTTTTATTACAGACAACCTACCAGTAGCAGAGAAACTACTTCAGGTTAATACATGCTGCATACTTACATAAAGAGCAATAAATACTGTTGTGTGATATTTTGATCATGATATTCAAAAGACCAGGCGATTAAAAATTGTTAACACTGTTCTTAATTTGTTTGTTATTTATTCTTTTTTTACTTCCTCAAAACCCATTTTTATATATAGAAGTGTCCTTTTAATACAGCTTGACATCATTTTTTTGAGTAAATCTTTTAGTTTCCCACTATATAAACACAAAGTTTTAGATGTGACACTTTTTCTTCTGCCACAATTTAAAAGGTATAGGTAAACATAGCTACAAAAGACTAAACCTTCCATATATAATCAATTTTAATACTACTATTATTGTATTAAATGGACTTCTGGGTAGGAATTAGCATACATTATAGTTTCTTCCCTACTACAAGATAAAATCTGAAAAAGACATACCTTTCTTTTAAAATTTGACAAATTTAGAACTGGTATATCTTTATTTATTCCAAATGACCAAGCAAGATTCTACAAAAACAGTATACGTCAGTGCGCAAGTATTGGTAGACAAAATACTACTGTGAAAAATTTAAGGAAATCAAAAAAGCAGATCAGCAAATGAAGAGATCAAAAAGTCGAAAACATCTTAAAAGGTAAAGCATACAACCACATCACAAGATTGCAGTTAAAGCTTACCAATGCTGTTGCCACATGAACATCTTTCTTTTCATTGTCATTTGAATCATCTCCTGACTCCTCCACTAAGTTCTTGTCCATTCTTAGGTATTTTCAACTTTATTCTTTTGCATAAACTATCTAAAGCAAAAAAAAATTAAAAACAATATTTCATCACTTATATATTTTTTATTTTTGTGCAATACAGAAATGCGCCATTATTATTGCCGATGATACAAAGGCGGCGATTTACCATGAACAAAGAATGAACTGCAAGTGGCCTTATATTGCCACCCTCTTAAAAAGAACTTAGAATTTATAAAGAAAACTTTTTTCAGAATACAAACCTATACCCTTTGAAAACATATATAACATTCTAATTTGAAAAATTTAGAGCTATCAGTTTGAGTACGTCTTATTTTAAGCGTCTTCTAAAAGTTGATTGCCTTTTGCGCTCCTAAAATTAAACCAATGGATCAAATAATTTTAAGAGCAGATGCACCTAAAATCAAAAGGATCCTGTAGAAACTGGAATCATGGTTGTTTATACCAAAACAACAATTCATAGACAAAGCGTTGGTGTATATTACAATTTTTTTTCTGGTGGAAATATTAGGTCAGTTGGGGTAAAAGGTTAAAAAAGTCACACAATTCTGTGATATTTTGGGGTTTGTCTTTCTTGTGGCGGAGTCAATGAAACTGAAAGTGCTGTTTTGCATTTCGGGAATGATTCGGGCAGGTTCCGGAAGTTTTTGGCTGAAAAGCGCAAAAAGTGTATGGGAAACAAAAATATTTCTAATTCTTGTCATCAAAAACATTCTTTCTCACTTGGCATATTCTTAACATCAATCTACCACCACACCACCATAAGCTGTTTAATTAGCAAGCTAGCGTATACCTTCCATATTACGTGAATGTCTTAATTCCGTGATTGCACTTTTCTCAGTAAATTTCTCTTTTCACTGGCAACACAGGATGGCTATGACATAATATCCTGAGCCTTACGTCTAGGATTTAACATATGACCATTTTCACCAGTACTTAAACTTGTGCACTTTACAGAACAGATAGCCTAAACATTGCTGGAGAAAATCACAGATGAGAAAATTTTTGCGCAGTGGGAGTATAACATTGTAATCTATTATTACCTTTGAAATCAGTAGTGCCGCCGCAGCTTAGTGATTATAACTCTCGCACTTTGTACAGGAGACCGGGGTTCGATTCCTCTTCATGACGATTCAATATGGGTGAGTGAATGCTACCATAGCTGGGTTAACCCAAGCCATGTGAGGGAAATTGGGGAGATGGCGCACTGTGTCAGCCGTTGAAAGTTGCAGGGAGTTGTAAGGCAAAGCACTGACCCTAATTGGGTCTGCCTAGCTCGAAATGAGCATCAAATACTCTAGGACTCCCCATCGAAGCCATGACCCCTCCTAGAAATAATAGACATGGTATATCCCTTCATATTTGTGAGGCTAGCCATGTAAAATATGCACATCTCATTCATTAAACACCAAAGAAACCTATATATTATTATGAATCTGGACAGGCTGGAGAATTTTTTAAAGAAAATTTTTTTATCACCATGTGTGCTCTCCTTCACAGATGCAGTGGCGTATCCAGAGGGTTTTAGACGCCGGTATACCGGCTTGGGCGCCCAAACTAAGTGCCCAAATTATTGAAAAGTGGTTGAAAAAAGGTTTTCTTATTTAATCCATAAAAGAAAAAACCTTTACTGTAATCATTTAACGGTGTATAAGAAATCACATTAAGTCTGAATAACTTCTTTTCGGCATGCTTATGTCTTAAAATATTGCGATTTATATTATATATAAGAGACAAAGGAATACTGTAGTTTGTCTGTAAGGAGAAACTGTGTTTCTCGGTGGTCGAAGCTCTCCCATGTTCTGGCAATTTTATTAGCTTGCATGGGTGCGCACACCCTCGTAGTTGAGTTGGATTCCGCGGACTGGTTTAGCATTGCGCTGCCCCTCGCGTCTGGCTTCCTGTGGCAAAGTACCAAAAATGGGGCCGCCAGTTTGATCACAATCCAACAGAATACGCCAGAGCTTGGAGTGTTAGCATGTAGCATCGATACTGACTCTAACTACGTGTCTGTCATATAAACCTTGTAGTATACATCCGATGTTAAACAAGTTAAATTAGTGACATTATTTAGGATCTTAAAGTGAGTAATACCCGTTTTAATTCGCTCACAAGAATGTGATTTTAGCCATAAAATCGTCAAATTTTCCGGGGGCTTCGCCCTGTCCCCAAGACCCCAGCCCCCCAGCTGATTTTCAAACCTTTGCGGTGTGCCCAAACTAACCTCTGGATACGCCACTGAGATGCTATGTCTGTTTTTGAGCAAGAGAAAAAGTTGCATGGCAATTTTTGAAGCATCTACTAGATACACCTGAAACAAGTAACCAAGTATTGCAACCATTTTAATCATAAAATAGACTTTAGAATTAATTCCAGTGTATCTCATATTGGAAAAAACACATCACAGAATTAAGATGTAATTCGCGGAAATAGGACGTTTTAGCCAACTTCCTTTTCACCCAACCCTGTGCAAACACCTGCCTTGTTCACCAACATTATAAAAAGTTGTTTTAAGGGATGGCTTAGTCAAATCCTTGAAGTTGTGTGGAGAGTGGAGTTGCCAGATCGTCACCAGGGCCGTTTGCTTAGATAATCACTTACTTTTAATTAGGACAGTATACGCTAGCTAAAAGATTCTCGGATCCAAGCATTATCATCAACTTTAAAAGAGAAAAAAAATGAGTGGCATATTCGGATTTTTATCAGCAAAGATAGGAAGTTTTAAATACCATAGATTATTAGAACAGGATTTTTTCTAATTTTTAAATTTACCTCATATTTTCAACTGAGTCTGCTAAATTACGTGCTCGACGTGCTTACGTGCTTTACGTGCTCACGTGCTTTACGTGCTCGCGTGCTTTACGTGCTCGCGTGCTCGCGTGCTTTACGTGTTTGAGGTACTCCACCACCTGAAACCCAGGGCTATATGGGTCTTGCTGTGAAATGAAAAACCCTGAAAAGCGATGAGGACAAGTGTGATACAGAATCTCCATCTCCATTTCATTAACAGCAAGCAGCACAGCACTTGTAATGGAAACAAGTTAATCGTATGTTCGTCTAGACAATCTCTCAATAAAGCGCGCTACGCAAAATTTCAGTTAAAAATTAGATTATACGTAGCGTATAGACGTGTTTGAGGAAAAGAAATTTTAAAGTTTAGTAATCTATATTAGTACATAAACTGGCTAAATTTATATTTTTTACCTTTTGCAAACTTTTGTAATTTCTGAGATGATGTATGCCATGTGTTTCCAAATTCTGAGAAGAGTCTATTCATCTTCAGTTTAGATATCGTTTTTTACTTTGCTGAATAAAGTGGTTATGGATAAGAACCCTAACATAACAAGGTAATTGATTATTATTCGCTGCAAATATTACGTGTTATTAAAGTTGCCTTCAGCTCATTCTTTGTGAATTTCAAGACATATATACTCTTATGTTCTACCAGTATATAGATCAACGTTATTCCAATACCTCCTTTAATTTTGACATGGAGTAAGGAGTTTAGGCTTGAGATTCTCTTGTCAGTGATATAATTTGTCTTTTTACTATTAAAATATCCATATCCATCCGAGTGTATCTTTTTATTTCTAGCTTTCTCACTTACTTGTACTAAAGATAGAATTCACTTTTTGATAAGTTTTCAAGGAATACGATGATCGAGAAGTGGCACATAAAAAAGTAAAAAAAAAATATATAATATATACAGTGTCTCCATCTTGAAACCCTTTAACTCGAACCGCTCCTTAACTTGAACGAATTCGTAGGCACCTGAAAATTTCCTAATAAACTCTCATAATCAACTCTCTACTACTCGAATCTCCATAACTCGAAAATCTCCTTAAGTCGAACAATATTTTTTGTCCCTTGAAAGCATATTAGGCTATTTCCGCTCTTCATAACTCGAACAATCTGAAAATTGAAGAATTTCAGAGTTTTTTTCTGATTCGAATATTTTCTACGTGTGTTCGGCCCCTTAGATCATTCGAACGAAGTCATTCGAACGCACCGTTCAACTGAAATAAATTGTTTACGACTTACTTTTCAACAGTAAGGTAGATAATTACTCAAATACATCGTTTTCTTTTAAGAGGGTTATGTATAAAGGATAAACTTAGCAAAATTTCCAAACTCTCCATTACTCGAACCGCTCCATAACTCGAACGATTTCTGATTCCCCATGAGAGTTCGAGTTATGGAGAGTCCACTGTATATTCTTCTCGTTTCGTTTTACAGATGAGTATAATTGAGAAAATATAAATCGCATGCACAGACAACCATGTCTGAAAGTTAAAATGACCTGGTTTTCACTTTCACATGAAATGAAAATAGGTTTTACTATGAGGTTTATCAATTGTGGACTTTCTAACTAACGTTTATTATTGTGTATATTTAAACTATTCGCAATGATAAATGATTATTGTGTTGTCAGGCATTTTTCTTCAGTGAAATCTGTTTTTTAAAAAGTCTTTACTTTTTAATTATACAGGTGTATATAGTTATTATTTTTAGCTTCTGTAAATCGCCTCGAAAATACCATGAAAAATAAGGCCAGCCATTGCGATAGAACTGTATGAGACATTTAATGTTTTCTCTATACTAGCGGGGAAACAAAAGACAACCCTTTGGTAATAACAAGCAGTCCTGAAACAAGTCCGGTTAAACGGCAGGACATTCCACCGCAACGGTTAGTCACGTTATTCTTACAGAATAATCTGTGATATGAAAGCTGGGAAAAGTAAATCTGTAATCACCTTTTGAATCAAGAAGTATTCTTCAAATCCATGAAAGTCTTCCAAATTTAAAAATATTTTTCGTTCCATTTTTTTCTATGTAAGTGACTGTTTCAGATTATTAGAATAAACCAATCTTGAGTCTCTTTGCTTGTCCATAAGAAATTTTTTGAAATATTCTTCTGAATTGACCAGTATCAGCACCGCAAAATCTGAAGATGACGTGCTCTTTACTTTTATAGAGTCAAATTTGATCCTGACATACAACGTGAATATACTGGTTCATTATTCAGGCATTTGAAATCACCAGGTGACGGCCATTGCTTAATTCATGCTATACTCAACTGTATGCAATTATGGTGGTGTCAAAGCGTGTCCATCGAAAACAGAGCTATTGAATTTGTTGAAGTTTGAAGTATTGAATAACATTACGGTGAATTCTTGAATTTCACAGAAACTGACTTTTTAGACGACCTTGACTCGTATGTAAACATGAAATGATATTCATCTGAAACTGTAGACATTGTATTGTCAGCTCTTGCTGTTAACCTTTACTATGGAGCTACTTACAGACAAAATAAAACTCAAAGTCGATTTAGAGATAACGGAAGAACATATACCCAAAGATTTGCAGATGGGGAATAGAAGATTGAATCCATTAGATAGAAATGGTGAGCCTAGTAGATGTGCTATCTGTGGATCAGTTTTCACTGGGCAAAGTCATGCTCAGATACACGTCAGGGACAGGAAAACAAAACAAAACAAGCACCGGATGAAGTTCAGGTAACCCTTATTGAAGAATGCATGACAAATCTTGCTGGAGAAACTTTAAGCATGGCGATACTCGACTCTGGGTGTACCAAAACAGTTTGTGGCGAAGAATGGTTGCAATGTTATCTGAACACATTGAATGATGGAGAGTTAAAGTCTGTGATGGAAAGAAAAAGTGCAACAATATTCAAGTTTGGAAGTGGTAAACATGTGACATCTGTTAAAAATGTCACCTTACCTACGATAATTGCTGGACGAAGCGTGATGTTATCCACAGATGTGGTACAGATACCATTACCCTTATTGCTAAGCAAGGAAGCTATGAAAAAGGCAAACACTAGAATAGACTTTGCCAACGATAAAATAATTATCTTCAACACAGATATACCAGTTTCTTTCAGTTCCTGTGGTCATTACTGTATTCCAATAGGAAGAGTTGGAAAGTTCAAAGAAGGAGACATTACAGAAGAAGCACTTGCGATATGTAATGTTTTACAACAGAAAACACCACTGCAGAAGAAGGCTGCTGCAGTCAAACTTCATCGCCAGTTCAGTCATCCTAATAGTTCAAGACTAAAACAGTTGCTGATAGATGCAAATATTAATGATGTTGAGATCTTTAATCATCTTGATGAGCTTGAGCATTCCTGCCAAATTTGTTTGAAATTCAAAAAGCCAAAGCCAACCATGATTGTAGGTTTTCCAATGGCAAGACGATTCAATGAAACAGTAGCATTAGATCTGAAAGAATGGTCAGATTCGCCAAAGGTTTGGTTCTTGCATTTAGTTGACCATTTTACTTGCTACAGTACTTTGTGCGTCATCAAAACAAAAAGGAAAGAAGAAATAATCAAACGAATCTTTCAAATATGGATTTCCATATTTGGTTCTGCTGAAAAATTTCTTGTCGATAACGGCGGAGAATTTGCAAATAAGGATTTTGTATCGATGTGTGAAAATGCCAACATCAGAATATGCACAACAGCTGCAGAAAGCCCTTGGAGCAACGGTTTGGTGGAAAAACATAATGCTATTCTTGGTTATAATGTTAGCAAGATGATGGAGGATAAAGTCACAGTCGATTTGGACATGGCAGTAGCCTGGTCAGTGAGCACCAAAAATTCCCTGAAAAATGTCAATGGCTACAGTCCGAACCAACTTGTTTTTGGATTCAACCCAAATCCTCTGAACTGCGATAATGCGAAGTTACCAGCTTTAGAAGGAAAGACTTCCAGTGAGATTGTTGCAACAAATCTAAATGCTATGAACGCTGCACGGAAGGCGTTCATACAAAGTGAATCAGAGGAAAAGGTTAGAAGAGCATTAAGGCATCAAACAAGAACGTCAGGTGATGATAGATTTGAAGGTATTTTATAAAAGAAACACAAGCAATGCTTGGAAAGGCCCAGGTAGTGTCATAGGACAGGATGGCAAACAGGTTTTAATAAAACATGGCAGTTCGTACGTCCATATGCACCCTTGTCATATCCATAGAGACAAAGGTTTTTCTGATTGATGCTACTCCCATAGAAAGTTGCAGAAGTAAACCAATAATATCTTTAACCGACACTGATAATCCTGTGAATGAAGAAATAGTAGGTGATGGAGATAGTGATGACAGTGCTGAAAATTCTGATATTGATTTTCAAAACTTCCAAAGTGATGAAACAGAAAGAAGGGATGCCATTAGAAAGGAGAGACAAGTTACATCAGATGAAATTGATGATATAAATAATCTAAAAGCAACTGGAAAATATAAATCCTATTTGAATATACGATATGTCGACAGTAATTCATTGTCATGTGTTGATTGGGGGGAAATTGAAAGTTGGCAGCCAATAAACACAGAAGAGGTACTTCTTTCGCAAGTAAAACTTGCAGATTCAGACGTCTTGGATGCTAAAATTGACGAATTGGAAAAATGGAAAAAGAACAAGGTTTATGAAAATGTTGAAAACCATGGACAAAAGGCATTGTCTGTGAGATGGGTCGTGACTGAGAAAATACTGAATGGGGAGAAAAAGATGAAAGCCAGATTAGTTGCACGGGGTTTCGAGGAGACAGAAAATGACATTTTAAAAGACTCCCCAAACTTGCTCGAAGAAAAGTTTGCGTTTGATACTCACCCTCATTGCTTACAATAATTGGAGATGCAATTCTATTGATATCAAATCTGCATTTTTACAAGGAAAGGAAATTGAAAGAACTGTTTACCTGAAACCTCCAAAAGAAGCTGATAATGGAAATTCTTTGTGGAAGCTTAAGAAATGCATTTATGGTTTGGTGGATGCTTCTCGCTGTTGGTATTTGCGTGTAAAAGAAGAGCTCATAAATCTTAATGTCTCGGTGAGCAAGAGTGATCCTGCAATATTTTACTGGCATCATGGTCAACAATTATCAGGAGTAATGGCCACACATGTTGATGATTTCTGTTGGGGCAGGAATGACGATTTCATCAAAAATGTTATAGAACCTTTACGGAGAGTGTTTCTTGTTGGATCTGAATGTTCAACTATATTTCGTTATCTTGGATTAAGCTTGAACCAGCACAGTGATTTTACCATTCAAATCAACCAAAATGCGTATGTTGAGGAAATTGAACCTATTAAAATAGAAAAAGAAAGAAAGGGGAAGAAGAATTATCCACTAAATGAAAATGAGATCAGGGAATTCAGAGCTTTAATAGGACGGCTGTGCTGGTTAAGTGGACAGACCAGACCCGATATCATGTTTGAAGTCTGTGAGTTAGGAGCATCAGTAAAGGAAGCAACAATAGATGATTTATTGAAAGACAACAAAGTTCTGGTAAAAGCCAAAAACGAAAATGTTATTTTACAGTTTAAAGGTACTATGAAAAATTTGACTCTTGAAGTCTACAATGACGCATCCTTTGCAAACCTTAGAAACGGAGGATCTCAAGGCGGATTTATAATATTTTTGAAAGACGACTGTGGAAATCTACCACCCATTATGTGGCAGTCAAAGTGCCTGCAAAGAGTAGTAAAGAGTACAATGGCTGCAGAAAAGCTGATTCAAGTTGAAGCTGCAGAAGCAGCATTTTGGTTATCAAATTTACTGACTGAAGTATGTGGTCGTAATGTTTTAAATTCCATTATATGTTACACAGACAGTCGACAACTATTTGAAGCAGTTCATTCGATCAAATCTGTTGTGGATAAACGACTACGGATAGATTTATACTTAAAGAAATGATTGACAGAGGAGAAATAACAGATGTAAAGTGGATTGATAGCAAAAAACAAATTGCAAATTGTCTGACGAAAAGAGGAGCATCTGCTGAGGACTATTGAGAACCCTTCAGCGTGGTGGGCTCCAATAATCTCAAGTTGGTGATGTGTAAATAGTGTACATAAAGATTGAAGAAAAGTGGGGAAGATTGTTAACCTACTGTTCGTGTTTAGACAGTAAAACTAATTACAATAGTGTTGGATGGGTTTTTAGTTCTGTTTGGTGCAGATCTGATACATTGGTACAACGTTGTGTTGCTGATGTGTTGCTGTTGTGTTTAATGATTGTTGCGTTAAACTCAAGTTGGAGCTACAAGGATTATCAGTTTAGTCACATATTTCACCTTTTAACCATTGCAAACGCACTTAGGTGCAGAATATTATTATTGAAGAAAAGAGAGAGTAATTATTACATAGAATGCAGTGATCATATCATCAACCCGCAAAGAGAAATGTGTATACCCAAGTTCACCGTGAAGCTACTTTGGTCCGGTGAACATTACGACGCTTTAATTGAAGAGTCCTCATTTAAATGCAACGAACCTACGTTGAAAATCTCAGGTGAATATATCTCTGTCATGCATTTTTTTTTGAGATGGGGAAGTAAAATTTTGGTGTGCGAAATGCAAGGGTTGTTTGTATAGGTAGAATGTCTGTCAATTCAGAATTATTTGCATTTATTTTTATCATTTATGCACCATAGGTACAGATCCAGGCTCAAGCAAAATCTATTCCTGCCCCTGTTGCTTCGAAGCGTTCAATGATATGCGATCACTGAAATCTCACATCGTTACTTGTTCACCCAAGAAAAGTGGTAGTAATAATGGCGAGAATGAGTTTCTATAATGAAGAGGAAAACTCAGGTGTTTTGTATAAAAGACTTCAAATAGCAGCTCAGTATCATCAGGGAGTGAACTTACTTCAGAAAATGAACTAACACCTTGTTCAAAAAAGAAAACATTGAAAGACATCTTCATGGAATTGGATTCAGAGATTGTATCTCGGTTACCGCAAGATATTGATGGCTTGAAATCTTACGAAATAAAAGCAAGTTCTCGTGCTCAGTTGCTTCAGAAATTGAAAGATGGTAGGCCGTGGAAAAGGGACAGCAGAACAACTTGGACTGGATATGACACAGTTCGATACCAAGATTGTTCTAGGCCTCGCACTTGCCCAAACACTGAATGCGCTTTCTTTCAGATATATGAAAAAGCAAACAAGGTGCATTTTTCAAAAGCTGGTGAGTGCAAAATCTGTTCAATACAAGGCATTTGGTGTTATTGTGATGTAAGGAAGTACACCGCGTTTATGAGTTTTGACAGGGCTCGCGTATTTAATCATGTAATGCATACCTGCGAAGCAAAAGCTTCGGCTGATAGACCTACAGACTTAGTAAAAAAGTCTATAATGACAGACCCTAATACCAGGCCATCTGAAATTCAAAGTAATGCAATTTTGTCCGAATTACGCAAAAGGCAAGAATGGAAGAAAATAAAGAGTACCGTTAATAAAGTTACTAACATACGGAGTATCTCTAACGAGAAGGTGAAGCAAAGGAAGGTAGTACAGCCGAAAGGAGATGGTTATGAAGCTATACGCGAGCTGCAGGACTATGTCTCTGAAAATGACAAATATCTAATATATGACATAGATGAAAACTCACAGTATGTTTTCAAAACATCTAGACAGAAATTGATGCTCGTGAAAGACATGAAAAAAGATGGAAGTAACTTCCTGAATGTCGAATACTGTTATTTTGATGGTAACTTCAAAAAGGTGAAGTCTTTCGTCACTTTAACAGCCAGTGTATACCATCCATTACTTTGCAAACAAGTATCATTGGCAACAATGCAATGCAAACAGGAGGACAAAGAAAATATTGAGATTTGCTGGCGTGTTTTCAATAAAGCATACAAGGAAGTTAATGGCGAAGGTGAAAAGTTTGTTCCTATTGGATGGTGCACAGACATGGCCTCCGCAAATTTTATAGGACTAGTGAAAATCTATGGTGAGGATGTTCTGTTGAATGTCAAGGGATGCGAGTTCCATTTCAAAGAATCGGTCAACAAAAGTTATTCGGTGAATCGAAAGAACAGTTCAAAACCGAAGCCCTATCTCTTCTTACTGCTACCACACCGGAAGCATATCATGCTGCTCGTCAATCGCTTTTGCAATTCATAATGGACAATCAGCTATCATCTCAGTTGACATGCTGGCTTGAGTGGTGGCACGAGCGTCGCGACCTTATATTTCGTGCGTTCACCTCCAAGGAATCACCAAATAGCAATCTAGCAGAAGTCCTTCATGCAAGCTGGAAACACCGTGATCGCATGGGTGTGTCACTACTAGACGCAACTTTATTTGATATAAGAGACAGTCTTTTGCTAGAGTCAATGCTAGATGGTCTCGCACAAGGATCATACATAGTTGGTTACGGACCAAGTCAAGGCAAATTAAAACAGATAAGATTAGAGAAAAGCGTTCGAGTTGCAGAAAGTGTTGGGAAAGATATTTTAGATTTTGGCGTGAGCATAGACCTTGAAAATACAAAACGAACACTATTTACGAAAAAAAACAAAGGTTGTAATCCGCCAAAGAGAAAGAAAAGAAACAACGAAAAGCATCTTCTCGCAAGAAGAATGGAGCCTGCGGAGGCACAATCTTCTAACTTTAAAATCCGCAAGATCAATGAAATAAACAACACAAAGAGAGAGTTTGTAATTTCAAGCAGTGCAAATAACAGAACGAATTACAAGCTAGAAATATGTTCGTCACCTTCTTGTTCCTGCCCGGATTTTAAGAAAAACGGTATGGCTGTTTTCTGCAAGCACATCTTGTTTGTGTTGAGATGCTGTTTTAAAGTAGGAAAAAATGACAACATGCTTAGCTCACGATACATACCTGACGATGATATGAAAGCGTTGTTTAACAGTCATGCAAGCAATAATTGTCGATGCAACATACTTACAAAAAGTTGCTAAAATATCATCCCGCAAAAAGAGTGATCTTCAAAGCATTTTATCCATACATCCTCTGTTCCACCAACAACAAAATGTGCGACTAATGGAGAAATCACACAGAAGTGCAAAATGCCATGGTCGATCATGCAAAGCCGTAATAACAATCGGTACATTATGTTTAAAGGTGGAGGGTTCTTTGACAGTACCATTTAACAAAAATGAGGCTGTGGAACAGGACTTCTATTTTTGCCCATGGAAATGCTGCATATCGTCTATGCCAATTTGGTTGAATGTCATCTTTCCAAAAAGCGTTATTGCAGATGTAGGCATTGCGGACAATGACAAAGATGATGTTGCTAAGGATCTTGGTGTTTCAGTTGCTTGAAGTTTAAGAAGCCATAACATTTGTTTTTATAAAAAAATTTAACCTTAAAACATTCACATTGTATTTATGTCAATTTTGGGTTTGGACGTATTGCTTATCTTTGCATTGTTTGTTTTGTTTTTGTATGAATAGTGAGAGTAGAGTCAAATTTTGAAAACGTTTCTTCAGACAAAACATGTAGTGATTTCTGTTTATTTTTAATTATACTCTTACGCATATAAAACTATATGAACTATATGAACTATATCGTAACTATATGAACTACATCATAAAAAATAGTGATTTTCATTATTTATGTCAGTTTCATTGGTTTTAAAAAGCGTGAGCACGTAAAGCACGTAACCATGGGGACCACGTAATTTAGAAGACTCTTTTCAACTGCAGTGTGTGCCAGTGAAACATTTTCACTACAGTTGATTTGAGTGGTAAATTCTTCATAAAACATCAAATGTTTGGCTACTAATAGAGGCAGTTGTACTTAGACATTAAAATTTGCATGTTTCGGTAAATTTTGATGCTGAATTCAAAACAAATGTGTTAGAGTGGGTTCGCCCATATACGGCCAGTGTTTACATCTACCTTCGAAACTTGTTAACGGCTATGATAAACAACTATCGTCTGGTCCTGATAAGTACATGTATGTTCGTGCACCATTACGGCCATTTGTCACGTGTACGGAACGTGGAAATTTCCTGGGTCCATTATTTCCAATCCTCTAGTCTGGATAAGGAACTGTTAACGAGGTGGTTAAAGGACAGCACCAAGTATGTAATTTAGACAGAGTTGATTGAATTTTACCTATTCACAACGTTTTATGAGAGTTCCAAGAATTTTCGAAAAAATATTTTGTCAGCCATTTTTAATGTGCGCAATCAGCGACAAGCTTCGAACCAACATTTCTTGACAAATTAAAGTGATTGAATTGATGAACTTTGTTTTTTTTCGAAGCTAAAAGGTTCTTAAGTGTTTCAAACAAGGAATTAACATAACATTGTAATAAATAAATGAAGTTATACATAATTTATATCTCTGGCCGTATATGGGCGAACCCACTCTAGTCATTTTTGTTGGAAAAGATCAGAAAATTTGGAGCGTGTAACGTGGATCCAAGAAAAAGCCATATCTACTTCTGAAGGGCGACTAACAATACAAGCCATTAAAGCTATATGCCATAGCTAATACTTTAAAATTACAAAAAATACCTACAGCTAAGGATAGGATAATAGGTAGTCCACGATGACAAGAAAAAAGAAAAGATCACTTCTGTCGATCGGCAGCCATCATGTTGTAAACAAACAATTATATGTTTGTGTAGCCAATATACCACGAAATTCAAATTGGCAATAAAAAGAGAGACGCGCACCTCAACCTCGTCCCTTTGGACCTTTTGGTCACACGTTTTATATAAACTTCCTCAGAACAGTTTAATTTCAACCAAGAATTTATTTAATATTCTTCCAAGCGCTATTTGAAAAGACATATTTTCATGAATCACTTTTTGGTGAACCGTTCTTAATTACATTATGCCCACCGACACGGCAAGGTGACAACCTCGATCCCCCCCTAGGACATGTTACCTGACCAGCGTAGCGCCGATAAGAGACAAAAAACCCAGGGACCGAGGTTGGGCAAGGTTACGAATTTTTATACCTTATTTTATTAAAGATAATATGTGATGATATAGAGCGATAAAGGTCTCAGCATGCTGATCTAAATCTAGGACGGGCGTTGGAAATTTAAAAATGGCAAACACGAGACAGAGCAGTGAGAAAATAGTCAATTACAGAGCTTTATTTGATTAACAACCACACACGAAAAGGGTCCCTTTACACATAGTTTTTCGCCTGTCGATTTTTAAAAAGCTTCCTAAAATTTCTTTGCTAAAAATAAAAATAATCCAATTTGCGTATTTTGAGAAAATAATCCCACCTCTGCTCTCTGCTGCTGTCCAATATATTTCCGCCTCTCTAGTAAACCCGCCTTTATTGCCAAGGTTTAAACGCTAAACCCGTAGAGGGAATAATAGAGTAAATGCGGCAGTTAATTGACGAGATTGACACACTTCAAAGTTTAAAGCATGTATACATATATATTAACAAGATCTGTAATTGAGTATGCGTAACTACAAAAAAATTTAAAATGGTGGGATGGATGGATGATGATCTTACCAAAGTTTCGAGTTCCCTTTTTCTGATCATGGCCTCCAGCGTAAAACAGTTCCAGAATAACATTGTTCCTGATACTTTAAGTGCAGAAATTTTGCCCCACAAAACGTTCCGCGAATTTTTACACATCACGAACATAAACGTTCGCGAATGAGCTATGTTAAAAGATTTTGCGAGCATTAACGTTCGCGAATCACCAAAAGTTATGTGAATGATTGAACCCGAAATGCTTTTAATTAGCATATAAACTTTTTTATGTGAACTTCTTAACGAATTGTTTGATCGAATTTATCGCTTGGAATAGAAAAAGATTGAAAGATGAACATTAACTTTTAAAGGAAATTACCTTTTTCGCGCTCGTAAACTTTCGCGAATCGATTATCTTAAAAATTTCGCGATACAAACATTTTGCGATATTTCTAAAGTATATAATTTTTTTATATTATATTATTCTACTTCTATGTTGCGTTATTTATATTCCAAAGAACATTACACATATATCACTGCTCTCAATAAAACAAGTAAACATTTACCATTTACCAAGGCTTCTTTTTTGCCTACAGAAAAAAAACATGAAAACGAGGTTGGTGCAAAAATTGAACACCTTTTTTATAAACAACGCATTTTCCTAGGTCAGTCTCAGTGTTGGTACATTTTGAGATTCCAGATCATGCTGTTAATTAGGTCTTACTTAATAAATTCGTGTAAACACGTAACAGAACTGAAACACTATTGAATAAATAACTAAACTTTTTCAATAAAGTCGACATTAAAAAGGCTCAAATGTGATAACGCAAACTTAAAAAAGGTTGAGCTTATATAAAAGAGGTTGGAAAGTTGTCTAGAAAACTTTTTTTTTTTTTCAAAAAATCTTTATCGGTTCTCAAGATTTTTTATTTAGAAAGTATTGCTAATTATGCATGAAATTTCGATTTGATATAAATGTGGTGCTGATTCAATGGTTCATCGAAGCATATGGCAATGCAAATATGTTTTTAATCATTCAATTTGATTTTGGGACATATCTACATGAATGTTAATATTAAGTTCTCTTCATTAACATTTATACCTACATTGATTCTCCACATAATCTAATCTATGATGTCATAATTTTTACAAAATTAGCAAAATTTTCAAGCTCTTAACCGACAAAGATTTTCTGAAAAATATAAAAAGAGAACTTTTCAAGCTCGTTCATATAGGCTCATCTTGTTTTGTCGAGAAAGGTAATCTCCAACGATAACATATCTTAGACTATAACAATCGCAAAATTCTTTTGCAGATAATTCACCACAGCGCTGACTGTTAAGCGACAGGATAAGAATAGTTAAAATTAATTTAAAATTAAACGTGAAACATGAATGTGAAAATCTTAAATAAAAAACATTACGTTACATCATACTCATTCGAAACTAATGTTTATCGTTCGAAACTTCCAAACACATTGCATTGCTTCATGACACTTTGCCGAATTTATTAGGGCAAAAGTATTTTCAAAAGGTTTTCTAATGTCCTGCGTTACGGAGTGTTAGTAACCACCATAACCACTATAACCGGATTGTAGGGGTTGCACGCGTTGTCTTGGCGCTGGCGTTGGTCTTGGCATGCCACCTGTCATAACGCCAGATGATCTGTTTACACTTATGGCACCACTTTGTAAGAGTTGAGTCATTTTCTCAGATTTTACCTTGCGTAGTTGGTAAGTCTTGCGCTCTGGTATAAATTGTTCAACGAACTGCTCGATTGTTTTGTCCCCCTGAACGAAGGTCTGAGAAATGTTCTGAAATGGAAAAGATAGGGTTATTTCTTCACGTTTATTACCAGTAAACTTGAATTAAATACTGAATATTCTGAAAACATTTTATGGCAACCTAATTGTAAGGAGGGGGCAACACTCCCTTCATTAAAAAAAATTATTTTTAGTAAATTCAAAATTGGTTAAAGACATTGTGTTTGAAGCAGTTTGATAACACATTTTTGTTCTTGTAACATTTTTTATAACTCCTAAACTTACACTTATTTATTTCGATTTCTTTGTTGCTGAAACGTTTTCCTATAGTACTGAGATTAAAAGTTCTTTACATTGCTTTTTAACTGCACTCTCCCACACTTTCTTGAGCGGAAAGGTTGTTGTGAAAAGCGTGATTGCCTTTGGTTATTTTTTGCTTATTTTTACTTGATAAAGTTCGCTGGTATAGTTGAGGCAAATTCTATTGACGGTTTTATGGTTTTGACCACACACAGTGAAATATATTATAGTAGAAACTGGTTAATTTGGAAATATACTGGTGTAAATACTAAAGTTTAGAGTCAGATTTGTTGATGTCCAGGAGTTGGTCTTTCAAACTATACATGCCAACTGTAGAGCCAACTAGGTTGCTCTTGTCATAAATTAGTTTGCACAAAAACCACAGCAGCGTGAGATCTACTCAGAGCCAATTGGTGCAAATGATAACTGCCCTTGACCTTTCTAAGAAATACCTCTAGCTGTCTACCACAGCTTCTGTCCAAACAATGAGCATTTAATAATGGTAGAGAAACTTACATCAGATTCTGTTTCTTTTTCAGCAGCAGCAGCTTGCAGTATGGCCAGTACGCCATCTAATGATATTTTACCAGCTGAAAAATCAAAGTAACAATAATGTTATTTTCCAATAATTAATTACATGTTTTTCCATAGGCATAACGTTAATAAGCGTACACTTTTTTTATAAACAATTGATTTCTTGCACTTCGCCCCAAACATTGTTTAGCTAAAAAATTGTTTAGTCTATATGGGTAAATTTATTAGGCAAATTGTTTATTTTCAAAGTATTTAATTCACTTATACTATTATCACTTATTCACCCCAAACAAATTGTTTAGCATTTGTTTAAAATTTTAGCAATTTTCAAGCGGTTGTTTCAATTTGGCATTGTTTATAAAAAAAAGTGTATTCAGGCTCAGATATATGAGTTTTTAAAGAATATGCTTAGTATATTATGCGTGTTTTTTCTTGTGTTATGGGTATTAGACCCAGACTTTTTTAATTCCTTATATACAATAAGACTTAATTAACATCACTATGCTGTCTAATTGCCCTGGCCTGTGTAATTATACCTTTAGTTTTGTTGCTCTTCTTTTAAAGCTGAGAGCGGTACTATTTCAACTTATTCCATAAAGCAATGTTATAGTTTTTAATGTTCTGCTTAACGTAGGCAAACTCTGAGTCTGATTGTGTTTTACGCATAAACATACCAACCTGATTTTAACACTTGCTTATAAAAAACATGTAGTTTAATTGACTGGAAAGGTTTCATAAAAAGAAAAAAGGTTAACAAAATTAAAACAGGTGAACGACGTCACAACGAACTCACCCAATCGTTGCTGCAGTTGGACATGCTTATCTTTTAATTCGTTTTGTTGCCTTGCTAGTTCTACAATGTTTTCCTTTAACAACTTAATCTCTGGTTCTAGAGACATGTTAGTAACTGCTTGGTCCTTATTCGATGTAATTAACTCATCTCTCTTTCTTAGCAGCTTTTTTGTCTGAAAAAAAATAACAAATCAAGTATAAATTAACATTTATATATATGTTAATTTATACTTAATACATGTTTGATTTGCATAAATTATTACATATAAATATTTCTTACCATTGTCAAAAGGGTTAATCACTAAATTAAAAATATATTTATTGCAAATGTCAAATTGATTATGGAAGACTAAAGCAAACCTGCATTTTTGCCATTGTTTTGTTTTTAATCTAGTTTACAATTTGCTATACTATTATTATTCATGTAAAATATCAATGTGATAATTGCTACTACTTAAACGCAGAGAGACCCAAAGCTTAATTTGAAATAAAATGTGAAAACTATTTTATTCAGGGTGTCTGTCAAAGTTCTTTAACACATAAAAGTGTAGAGCAACCAAAAGATGGGGTGAGGAAATTTGAAATCTGGTCAAGGTTTTTTGGCTGCTATCTATAATTTTTTGCTATTTTTTTCCATACAGTATTTCCAGGTTCCTAAAACAACACAGATGCAAGAAAAAACGCCAGGTACAGTAAAGGCCAATGTAAAAAGACAAAAGATGGCATTGCCAAAACTTTTAAACTTATGGGAAGGGGTATTTATTAATGTTAGACAGAAATGTTTTTGAAAATATCCATATTTCAAGATTTTTTCTCTATAAAATGAAGGATATTCAAGGCTTTCAAAATCATCTGTTGTAATTTCAACGACATCCATTCTGAATTCAGTTTTTTAAGGACCAGCAGACATCATGTACAAGTTATTCATACTGCCTATTATATTCTAGGTTTTTAAACCCTGTGTTACATTGTAACTTTCAGCATTTTGTGTTTAGGCATAATGCTCTTCAAAACACACACAAATTACCTGTTCTGCATCTTGAACTAATTCATTGATCTTATCTTCGTTGTTCACAATATTATCCAGTTCTGTTTTAGTTGCATCTTTCATTAAAGCTGTCAAGTTTGCTACGAGCTGATCCATCCACATGTCTATTTCGTTTGTGTTAATCATTGGATGTTGTTGCATGGTGTTAGAGGGATATGGTGTGGATGATGAAGTTGGGTATGGTGTAGATGTAGAGGAAGTTGGATAGGGTGTAGACATGCTTTGTTGTTGTTGTTGACCATATGGCATCGGCATAGTGATTCCACCGTAACCATAGCCAGTACCTCCTTGATATGCCATTTTTTAATCTAGAAGTAAGTTAATACAGTTCTTTTATGCTGCTTGGTAAGATTAAGTTCTGAGCCTCTTCGCACATCATCCCTGTAGACTTTAAGAGATAAAAATGATTTTTTTTGCATTCTGGATTGGCAAACTAGTCTTTTCAAAAATAAAATAAAACAAGCTAAATCCCAATAATTTTCTAGGATCAAGCCTAACATGTTCAATAGTGTGCTAATCTGGATGCATATGGCAGTCTTATTTATCCACAGTAATTTTTGTTTCCATTAACCTGACCAGGGTGATTTCCACTTGCAAAAGATCAATAGGACATATTTTAAAGCCAAATGGGGTACAATTTAGTCTTAACTTATTTCGGACAGATAACAAGCAACAATTTTTCCACCCACCCAGCTCAAAATGTAGTGATAATAATTTATTGTTTTTCTTTTGTTATTATTTATACACTGGCATCACCTTGACATCATGTTTGGTTGGACTAGATATGCTTATCAAATTGACTCATCATTGGCCATTGCCACCGTGCTTCTGCAATCTCCTACTAAGCTACATGGTTCCCTTGTATTCATTTTAAAGTTTTAGTCTAAAGTTTTGCTTTTACTGAGGATACTGGCTGTACTGGGCAGCCATAACATGTAGGGGCACATGCACATCTCTACATGTTATACAGTACAAGTAAAAGGTACATACAGTACAAGTAAAAGGAAATGATATGCCGGTCATTAGGAAAATAACAGAAGTGAAACGCTACATGCCCTAATGATTGCCTCAAGGTTAACGTCAGGTGTGAGATATTAATAAAGAAGATTAGGCTCTTGTGAAGTATATATAATGGGGGGAATCATGAGATGAGATCTGTATGTGATTGAGAGAGTTAGTTAAGATGGAGAGAGAAAATTATGGGAGAAGAGCTCTAGATATAGTGGAGAAGAGTGATTTTTATTGGCAACACGCACTTGTTAGTTTGATGGCTTTTTTCTTTCCACACCAGCATCCTCATTAAATTCCACAAAATTATTCTTATTTGCTTTTTTATTTTAATAAAATTCTATCACTTAAAATTTGTGTTTTGTGAAACATAACACAAATAACTTCCTTTTTGACATGAACCTAGAAAACTACAACAAAAATGACCATGTTATAGCTCATAAGGAGGGGGCATCCAAACTCAACTTTCCATGGATGTTAGGAATGGTGGGGGTCTAAAACAGTGATGTTTTATATATATATATATATATATATATATATATATATATATATATATATATATATATATATATATATATATATATATATATATATATATATATATATATATATATATATATATATATATATATATATATATATATATATATATATATATATATATATATATATATATATATATATATATATATATTTATATATATATAAATATATATATATATATATATTATCTTATGTAAAATAAAATAAAAACTACACAAGTTTCTCAAAACTTAAAGTTTCATGCCTTTTGCAATCATCAGTTGAGTTCTTAACCGTTAAAAATTACAATGCAATAATCTTAAAAACAAATACATACTCTTACGACAAGACACAAAAGATTGATGACGTGAACGAAGTCATTGTAGTTTCTTTGTAAAGTTTATATCGGTATTTCCGAGTCTACATTTAAGAAACGTTATGCTAACCACATAAAATCAATTAGGCATGAAAAATATGAAAACGACACTGAATTGTCAAAAGAAGTTTGGAGGATAAAACGTAGCAATTATACGCCACAACTGAAATGGAATGTGATAAAGAAATGTGCACCCTACAACCGCGCATTGATGAAGTGTAATTTGTGTTTGTCAGAGAAACTGGAAATAGCTATTTATAAGGACGATAATATTTTAAACAAAAAGAACGAGTTAATTTCTAAATGTAGACACGTAAACAAATACATACTCTTACGACAAGACACAAAAGATTGATGACGTGAACGAAGTCATTGTAGTTTCTTTTTTAAGATTATTGCATTGTAATTTTTAACGGTTAAGAACTCAACTGATGATTGCAAAAGGCATGAAACTTTAAGTTTTGAGAAACTTGTGTAGTTTTTATTTTATTTTACATAAGATAATATTTTGCTCTACGTAACGTATTGAGCACTTTTCTTTGAAGAAGAGAATACACATTAAAAAGTTTATATATATATATATATATATATATATATATATGTGACAATTTTATAAATCATAAGTTTGATTTCCTTTTGCCACAGAGGGACGTTGATAGGACAGAGGGAGAGGGCTAAAAATTTTAGCGTCAAATTGACGTTAACTGTGGCACCTTGAATTTGGATGGAGTCCCTAGGTACATGTTCTGCCCGGATTATGAACGCTGCCCGAATTATGTACGACAGCTTGCATGTATTTTCTGGCAGAAAATACATAATCAGGCAACATAATCAGGACAGGCCGGCTTATGTACGACAGTCAAAAATATTATTTGGCACTTATAGAACGAACATAATTAGGGCAGGATGGTTTATGTATGACAGTCTAATATCATTTGTTACTTAAAAAACGAACATAATCGCGGCAGGCCGGCTTATGTACAACATTTTTATATTATTTCTCACTTATATATATATATAGAACAAACGAAATTTCGTGGAAACTAAATTTTGGGATTCGCTATACCTACAGTACAGTCTGAATGTAATCTACCGCGGACACAAAACTTGCATGAATAGTTACACAGAACAATAACATTGCGATAGCTTTTGTTTTTTTAAGAAAATAATTGCCTCGCTGATAAACAATGACCCCACGCGATCGATTGTTTAATCACAATAGGTTGCAAGATCAATTTATCAAGTTAAAAAAGCATATTCGTAGTTTTTGCTTGGTGTATACTTTTTCGTCATGCACACGATTGTATTTTTACGAAAATGTCATTTGTCTAGAAAAGTTAAATTTGTCTGCGGCGATAGAAATGCTTTTTTAGATTGCATTTTAAAAGTTTAAAAAACGAAAAGCGACGATAGAAATGTTGTCAGGTCAGCTTATGTACAACATTTTTATATTATTTCTCACTTATATATATATAGAACAAAGGAAATTTCGTGGAAACTAAATTTTGGGATTCGCTATACCTACAGTACAGTCTGAATGTAATCTACCGCGGACACGAAACTTGCATGAATAGTTACACAGAACAATAACATTGCGATAGCTTTTGTTTTTTTAAGAAAATAATTGCCTCGCTGATAAACAATGACCCCACGCGATCGATTGTTTAATCACAATAGGTTGCAAGATCAATTTTAGCAATCTATTTTGCGCGAATTTTTTTGAAATTTTTAATTGCAGTAATTAAATATAAAAGTTTAGTTGTTTGCATTAAATTATAAAATTAGTCATCGGAGTTGAATTAGAAATAGTATTTTAATATAAAGTTACCACCACGCTAATATTATTATCTCCATGAAGGATCTTGTGTCCCATGATTATTTTCGCGAGCTCCACGATTTTTATAGCCAGTATAATTTAATTTTTTTTCTTTTTAAAAAAGTCTTTCATTAAAGTTAATTTGTTTCTTTAAGGTTTTATCAAGTTAAAAAAGCATATTCTGAGTTTTTGCTTGGTGTATACTTTTTCGTCATGCACACGATTGTATTTTTACGAAAATGTCATTTGTCTAGAAAAGTTAAATTTGTCTGCGGCGATAGAAATGCTTTTTAAGATTGCATTTTAAAAGTTTAAAAAACGAAAAGCGACGATAGAAATGTTTTTTTAGATCGCACTTTAAAAGTTTATAAACGAAAAGCGGCGAGAGAAATGTTTTTTAAGATCGCATTTTAAAAGTTTATAAACGTAAAGCAGCGATAGAAATGTTTTTTTAGATTGCATTTTAAAAGTTTAAAAACGAAAAGCGGCGATATAAATGTTTTTTTAGATTGCATTTTAAAAGTTTATAAACGAAAAGCGGAGATGGAAATGTTTTTTAAGATCGCATTTTAAAAGTTTATAAACGAAAAGCGGCGATAGAAATGTTTTTTAAGATCGCACTTTAAAAGTTTATAAACGAAAGGCGGCGATAGAAATGTTTTTTAAGATCGCATTTTAAAAGTTTATAAACGTAAAGCGGCGATAGGAATGTTTTTTTAGATTGCATTTTAAAAGTTTAAAAACGAAAAGCGGCGATATAAATGTTTTTTTAGATTGCATTTTAAAAGTTTATAAACGAAAAGCGGAGATGGAAATGTTTTTTTAAGATCGCATTTTAAAAGTTTATAAACGAAAAGCGGCGATAGAAATGTTTTTTAAGATCGCATTTTAAAAGTTTGTAAACGTAAAGCGGCGATGGAAATGTTTTTTTAAGATTGCATTTTAAAAGTTTATAAACGAAAAGCGGCGATAGAAATGTTTTTTAAGATCGCATTTTAAAAGTTTGTAAACGTAAAGCGGCGATAGAAATGTTTTTTTAGATCGTATTTTAAAAGTTTATAAACGAAAAGCGGCGATAAAAATGTTTTTTTAAGATCGCATTTTAAAAGTTTATAAACGAAAAGCGGCGATATAAATTTTTTTTTAAATCGCATTTTAAAAGTTTAAAAACGAAAAGCGACGATAGAAATGTTTTTTAAGATCACATTTTAAAAGTTTAAGAACGAAAAACGGCAATAGAAATGTTTTTTAAGATCACATTTTAAAAGTTTATAAACGAAAAGCGGCATTTAATAGTTGTGAACAATGCTTCTCATATGTTTCTTAAATTAATTCGAAGAAAATGACAATCACAGCCTGCCTGGCCAGCCATTATATCAGCGTTCATAATCCGGTCACCATCCACGACATAATCAGGGCAAAAAAAACATAATCCGGCCATGCATACATAATCCGGCCGCCCTGTTTATAAGCAGGTCGTTTTCGCAATCTGGGCAGAACATACACTGTTCACTTCCCAAGTTATTCATCATCATTCATCATTCTCGGCTTAACGTCCGTTTTCCATGCTAGCATGGGTTGGACAGGGTATATTAATGACCCTCTTCCAATCTGATCTAGACTGTGTTAGATCTAAACTCAACTTCCACTGTATCAAGTCTGTCCTTATAACCTCCTGCCAAGTCTTTCTCGGTCTGCCTCTGGGCTTTGCCCCAGGAACTATCAAGTCTCTACACTTTCTTACCCAATTATCCTCCTCCATTCTTTCCAAGTGCCCCAGCCAATTCAATCTTCTTATCTGGATAACATCTTTAATTCTACGGATACTTAGCCTGCTTCTTAGCTCATCTGAACTCTTTCTGTCTCTCAGACTGGCGTTACACATCCACCTAACCATTCTCATATCATTCCTTTCTAAACGGTCAAGATCTTCCTGCTTCACTGCCCATGTCTCACTACCGTACAACATAACACTTCTTACACAGGCCTCATACAACCTACCTTTTACCTCAATTGACAAGACTCTGCTGGTCAACAAAGGAAGTAACTCTCTGAACTTTTTCCAAGCAGAACCTATCCTGCAAGTAACACTTCTTCCAACACCCCCTTCACTGCCCAACATATCACCTAAGTAACAGAAGTTCTCAACTATCTCTAACGAGCCACTGTTGTATATCATTAAAGCTGGAAATACTTCATTCTCTATAATCTCACCTTTGCAACGCTTGCATACAAACTGAATGTCAGCTCTCAACCTTCCACACGAAATACTACTGCACTTCTTATGTACCCAATGCTTGCAAGTCTGACAAGTTATTGAACTTATGATACTATATCCCGTGAGAAGAATGCCAGCAATCTTACAGAAAGCTTTTAGACAAGGATGTACATTAAAAAGATATGAGATATGGTAAAAAAGTATTCTCATGCGCCCTTCTTTTGGCTAAAAAAAATTATCTCCCAAAGCCATCAGGTTGCCCTGTTTGAGCAGAAACAAGATATATATATAACTTATAAATGGTTGCTTCGTGGTTCAGGATTGACCAAAACCTTTGTGATCAAACCTGAAAACAACTGAATAAGCCAACCTCATAAGATATATCCGTCACAAGATTTGTTAAAAAAGATTGTTTAACCTACAACCTTTTCAATCTTAAAGGGGGTTAGGGCTTTAATTTCAGACCGCACTGCTTATCTAAGACACTTTCTGTATTTAATATTATTAGCCCTTTATAACACGGAAAATAAACTGTAGGACGACGAGGACAGAAGAGAATAACAATTAATTTCTCTTCCTTCTCCATTTCACTGTTTATGTCATTGAAGGCTATTAGTCAGCGTAACACATTCGAAGTCCCAAGTTATGGCCGTATTTTAAAACAACAACAAATACCGTGTTGGCAATCCCACTAAGAAGAAAGTGTATGCCAAATGGTTGGATTATTGCGCTTTTGAGTATGCCGGATGACCCGAGTGATTTTATTTCGGGAAATGGAATGAGTTTATATCAAAACAAGATCAGATTATGCCGCAAAGATACTTATAGTAGCTAGCTAAGTACTCAATTATTATAGTTTGCTCCTGTATGTAAAGGCCGCCTCTGTATTCATGGAACTTGCCAAATAAATATTCACAATGGAGATAAGGCAAAGAAGAAGGAAGAAGTGTGGCTCACAGCAAGTTCCGTTGATCGTGGCTTTGATTCTGTTAGCTGGGACTTCTGCTTTGTTTTTTGTGTTTGTGTAAGAACTTTTTCCAACATTATTTTAGTCCCATAATTTCAGTACTAGCTAGAGCTTACCAGCGATCATATAGCTATATCTTTAGAAGAAAAAGATTACCAGACCTGTAAAACCTCTAGAATAGTTTAAAGCTTTTATTTTTCTCCCTCCAGAACCTATATCACCCTGCTACATGCTTAGTGTCTTGCAAATGGAAAGGTTTGAAAAATCAATTTCAAATTCGTACTTTCAAATACCAATTAATATGATGTTACATCGAGTTCGTTGCTAAAAATGTTTGAAAAAATTATTTATAGATTTTTGTTTATCGCTTATACTAATAGGCCAAGTGTGTCCGTTGTGTCTGTGTGGCAGGCAAAAGGGATACGTTTACTTTTCTTTAATGTAGCCAAAAAAAATTATGTCTTATTTGTTAACTTTTTTGACGTTACGGCACAACGTCTATGCATTAGACTGACGTCAGCATTTTCATAAGTGGATTTTTCCACGAGCCTTATCGACTAGTCTATGTAATAATACAAAGACGTGTGTCTGTCAATCTGTAACAGGCAAAGTAGATGTGTTTATTTTCCTTTGGTGGAGCTGAAGAAATTACATGTCTCGCATCATCAAAAATCCTTTAAACCCCAATATTTCTGCAACCGTTTGTCAAACACATATGATTCTATACTTTTCTTCATCAGTGTTTCAAGCTCTTCACATTACAGGCAACAGGTAAAAAAAAGTATCCAAAGTTTTTGTGAATGCACTGCTGACATCAGCAAAACTCCTAAAACAACCTATATTTTTTCAGTCTTCTGTCTAAGTAGATTTTTCCATGGGCATTATTGACTAGTCTCATGTCTCATAATAATACCAATTTGTCTTTTTTGCATGTGGTGGTATACTACAGCATGCAAAAATATGTTAAGTTGCTTAAAATATTTCTGTGGGAAAACACGGACAGATTCCCATGGATTTTACCTTATGCCATTTACCATTGTATTATTATAGTCAGGGTGCAACAAATCTTATTTTGATCCAATACAGTACGGTAGTGCACGCTGAATTTAAAATAGTGTAGCTACAATTTTCAGCAATTTCTGTCCGTATTATGTGCCTAAATTACCTGATTTCACTTTCCTTGCCAACTTTCTTGTTCACTGACAAGACTACATGGCTATGACATGGGATCTACCTGCTTACAAATTTCACCAGTACTGAAACTTGTGTATTTTATAAATCGGACAGCCCAAACATCACTGGGGCAGCTCACCGATTTGAAAATTTATGCGCAATGGAGGTGGCATTTTCATCCATTGTTATCTTTGTAATCATCATTTAATACAAAACAAACCTATATTATTATGAGGCTTAAGAATATCATTAAGAAAAAACTTTCTTCACCACGTGTCCATAGCTCCTCTTTGTTAATTCGCTTCACCAAGTTTCCTAATGTTGTGCCTACTTTTTGAGTATTACAACTATTTAAATTATAAAATAGGCTTTAGAAATAATTCCAGTGGATCTCACATTGAAATAAACACATCACGGAATTGAGACATAATCACGCAATTAAGTTTTAGCTGATTCCTTTGTGCTTGACCATGCGCAAACACTTGCCCTGTTCACCAACATTTTTGCCTATATAGTCAAAACCATAAAGTTATGTAGCAAGCGGTGTAACATCTCCATTTAAGTCTTTTGATTTTAAATTAATGTATGATAGCATATATGTTGGTGCAAAAAAACAGTTTTTGTCTAACTCTCAATAATTAAAGGTTGTTTAACATGTTACATTATTATGTGACATCTTTACTGTTTATGGTTATATAAACTTTATTTATATTTTGTTCTTAATCTTGAGAACTTGCCCATAGTGGGGATTAATTGATGTATATTGATGTAAGAAAGAACACTACTGAAGACAGAAGGTATTCTTTGATATAATTTTATTGGCACTAGCCACCAGCTAAACCCAACCTGATGAACTAAACAGGTACTTCTCAGGATGTCCTCAGGATCTCTTTATATGCACAGTAGATTCACAAGAAGAATAGAGGTCTTCTAATGGCATGCATGTGAGCATAACTTATTAAGGATTTAATTCAGCAAATATCCATGTTCTTTTTATGTTACGGTAGAGTTACACTGATGCAATATTACAAAAATGTTGAAGCAAAAAATAATCCTTCAGGTATAATAAAAATATTTTAAAAAAATCAAAAATCTGAGTGCTCATTTTGAGTATTTTAAATCCAATTTAATACATAAATCAAATCAAATTTTTTTCTTTATCCTGAAAAATATTTTATCAATATTTGAAGTAGTTTTTTGAAATATTTTCAACTATTTTGCACCAAAAACTTGTGTCCGTTTGCTGTATGACGGCTGGAGGAGCAAGGTAGATACGGTCAAGGGCACAGTAATTTACTTCTGACCTTGTGCTTTGTATTTCACAGTACAACATCAAAGCCGGACGGTATCCCTTTAAGTAAAGATTTATGACGACAATTGTTTTTGCAGATGGTACTGCAGTCCTCGTCCTTTCAGGTGCGCGATCGCGCCCCCGCACGCTCCTGCAACAATGGAGCAGCGTTTTCAATCGCGCACCAAAAACACTTTAGTCACTTCAATAATGCGCACCTGAAATATCTTTTGTATAAAGTAGTTATTTACTATACTAATAATCAAAGAAAAAAATGACTTAAAGTTCGGAATTTGAATGAAAAACATGCGCGTTTAAAAATGAATTATTTATTCATTAGGTTAGGGCATCATTAGGTTGTATATCGCAGAAGTCGCCAGTGGCATGCTTCGAAAATGCTTGTCACAGCTTAACATGAAGCAAAACCGTACAGGAGACTGAATTGTTAGAGTCTTCGCAGAACATCTCTTCTCACAAAACCGAGGGCAGGGCTGACTTATTACCTGCTGTGTCGTGTGGGAGACAGAAGTTCTGGACTTCTTTTTAATACAATATACAATTTTTTCGATTATTATTACTAAACATAATTGATTTCTCTTTCCCCTTTTAAAAAGATTTTTTAAACTTTATTCAACATGTTTTTTCTTTGGTATTACATCACGAGAACATTCGTCCGAAAGCTGTATTAAGGTACAGGACACCTAACCTCTCCCATGTTGTGGTTATATTTAACTTGCATGGGTGCGCACTCTTCTCGCAGTATTCTTTGTGACGATGAAGGTCAGACTGACTTGTGGCATGGTTCCAAATGGTCTTCCGTCTTTCGTTCGAGTCTCAGTGTAATGCACCAGCCGAGCATAAGAGTGTCAGCATGAAGGAAAGGGGCCGACTTTAATGTTCTCTATACTTTACGTTCTTCATAATAACACCGACCGTTTTTGATCGTGGCATTCATTCAAATTTCACAACAAAATACGACGATACCGTTGCCGACGCAACTACGGTATCTTCGTATTTTACGTCGGCAATTACGTCAGCAGTGCCGAATGCCGACGCTAATTTTAAGGGCTGATCATTGATACAAAGTTTTGATACGAATTATACGAATTACGTACGGAAATTTTGAGACGGTCCTTTAATAAAGATGCAAATACATTCAATTACTCAGTAGGCCTACCAGACGACCACACTTTTCATATGTGTTATCACGCACCTCAAATTATGAAAACTGAATAATCACTCTCCTCAATTAAGGCAAGACACGTGACATTCATCACGCACCTACGACAATCGAGGCGAGTGAAGTATCACTCAGCTGATAAAATCCATATGACCAGGACTGTACTGTAACTATTTTTTTTCTGCCAGGTATTTTACATGAACACTTTCTTCGATTAAAACGTCTCGTAAAATTTTGTAGCATTTTAACACATTCAGCTGGCCACCCATTTGAATGGAACTTTTGTTTGTTGTGTTCAAAATATGTATATGTTAAAATTAAATTGAGAATATTACTGCATACACCCTTTTGTGTTTGTGAGATATGATATGATGTATATAGTATCTGGATCTTGCTAATGTGTTGTAAATTATGTATTATGTAATATAACCCAAAATAAAGATCAGTATATTATCAAGAGAAATTAAAAAAATGTGTGTGCAACCGGCAATGATCAGGATGAAATTTAATGATTTTAGTATTCAATAAGTTTAAATGATGAGTTTTTTTAAGGAGTTTTTTCTCATGCCTTTTTTTATTTATTTGTCACCTATCTTTTTTTGTCACTACTTTCATTCTAATTTTGTAAAGTTTACTATAAGGGTTTCCCTGTGGTTTTCCAACTATGTGACTTTATTAAGAATTGATTAAACTACACATTGAGTACAAGACTTCACACCTGGAAACACTTGGGAAAAGTTCATTGAGTGATAATTAAACATGGCTTTATAAATGGTGTGTTATGGACATAATGCTATAGTTCCAATAATGACAACATTACATGTTTAAATTAAGACATTAACATTTACTAATGATTTGATTAATATAAATTTATTCTTTTACTAATGATTTTGAATGACATAAAGTATATATTTTATTAATATAAAGGCAATATTTAAAAAACAACAGAAGCAATACTTTAGAAGTAATTTTCAAAAAGTGAAAAATAATCATATGATATCACACACATGTCTGCCATGACATGTGGCTATTTTTACCACTATTCTAATTTTGTAGCATATAATTCTAGTAAATTTATTCCGTATTCAGTAATTTGTTAACCCCTGGTATGTTTTTAAACAATGCCTGCATCAGATTAAATGGGGTTTAACTATTGTTATTCCCACCATTAAATAGTCAAACAATCTTTTTAATAAGGATACCCAAGAGTAGGTAAAATTTATAGCCATTTTTTTAATTTCCCTAAATAAATCCCCTAAATAGATTTATTAAGAGTGAATCCCTGAGTTAAATCCATACCAAATTTTGTAAGTGTCTAATTGGGCAAAAATTAGGCCACTTGTTTATCAACCTTTAGGTCTCACATCCTCTCTTTACACACTTTTACTTTACTTAGCAACCTTCACGTGTTGACCTTACTATTGCCAAAACATTTCAGAGGGTTAATTTATAGGCTTCACAATATGTACAGCTGTAGCTAAGAAATGTAAGTGGGTCAAAAATGCCTTATACTCTTAGCAACTCTAATGCCCAAACCTCAAAATGGGGTTATAAAAACAACAACAGATAGTTTACTTAACTTGCACAAATCCAACATAAACAATAAATTTAAATTTTGTTGGAGTAAAAGTAGAAGTTTGTTTAATTTTATAAAACAATCAGTGTAAAAAATGATACTGCTTTTGTATTTGTGGGCATAATCAGGTGTCTATATGTAGCGTGCTATATGCATCTGTGTATTATGCTTTTAGGAGTTAATAATTCCTGTATATCTTGCTTTTTTTTAGATGTCCATACCTTGTGAGCGAATATCACTTTTCAATTGCGATTGTAAATGGTGTGTTAACATTTCTGGTGCATGTAATGTTTTTTCGTGCTACGTTTACAGATCCTGGTGTTTATCCTCGAGGTATTATAACTTGATCCTTTTTGTTATATGAAAGTTTGTGCCCTGTATGTAAAATGAATTTATGGATAACATTAAGATTTTGACCACAGAAGCATAGCTTGCATAAACGATGACTGTTTAATGGTTTTTATTGTGGGTTTTTTTCTAATTAAATTTAATTTTATGATTTCTTTTATTTAGCACCAGAAAGCGACGATGATGAAAATGATCTGCGCCAACCACTTTATAAAAATGCTGAGATTGGTGGTATTACTGTTAAAATGAAATGGTGCGAAACCTGTAGGTTCTATCGACCACCTAGATGTTCCCACTGCAGTGTTTGTAATAATTGCGTAGAGGTAAAATAATGAAGGTTTTATACTTGAATGAATTGCTAAATTTATGCTATTTGGTCCTGAAGTTACCATTCCTGAAAGAAAAGTGAGAATGGCAAAGACCAATATTTTAACCTTTGGTGTCCTAGAACATGTTGATATAAAAGGTCATAATTTGTGCCCCTTATATGCAAGGCAGGTTGACCCCCTCTGGCTGCCAGACTAGAAAACTAAAGGGAAACCTATTTGAATTATATCATAGACGAAGTGTGTTAATTATAAATTATGATATTGATAAATAGGTTTTATAACACCATGAAACTTATAAGCAATGAAAATCCCCTACATATGTTTCAGGGCTTAAAGTTTTACTTAAAGATAAATTTTTATTATACTTTTACTTATGTTTATTGAAGACATATTTCTGTTCTTACTGTTTGTCTAGGTATTTGATCATCATTGTCCATGGGTGGATAATTGCATTGGCAAACAAAACTATCGATATTTCTTCTTTTTTATATTTTTACTTTCAATTCATATTTTGTTTGTCATCTCACAAACAGTTGTATTTGTTATGAAGCATAGTGGTAAACCAATCAACAAAATTATTCCACCGTATCCTTTTCATTCCTCGCATTACAGAAGTCTGCAGAACACATACATACACGTTTTGTTTTTATAAGAAATTTTTTTATAAGAAAACGAGCATTATAAACCTCAAAATCTTAAGAAAATTTTAAGAAAATCCCCAGCCTCATCTTGTTTTGATCTAATTTTTGGAGACATTGACATTTAAATTTACAGTTAACACAATCAACTTTCTTTTTACAGTCAAATATACATCCTAACAAGATATCCTAAAAAAAACAAAAGACTTCAATGAATACAAAGATGTCTCAAAAGAAAGAAAATAGAGGAATTAAAATTAAGAAAAAATTAAAGAAAATTTGAGCCTATAATCAGGTATTTTACTAAGAAAATTGAGCCTCGGGTTAAAAAACAGTTTTCTTATAAAAAAAATGTGTACTGTATTTTCTCTTTCAAAAGTGCTGCCCTTAATTTAGTTTCATTAGTTCTTAAAACATATTTCTAAGAGGGGTGCCATGCAGATGTGGTGCGTATTGGAAAAAACATGTTTTTTATAAACAAGTGAAAATTCGAAATTAGGCTTATATGATAAACACAATCAGGCTTATAGAGTATGCTTATGTTTTGCTATTGAAACAAATTAAAACCTTAAACATTGTCTTGTGAGCTATATAGATAAGATGAAATAATCCTATTTTTAAACAGCCACAAAACAAAAGGTACATATAATTTATACAAAACTAAGTTCAGACGTGTAGTCTTTCCATCCTTTATTGTCAGACTAAGCCATGAATTCATTTTTTTTGTACAGTGTAGTTTAACTTGACCCAATACAGTCATCAAAATAAAGTTTTTCTGTTTTTGTTATTGTGTATTAAGTGATATTCATGTATACTGAATACTTCATGTATTTTGCATGATGTGTATGTATGTATGAACTGTTAAAGTGTATTTCTCCCTTGACTAATTTACAGTATAATTATTTTAATAATATCTGCATTAGCACTGTTTCCAGTTGTTGGATTAACTTTATTTCACATGGGATTAGTTGCATTAGGCAGAACAACAAATGAACAGGTATGCGCGTTTCATTTGACACATTTGTTTTAGTCTCTCTTTACTGTGTTTTACATGCTTTTAACAGTTATTTATAATGTAAAAGCAGAATTTGACTGAACTATTTTCCCCATATAAATATGAGTGACTGTTTTATTTTGTAGTTCCAAATGTGTAAGATATGTTTTTTAAATTGATATAGTTTACTAAAGGTTAAAAGTTTAGGGTCAGTCTTAAATTAAATTGAAGTAGTTATTTCTTAAAAACTAAGATTTTAAAAGTTGAATTTAATTCTTTAGGTTACTGGTAAATTTGGTAGCGGGCATAATCCGTTCGATTTAGGATGCCGCCGTAATTGCTGTAGTATATTATTTGGTCCTTTACCACCAAAGTAAGTATAGACCTTTTTCACTTAAGCATAATAAAAATTTCTGTATAATGTTAGCATGATCTTATGGTTGGAAGTTAACCAAAAATGATTATGCATAAAACATCTTCCTACCAAGACTCTATTGATTTCCAAAAAATCATTAAATTGAAGAAGTATTTACAATTATCTTTAAAGGGAAAGTTGTAGTAATGCAGTATGTGTTAGTACTTTATAATTTATGCTACCATAATAATAATACTTTTAATACCTAACATATTTATTTAACCACTAACTAAAAGAAGTTAGAAAATAAGTTTTAAATTTATAAATATTTTTTCTGACTGATTTACGTAAAGCATCACAACTCATTGGTTTTGTCATTCATTTTAGATATCTTGGTTATAAAATGCCAAAGAAAAAGAAAACCAAGGAACCGAAACCATTCGAAGTACAAAACAGTGCAGAACCTTTGCACATGCAACATATTCAAATAGAATTAGAACCTGTAGCAGAAAGAAATGTGAGTGATCAACTTTTCTTTATTAAAAAATATACAGCTACCTCCTGGTAAACTCAAACACCGGTTAACTCGAACTTTCATTATCTCGAATCATTTTTTTGGGTCCCTTGAACTTTCATTAATACTTTCTTATAAAAACTCTGGTTAAATCGAACCACAGATAACTCGAACATTCGTTAACTCAACCCTTTTTACGTCCCCCCTGAGGCTAATTTCTTCGGATAACTCAACCTTTTTACTCAGGAAAAGATAATCAAAGGGTAGATAAATGTTAGATTTTAACTTTTTTTAGTTTTTATTAACGCATGATGTAATATAGATAGATAATGTTGTCTGTCAAGGAAAATTCAATTTACAAGGGACTTGCATGCCTTTTTCATCGCCAAGATTGCACCTTTTCTCGGTAACTATTGCCCAACCTCTTGAAAAAATCGCTTTAACTCAAACTATCATATCATGTTAGGCTAAATTCGACTTCAAGGGAGTTTCGTTTAACTCGAACATTCGTTAAGTCGAAATATTTTGGAGGTTCGAATTACCTGGAGTAAACTGGATCATTGTATTATACATGTTTTTATAAAAGCAAGCTCTCAGTGAGCAGAGACTTAAAAGTGTTGAAAGTTGATCTGCTTTTTAATATTCAACAATACGTGTAAAGCTGTTCAAAACAGTGCCCTTTTACATCAGTTCTCAGATTTAACTCTCGTGAAAGGTCAATCTAAAGTAGCATCACAAAAGAACGAAGGAGCTAATGTAACTAAAGATATTGTCATGAAGTGTATGCTAAACATCGATTTGACGTTTGGATTTTAGGCCCTTTTTTCCTGCTCCAAAATCAGAAAATGTGATATTTTGGTATCATCAAATCCCAAGTTGAATCACGTAGGCGACAAATAAGTTTAAAATCTTTTCTATTTTCTGAAAAACCCAATGTTTTGATGTTTCGTGACATAAAATATTTAAACGTCAAATGATTTAACTACCTTAAGGTCGTATTGACGTTTAGCATGATTTATGACTCATAACTTAGTAAGATTAGTTGGAGAAAGATGTTTTAAAAGTTCAAAGGGCAGATTTAAAACTCTCATTCGTTTATTTTACAGCCAAAATCTATTGTGAAAGGTGGTGGATGGACTGGTATACAAACTACTGACAATTCATCTTCATCAAGCACAAGGAGTAATAAAATTATAACTGCATATGAAGTTACTGTGTAATAAAATATCAAAAATCTCCTTTTATAAATGTGTGCAAAAATTCCACGTTGAAGAGAGTATGATATTCGACAGCTCGCCATAGTGTTTGCGATTGCATTTCACAAGATCATAACACAAGACCTGATTGGTATTATATGGTGTTGTACTGTGTACAAGATGATATAAACGCATGCTACAAAAGCTTGTTCAGCTTCACGACAGTTCCAAGGTGTTGGTTAATATTTTAGTGATATAAAACTTATAGAGAAGACTTAAAAAGTGTTCATTTCGGCTGTTTTAATTTTTTTTAAATACTCTTTTGTGTTTACTGAATTTTTTTCTTGTCATTATAGTTATATATTTTATTATTTTTTATTTTTTTTATAACTTGCCTCTTCCAAGCTAATAGGTAATTTGCCATAGGTCAAATATGAAGACAATTTTCAGCCCTTGTCTATCTTTTCAGTTGAAAACTGTATTATGTTCGGTTTTCCTAAATAAAAAAAATCTGTGTAAGTATTGATAATCTTGCGAAGCCTGGTTTACAGTACGTTAAAATTTTTCGTGCTTTGTGTACATACTTTATAACTCAACTGTAACTGCTAACTGTCTTTTGTGTTAATTTTTTCCTTGTGTAAGGATGGTATCTTTTTTGTATACACCCTCGATGTTTTTGATAAAATAACAAAGAAATATTAGTTAAGAAATATGAACACTTATAAAGAAAATGTGTAGGATTTTTTTCTTCTTAAGTCTGCCTATTGTTCAAAAATATAATTATAGACTTTTTCATGAGATTAAAGTATTGTGATATTGATATGTTAATTTTTCCTGCATCGCTACAAAATGGTATTTATTTATTTTTTCCTCTTGCTGTTGTGTGGTTTTCTTCAAAAAAAAAAAATTTTTTTAAAAAAACATACGCTCTCGCGTGTGCCTAAAGTAATAGATATATCCCTTAAACGACTAGATTTGTGTGTTACCTGTGAGAAATATATAAGCTTTAGGTCTCCCAAGGCGTCTTATTTAGTGCCAAGAGGAAAAGAATAATATAGACCAATTCGAGTACCTCAATAGTTCCACTTAAAACGAGAGAAATCAATACATACTATTAGGTATGCAGCTTGACATTAGATAGTTACATGGGTATTCTCCATAAACTGCCATTGTTACCACTCAAGCTTGTTACCATGTAAAGTAAGCACCAAATTTCGTGGGTAGCTTAGAAAGGTTGTATATCTGTTTTTATAAGTAACTAAAATAGAAATGTTAAGATTTTAGATTTATAAATAAGTCCCATAGATTGTTGTAATTATGGTTGCTAAATAAAGTTTTCTGATTTTATAATTGTTTAAGTTAAAATGAATTTTATTTTACAAAAAACTGTTACGTACATGGCAATATTCTTTCCTGGCTGTTATTTATATCACCATGGCAACAGTATTCTTGTTTGCACAACATGCTCACTGTATGCTCACTATGATCGTATTTGTAATTTTGTTTGTTTTTCTCAGTTACTGTTGCAATGCTTGGTGTAAAATGGTATCTATATTTTTGTTGAACAACGTGTCTGCTGTACCTTGAAACACTTGAAATCAGTTTAGTTGACCTTAACCTTGAATATCCATCATTCTGTGAAAGAAAAGACCTTAAATTTCTGTCTAGTTTAGAATTTTGTCTTTCAGTGACGTTCTTACTTTTTTTAAATAATTACCTTTACAGAAGTTCGAATGTTAAGCACTGCCATTTTTTGTACTTTTTTGCATTATCTTATTGTGTGCCTAGGTTTTTTTTTCTCAGCACGCTTTACAACCTTGAGATATTGCCGAAATGAATTGGCGAAAAACTTGAAGACTTTAAATTATTTAGAATTATTACTCTGTTAAGGTCTTACAAATTTTACGAGATGAACCTGTTATAGTATAGTTTACAACCATGATCTTTTTCACTTTGAGCATGATTCTGATTTTATTTTACGACTGATGAAGTTACACCCAGTTTTTTGGTGTAAGCAACTTGACGCTGGGATTCTGGGTACTTTACCGTAAACTTTTAAATAATTAATGAATTCACATTACGCAGTTCAAAAGCATTTAAGCAGGCCAAAACCATAGTGCGACCTCCTCAGTTAATACAAAATAATATTGAAAATATATTAAAATTTCGCCCCAGGATGCCTCAACTGACATAAAACATCTTAGCCTCATGAATATAAACTATTCGCAAAAAATATTAACACGAACGGTAAAATCTTGTCTAATTTAAAACGATCAATCGCGCACTTCGGATTTAGTTTTTACCACCTTTTCAACAAAAGTCCAAAAAGTTGCAATTAAATACTGGAAAAAAGATTAACTAATACTCTTTTCACTTTAAATTTAGCTTGTTTTGATAAGAAATACTGAAAAAAAGTTTCAAACACATCCTTTAAGGATCTTTCAGCTGTCATGTATTTTATACCCTTGCAAATCGCATTTAACATGCAATGCCCGTTCGAAAGCGAATCTGACTCGTTAAATAAAACATCTAATATATGTATAGAAAAATGACCTTGCTCGTTTACCCGACTCACATCGAAAGCCACGCAAAATTCGATGCCGCTTAGGACTCGATCAGCTTTCCATACATCCAGGTTTTCAGACGAAGGAAGAGTATTCGTTTCTCGGTCATCCAGACAACTATCCTGACAAGAAATGTTCTGAACAATCGAGATAAGCAATCCAATTTGTTCCAGCCTGGGGTAAACAAATTGATGAAATCCTTGATAGCGAACTAGTAACGTGATAAGTCGCAGTATATCCGTTTCGTTATTGTATACCGAAATTGACCCTAACGACCTACCATCCGGGTTGATCATTTTTCTCGGGTCCATTCAATTAACAAACGAACAGTACAGAAGATCTTGGCTAGGGAGAGAATCCAACACGAACTCAACATCCAGCAATATGTTTTTTTCTCTCGAGTTTGAAAGCGCTAAATATTTAATCCATTCGCCATTTTTATAGAGGCAAGGCACTTTGCCCTCCTGTTCTTCGTCGAAAGGGTCGAAACACGTCGTCGTAATTCCTTTTCGTTACCATTATACGAACAGCCGACTTCGAAACGTAATCAAGAAATTCGACATAGTAGAAACGCATGTCTTGCAAGAATTCTAAATTCTTCATTGAGAAACGAACGTTGCCATAACGCGTCACATTGAAATTTTGCAGTTTGTCGGCGCCCACCCAAAGGAACAAAACATTCTGCAGCGGATGGTGGAAGCCTCTGTCGTCGTTGCATTTATTTACGCACGAGTAATCGTCGACTTTTTGCAACTTCAAGCCTTCCTGTAGAATCTTCTCCGTGTTTTCAATCATAGTTACATGCGACAGAGTATCGAAAACGTCGGCGTCGTGAAATTTGACGTCTGGTTCAAGCCATGAATGAACGTGGACTGTGTAGCAAGGCATAGTGTTATGTTTTAATCAGCCCACATATCCAAAAAACACTTTTAAGAACATACTCTCAGGTGCTTAATACAAGCGGGATCTTAATAGCTGGGGGGTCGGCATTTTTTTTGAGAACCAATAAGCGGGGGAGGGGGGTTATTAAACAGGGGGGGGAGGGGGGTCAGAATTTTTTGTGCACACTGTGTAGTGGCTTCCTTTCAAATCATCCTCGCCCATACGACAAAAATATGTGATACCATGGTGATACAAAGTAGATACAGATGCAGTGCGTAACAATAAATAAACGTAGTGCTAGCTTGCGTCAATGATGGTAAGTAAATACCAGCAAACACAGAATGTACGAACGTTCAAAATAAAAAATAACTTCCCAAAAAAATTTTTTGACCATCATGGAGCTTATTCATTGGACGAAATTAATAAGCGGAGGGGTCATAAAAAGGTGTGGGTTGGTGGGAAAAAAATCTGAAAATTAATAAGCCCCCCCCCTTGTATTAAGCACCCGAGAGTAACGACATAAACACGTTTGTTGTCAGTCAAAATATATTTTTGGATCATACATATTTCACATTATAAAAAATATAGATCATTTGTAAAACTGAAATTTTTCTTCTTAAGTCAGCTTTTATCTTTTTTCTTTTCTCACGCGGAAAGTCCGATCCAGTATGATCGCCCACCTGGATTGTGTATAGCAGTTGCTTGTGGCGATGTGAAGCACCATTCATACCAAACTTTCGTCTTCGCAACTTTTCTCCAAAAATGTAAACACACTTTCTCACCGGCTGGGCAATATATCGGATTTTCGATCGGAAAAAAGGCCGGAAACCAACTGAACATACCGGGCGAATGGGTGTTCGGAAGTATACTTAGGGTAACGTCCTTATACAAAACCATATCGAAGAAACCTGCCACGCCGTGTATCATGGAAGCTTTGTCGACGTTAAACTCGAGCTGGACGTAACGTTCGTTGTTAATCGGCTCTTCATAGTTCGGATGGACGAAAGTAAACACATCCTTTGGCTCATCCAAGTAATTCACGTTTTGTAGTCGAACAACGTACGGACATTCGAAGTGCGCTTCTGGCAATTTACCTACTTCTCGACACGCTGCTACTTCTCCGTGTAGCTTTGGTGACGACAGAGGAGTGGCGTATGACGTGTATTTACAAGGAATGCTAATCCCGCCCTCTTTTAAAAACTTTTGAGCGCCATCTAAACATTCCGGTGACAGTTCGTTATCGCTAAATGAACCCAAGAGTTCACTAACAAGAATGTCGGCTTTTTCCGGCGCCTCGTACAGACGCATGTCACACGACACAACAGTGACGGCGCCGTTCCATTCCTCGTCGTTTAACGTTTCCAAAGTAACGATTGCGTTAGGATTCTTCTCCACAGCGTACATTTTTACTTTTCGTTGAGCCTCCTTTGCAGCTTTAAGCGAGGCTCGTACAAGAGGACCTCTACCTGCACCGACAACCATGATAACCGTGGTAACTTCATCAGCTTTTTCGTCTGGAACACGGTCTAATAATGCTTTATAAACAGCATTTTGATACTCAGCATATTTCACAGGATCCTTTTCAAATATCTCGTACGTTTGAGACTCCAGATTTTCACTAAGTGGTTGAAGCGGAGTTTGAAGATAATCTTCATAACCTTTTGCGAACTTTTCAACGGAATCGTAACACTGCGTGGCGTAGAGGTGATTTAAATATTGATAATAGTACATAATGTTCTTGTGTAAAACGGCCCCAGACACGATGAATTGTACATTCATTTTGGAAAATTTCTGAAAAACTAACTGCGTTTCTTTAGGGAGTACGGGATAACCTTTCTTATTTGTGAGAAACATATTCGTTGGAATAACCACTGCTTTCAGTGGTTCACCTAACCATCGTTTGATGACGCTATCGTAATTCACTACTTTACTGTTGAGTTCTAACACGGGATTAAGCTTTCGATGGTTATTACAAAGACAGCGCATCTCGTTCCACCATTCCCAAGGATCAGTAGCTCGCTGATTTTTGGGTTGTAAGTCCGCCAAATTTGAGTTCTCATTCATCAACTCATTATCGCACACGTCATACGGCGACTGTAGAGGCACATTAACCCATATTTGCTGGATGGTCGAATTACGTAAAGTATGATTGATGATTTGGGTTAGTTGAATGTTGTTCGGTCTTTTCAATTTGATCATAGCAGCCGGTAAACTGAGATGTATGGAAAAGGCTAATTCTTGCTTGATTGCCAGTATGGAGTTCTTGCGAGCAACCTCGCATCTAGAATCTACGTTAATCCAAGGAGATATTTTACCAACCACTAAGCTGCTCCAATCCGAACCGGGCAACAACAAGTCCGTTCGGGTGAACGCTCCCGGTCGCTTAGGACCATCAGCTGAGCCCAATTCACGTTTATATCGTGGATGTGCTATTGGCACAGCGATAAAGTCATAACCAGACCCTGACGCCAATTGCAAACAATCTCGGATGTCAGGAACATACGAAAAGTCTCGTCCACAGGATACATGTGTCGTTTTTTCTGACATTTTGTGTTTGTTCTATCTATTAAAATAAAAGCAAATGTTATAACACCAAACCACGACTTGACGAATCAAGCATTTCGTAATATTCATTCATTTATTTTCAATTTATTTGGACATATTTATACAGGATATTTACAATCTCAGTATAATTAAATACTGCTATAATTTTGTGTCCTGTTAAGCGCGCAGCATAAATAAGTAAAAATTCAAATCAGCCTGAGCTATATCGATAGTTGCAATGGTTCAGTCCAGCAACAAAACTAAAGGTAAAACTAAAGGTAAAACTAAAGGTATGTGTACACAAGGACATAATACACGTTTTTTATATAGGAAAACCGTTTTTGAACCTGAGCCTCAATTTTCATTAGCAAAATGTCTGAATATAGGTCCAAATTTTTTCTTAATTTTTATTCCTCTATTTTCTTTGTTTTCTTTATAAATAACTACGATATTTTATTGACAACTATAAATAACATAGTTATGTATTTTATTTGAGACATCTTTTATTTTTATTGAAAAAAAATGACTGATTTAGTAACTGTAAATAGGTCTCCAAAAATTGGATCATAACACGCTGAGGCTGGATTTTCTTCAGATTTTGAGCTTTTTGAGACTCATTTTCTTATAATAAAATACGTATACTCTTGTCTTACTATGCATAAGGAAAATAAACGACAAAGATTTACCAAGGCTAAGTAATATGTTTAGTAAATGCTTAAAAACTCCCCAATTCAGGCTTAAACATGCTTATAAAGGTTATGTTTATTAAAAACATGAGGAATATGGTAGAGACTTTCCTAACAAAATTCGAAATTATAACTAAATGTACTTTTTGGATTTGCTGATTTGTCAACAGTTCCATGAAAATGGCCTGGAAATAGTATTTTGTCTAATTTAAGCCTCTTTAATCGGTCTATAAACTTGCGTTTAATAGTCGAAATACAAATCCGTTTACTCCAAAATTATCTTCGAAGAGCGTTTTGTCGACAATTTTTGATTGTTTGAGTTACCTCAAGGAATCTTAGTGAAGCCTATGTAAAGCATAAGAAGTCAGCATGGAGGAAAAGAAATGACTATATTCGCATTAAATTTTCTTTTTTCTTTAAATATTACGCTTTAAAGAAAATATATAGAAAAGCAAACTTCTTGAACTCTGTAATCAGAAGCTGCCAACTTTCATTGTGGATATGTAAAAGAGAAGACATCTAGCCAGAGGAGCAGTCAGAAAACATCAGGGAAGTTTGTTTACTGAATACTAGCTGGCATTATCAGTAAACGAAAACAAAATGAAAAGAAAATTAGTGCTTGAACAGCTAACGGAAAATTATTCGTTGCAATAGATTTTACAATTTAAAACGTTCGTTTAACTGTCTGTTTTGATTACGAAAAGGGCGTCAAGTCGACGGCAAAATTCGCATAACATGAACGGAAAGGAGGAGGGTCACAAAGTCGTCTCAATTAATGTCCATGGTCCTGTCTGCGAGGTCTTGGGGGAGCCTTGATGATATCGTCTACACGTAGGATCATTTCAGCAGCTTCTGCAGCAGCTGTCAGCACTCTGTATTTCACCTTGAACGATTCGGTTATACCTAATTCTGCCATATCGCCAATCAATCCTTTGTTCATGTCTAAACCGGCTGTCGACTGTCCAGTGGTATGAGCGGCGCGAAGTTGTGAAATTAATTCGGAACTATCGTAACCAGCATTGTCGGCAATGATCGTCGGCAGCTGTCGGAGAGCTGCTGCAAACGACTCTACGGCCATTGCCTCTTTACCAGGTGTTTCTTGCGCGAGTTTGTTGACTGCGTTCGCCATTAACATTTCCGAACACCCTCCTCCATAAACAATACGTGTTTCTTTAACAGTCTGCTGAAGAACACACAAAGCATCGTGAAGAGAACGGTCAGCCTCATCAAGAATTTGTTGGGTGGCACCTCTTAACACAACACTGCAAGCTTCGCCCATATGAACGCCGGAGAAGTGTATTAATTTATCTTCGCCAATGATAACCTCCTCGATCAGCTTACATTTACCTAACTTCACCAGTTCAGGATTATGAAACGTAGACACGATTTCTCCTCCAGTTACTAGAGCTAATCTTTCTACACCTTCAAAATCAGCATGTTCGATGGCCATAACACCAGCGTCAGCGAATAATTGTTCAGGATAGTTGTAAATCAACTGCCGGTTAATGAAACATGTTATACCGTGATTTAAGATCAAGTTCACTTTATCCTTCATCTTCTCCTTTTCGGCAAGTTCTAACTCGGCTACTTTCGCAACTGAATCGACGCGAACTCGCGATCCGAATACTTTAATTTTATCAGCGTCCATAGCGGTGTTTGCGATTAAAATGGTAGCGTTTTCAATCCTCTTTGGTTGATTATTCCCCACTTTTTTATCAAGTAAAAATCCTTCGTCTAAGAAAGAGTCGTCTAAACTGCCGCCAAGTTTCTTGATAATCTGAATAGCATCGAGGTTACCGCTACCTTTTAGTCGAAACACGGCGTTTACGGCCAGCTCTGCAAAATGTTCTCGATGCTGTACCAAGATTTTCGAGCTCAATGTCGTCCGCGCGATATTCATTAAATCTTCGCGAAACTGATCAGGATTACTGCTGTTGTCTTTCGCAAAACCCTCCAACGCACTTGCAGCCGCCTTGTTAGCTTTTCTCCAACCGTATATGATAGTCTGTGGATGAATCTTTTGAGCGATGAGCTTTTCAGCCTCGCGAAGGAGTTCTGAAGCCAAAACAGCAACGCTGGTGGTTCCATCTCCAACCTGTAAATATACAGCACCTCCGTAAACACTCTCGTTTTCATAAAATGCTTATGCTTCGTAAAACAATTTCTAAACAAAGCAGACATGTGGTCCTATTTATTTATTTACGCTGAAAGAACTTTGCACTTATTTGCATATCTAATTTGAGTATCTAAACGATATCTCAATAACACAGAAAAAGAGAATGTGTCAATGTGAAACATCTTATCGTGTACACTTTACAATATAATTCACACATCACCGGTAGTATGTTCACTCAGTATTAGCACCTTATATTAATCACAAAAAATTTCCGACATTCCCCTTTCCAGCTACATATTTTAGGCTAGTATCTTAACCTAAAAATGTAGAACCAATCCTTATTAATAATTCGAAAAAAATAGTTATATCATTGGAATCTAAAACTCCTGACATTTTTCAGCCAAGTACGTTGTTAATTTAAGAACCTTTACCTCCGCATCCTGCACTTTAGAAATATCGACCAGAACTTTGGCTGCTGGATTGTCAACTCCCACAGATCTCAAGATGGTTGCGCCATCATTCGTCACTTCGATTTTGCCATGTTCCTGCATAGACACCAAAATCTTGTCCATACCTTTTGGACCAAGTGTGGTCTTCACAAGATCGCCTATTGCTATGGCACCGACGAAGGATGACATACGAGCTGTCTCTGAACGCTCCTCCTCAGCTCCTAAATACAAAAAAATCAAACAAATTAACAAACCGACTTCTTGACAGGGTGATCACCTAAATTTTTGAAATAAAATTTCCAGTTTTTTTTTTAAATTTCACTTTTATAAAAAAACAATATAACAAAAACTGCTGAACTAGATTTCTATATAGAGTATTCTGCTAAATAACTTAGTTCAAATAACGTTTTGTGACATTTGAGGTAAAAATAATAACAAAATGTCTTTGTACACCACACAGGAGCTGTTGTTTTTACGTAGGGAACAAGCGTAGTGCAAGTTCTAGCAATGTTCCCATCTAACAATTTCAACCCTGAGAACAAGTTCTAAGTGGAAGGACTCATTAATTAAACTGTGTAATTACTTGTGAGACACACATACAATGTTTACAATGTATATAAGATTACAGAAAGTTCAACAACAACTAATAATGATATTCAATATTAACATTTACAATTTTATTGCATACCAAATTGTATATCCCAAGTTATTGGGAAATTGGAAACATAATAAGAGGCCTGGGATGAGCAAACGAGTGTCATATTGGCAAAAAAGTTTATGTTAATCAATTCAACTTTATAATATCTATGCATTTATAAAGTTTAAATGCGCATCCCTTAACAGGTCTAAAATTACTGATGACACAAAATGTCAAAATTTGCTGTTACTTAAATATGATATCATAATTTATGCAGCATAATTAAATCTTAAATTCTTTAAATGTGAATATCTTGAAAACGAAAAGAACTTTTTAAAAAATTTAAAAAGACTTGTAAACAAACTTTTTAAGCTCTATAATATAAGCCCAACATCATTTTATACCTCGGGTTCCCTATAAAACAAAATCATAGAAATATGATGCCTGACATGGCGCATGTAAAGAATGATGTAACTATATAGGCGCATGTAAAGAATGATGTAACTATATAGGCACATTGCAAATTAATAAATTAAAATTTGCCACATTGTTTTAAAAAGTTGTGCGGACAGGAAACACATGTAGCGCATAACTGTCCTCGTTAAATGATTATCTAAACAAACAGCTCTAGCGACGATCTGGCAACTCCGCTCACATAACTTCATTATAAGCCATATCAAAACAACTTGAACAACAAGTTCAGAACAGGTTGTCCATGGGAGTTATTGTATGCAGATGATTTGGTTCTCATAGCAGAGTCGATGGAAGAATTAGTTGAAAAGTTTGAGAAGTGGAAGAAAGGACTAGAAGAGAAAGGGCTAAGGGTGAACACAGCAAAGTCTAAAGTCATGATTAGTAGCATTGCAGCCAAGTGTGACCTTGTAGTTGGAAAGTGGCCTTGTGGAGTTTGCAGGAAAGGGGTTGGTAGTAACTCAATTTTTTGTCAGACTTGCAAGCATTGGGTACATAAGAAGTGCAGTAGTATTGGTGGAAGGTTAAGAGCTGACATTCAGTTTGTATGCAAGCGTTGCAAAGGTGAGATTATAGAGAATGAAGTATTTCCAGCTTTAATGATGTACAACAGTGGCTCGTTAGAGATAGTTGAGAACTTCTGTTACTTAGGTGATATGTTGGGAAGTGAAGGGGGTGTTGGAAGAAGTGTTACTTGCAGGAAAGGTTCTGCTTGGAAAAAGTTCAGAGAGTTACTTCCTTTGTTGACTAGCAGAGTCTTGTCAATTGAGTTAAAAGGTAGGTTGTATGAGGCCTGTGTAAGAAGTGTTATGTTGTACGGTAGTGAGACATGGGCAGTGAAGCAGGAAGATCTTGACCGTTTAGAAAGGAATGATATGAGAATGGTTAGGTGGATGTGTAACGCCAGTCTGAGAGACAGAAAGAGTTCAGATGAGCTAAGAAGCAGGCTAAGTATCCGTAGAATTAAAGATGTTATCCAGATAAGAAGATTGAATTGGCTGGGGCACTTGGAAAGAATGGAGGGGGATAATTGGGTAAGAAAGTGTAGAGACTTGATAGTTCCTGGGGCAAAGCCCAGAGGCAGACCGAGAAAGACTTGGCAGGAGGTTATAAGGACAGACTTGATACAGAGGAAGTTGAGTTTAGATCTAACACAGTCTAGATCAGATTGGAAGAGGGTCATTAATATACCCCGTCCAACCCATGCTAGCATGGAAAACGGATGTTAAGCCGAGAATGATGAATGATGATGATGAACTTTGCAAAAATGGCAGTGAATGAGGTGGCGTTTGCACAGGGTTGAGCTAAGAAGGAATTGTCTGAAATGTCCTGGTTCAGTGATCTATGTCTCAATTCCGTGATTTTTCCAATGTGAGATTCACTGGAATTATTAAAACCTATTTTATGATTAAAATAGTTGCAACATATATCTAGTTGCAACATATATCTAGTTTCATATTAATATAGGTTTGTTATGTATTTAATGAATGATTGCAGAGATAGATTAAAAATAAAGATAGATTGCCACAGCACAAAAATGTGCCATGAAGTGCACAAATTTCGATATCAGTGAAATTGGTAACATGGTAGATCCTAGACATAGGACTCAGGATATCATGTCATAGCCATACAGTGTTGCCAGTGAACAGAGAAAATTAGCGAGAAAAGTGAAATCACATAATTAAGACGTTTATGTAATACAGACAGATACACTAGCTAACTTCCTGTAGCGGTACATACTTAGCTAGTTAACAATTTTTTATGACCGACAACTCTGTTTACCCTTTTAAGAGGTTGAAAGCGTTGTTTTGAAATTTAGGAATACTTTGTGGGTTCGAGAATTATTGCATTATATCCTCATATCCGGGTTAACATGCTTGAAACATGTTAATGATGGAAACATGGAAATTTTCAAGTTTATACGCTACATACAACTGCCTTTAGGCCGCCATCAAAAATATGTTATGTTCGCGTCCTACGACCGACTCACTTTTTGCAATAAAAACCAGACTCGGTAAGTAGGAAAAAACCTGGAAAAAACTTTTTGATCAAAACGAGATATATTTGAAAAAAAAAAATTTGTGAGAACTAATTTTCCCAAAATCGACAAAAACTCGCAAAAATTAATTCCCGTAAAAATTAATTTCTTTAGGGTACTCATGTGGCTAATGCAAGTTTAGGGCGGCGAAAAAAAGAGTCTGCATACGATGTCGAGTGGCGCTATACTGTTTTTTGGCCCTGGGAACGAATTAACTTGCCCCAATCTGAAAATCACGAATATGCCCGACCGACCAACTCATTTTTGCGGGGTCTTCAGGACACGAACATAACATATTTTTGATGGTGGCCTTATTAGTAGCCAAACTTTAAATTTTATGAAGAAATGACAATGTAAATCTTACATGAAATTCTATTTTAATAAAGATATGGTATTCAAAATATCCCACTCCTTTTCTTCAACAATTTTTGTTTCCTGTCAAAATTTGATGATGTCAACACGGATCCGAGAATAACATATTTTTGGCAAGCTGGTGGTAAATTGTGCATGTTTAGAGGGAGGGGATATTAGGCAATGTGTCGCACTATTTATAATAAATTTATACAGCTAGCTAGCTAGCTACATAATTTTACAATATTTCAACGGAGGTTTAGATGGCATGATAAAATTGTTGACCAAGCCGACTCAGGTAAATTCTCAGATCACAAAATTTCATGGATATATATCTACCTTGATGAAGAACGTTAATTCCACTTAAAGACGACATCTTATGTGCTGAATAAATGCGTTACACCACAAGGGACCTAAATTTTAGAATAAACCTTTCTTCGCAGTGTACGCCACCTCCTTTAGCTTGCAAGACTTCCAGAATGATCCATGCGAAGAATACTGAAACGAGGCAAAATAAAAAGAACGCAAAATATTGCCTTGATTAATCACACGAGTAATCAATACACTTATATATCACCATTTGGCGTGGCTAAGACAATTAATAAAAAACACATGGTTTTTTTTCATTCGATTTGTTGCCGTTCTTGGTTGGTACATTAGTACATTCATACAGCTACGTTTTATTTTCTTTGCATTTTATTCTTCATAAAATTATGACTAGCTACCTACTTTATTTTTCTTGTTCTTGTGTGTTTTAAAGCATAGTCCCATTGTACACTTAGCTAAATAAATATAAATTCATTTTCTGTATTACCTGAAAAGGATTTCTCATTTCTGAATAAATGATAGACAAGTTTCCAATGTTTACAAAATCCCGTCGCTCCTCATGCGTTGTGCAAGAGAAATCAGGACCATGTAGTCCTGCCTGCTATTAAAACCTTAGCAGTCAGGGAAGAAAATGCGATGGTGGCCAGAGTCACCCTGACCGAAATGCGACAGGATCGGGATGGAGCCAATCCGATCCTTTGCCGCCCGCATCAAGGGGCAGGCAAACGTATGCAAATACATGCTGAATTGTCAATGTGGCAGAGAGATCAACTACAGCAATGAAATCCTTCGTGACGTTGTGGTCCAGGGACTTTCTGATCACGACATTCAACTTGACCTTCTCAGTGACGCAAACCAAAATATGTCTTTTGAAGAAGTCCTTCAATTTGTGGAGAAGAAGGAGGCAGGGAGACGTTCCGCAAATCGTCTCCACGACTCTCAAACAGCCGGTCTCAGTCAATACGGAAGAAATCAATGGGAGCAACTAAAGGATGGATCTGGACCATGCAACTACTGTGGCAAGAAAGGACACGGCAAGAACTCACCCATGGGAGTGAGAAAGATCAAATGCCCAGCCTTCAACAAAGTCTGTGACTTCTGTCAAAAGAAACACCATCTGGCTACTGTCTGTAGACAAAAAGAGAAACCAACAGTTGAAGCATCGGCATTAGAGTCATGTTTACTCTTGTGCGCATCATCCTCCGACTACAGCGCTGCGTTGTCCTCATCAACTGCTCTCGAACACCACCTGTACACCAATACTGGATGGGTCAAGAGACACTCTGAGCCACAACCTTACATCAGACTCAGAGTTTCCATTGCGTTAGAAGATTACAAAAGACTGGGCTACGAACTCAATGTAAGCTCAAAGAAAGACTCACCATGTGATGTGATGGCGGACACAGGAAGCCAGAATTGTGTCATCGGCATCAGACAGCTGAGGAGATTGGGACTAGGAAGAGAAGATCTGATACCAGCCACGATGAGAATTAAAGCAACCAACGAAACCAAAGTCCCAGTCATTGGAGCAGCCATCCTCATCATCAAAGGCGATTTAGCAAACGGTGACACAAAAGAAACAAGACAAATCGTTTATGCTACTGAAGTAACTGAACGGTTTTACCTCAGCAGACAAGCATGCAATGAGCTTGGTATAATCTCAGACGCCTTTCCCACAATTGGTGAAGTTGGTGCAATTCAAGAAGAAGAAGAGGAATCCCATGAGCCATCACCTGACTCCATTTCGGAAATATCACATACAACAGATCAACCTCCAAATAGCGCCTTGACATCCAATTGTGAGTGTCTCACAAGGGAGATGCCACCTTCAAAGCCGACAAAGCTACCCTTCCCAGGGACAGAAGAAAACAGAGCAAAAATTCAAGACTGGCTTGTGGACCATTATAGCTCCAGCACGTTCAACACATGCAGTCATCAACCCTTGCCTATGGTGGACACAAAACCACTTCACTTAATGATTGACCCATCAGCATCACCAACAGCCCATCACACTCCTGTACCTGTCCCCGTTCATTGGCAGGAAGACGTCAAGGCTGGACTAGACCAAGACATCAGACTGGGAGTAATTGAACCAGTCCCGATAGGGGAGCCAGTAACTTGGTGTCACAGAATGGTAATATGTGCAAAGAAAGATTGCACCCCTCGACGAACAGTTGACTTTCAGGCACTCAATGCTAACGCAACTAGGGAAACCCATCACACAAAGTCACCATTTCATCAAGCCTGCTCCGTCCCAGCTGGACAAAAGAAGACGGTTTTCGACTGCTGGAACGGCTACCACAGCATCCCACTTGACCCCAAGGATCGACACCTGACCACCTTCATTACCCATTGGGGAAGGTACAGATACAAGGTAGCTCCACAAGGCTATATTGCTTCCGGAGATGGATACACAAGAAGATTAGACGAGATTGTCTCAGGGGTCCCCAATCTGACGAAATAATGTATGATGATCGTATCGTAATCCCACCTTCGCTGAGAGATCAAATTTTGGACTCGCTACATTCTGCACATCAAGGCACTGGCATGATGCTTTCCCGTGCCAAATCTACAATCTTCTGGCCAGGCATCAGCAATTCAATTCATCATCAACGAGACAATTGCAACGCCTGCAACAGGAATGCCCCATCTCAACCGAGTGCACCACCATATCCGACTCCAACACCGGAATACCCGTTCCAGCTCCTTTGTGCTGATTTCTTCCAGTACGCAGGTTCCCATTATTTGGTCGCAGTGGACAGATATTCGAACTGGCCGATCATCGAACGTGCTCGGGAGGGATCAAAAGGTCTGATAGACTGTCTATGTCGACAATTTTCCACCTACGGAATTCCTGACGAGCTATCATCTGATGAGGGACCCGAATTTACATCGAGTACCACCACGACTTTCCTAAAGAACTGGGGAGTCAATCAACGTTTGTCTTCAGTAGCCTTCCCACATTCCAATTGCAGAGCAGAAATCGGTGTCAAGACGACAAAAAGGCTCATCTCGGAAAACACCGGACCCAACGGCAATTTGGACACAGACAAGCTGCAGAGAGCCATCCTACAATATCGTAATTGTCCAGATCCAACAACGAGACTATCACCCGCAATGTGCGTATTTGGGAGGCCAGTCCGAGACTTCATTCCAATTCAACCTGGTCGCTACCAACCGCATCCAACATGGGTTGACACGTTAAACAAACGCGAAGAAGCTCTCCGCAATCGACATATGCGCGCAGCAGAACGTTGGACGGAGCACACGAGACGGTTGCCGCAGCTTCAAGTTGGCGACCACGTAAGAGTCCAAAACCAAGTTGGACCCAATCCGTTGAAATGGGATAAGACAGGCAAGATTGTTGAAGTACATCAATTGACCAATATGTTGTTCGTATGGATGGTTCTGGTCGTCCCACAATGCGGAATCGGAAATTCCTAAGAAAATTCATCCCTGCTGTGCAGAAAGAAGGACGTGGACATCCCATCCAAGACTTCCGTTATGTCAAACCCCCACCCTCGAAGATCACTGCACCAGTCATCACGATGTCCCAGACGCAACCTACATTAACGGACGAGCAACAACCTACACATGACGTTCCACCTTCGAATCCTGACACGCCCAGTGACTCAAGCATGCCAGCCCAAGCGAGCACGTCAGCCCCGTCCCAGAAGTTGCCCCTTGCCCTCCGACGGTTGTTAGATCATAATAGGAAAGGACTGACAGAATGATCTAGCCAACCTTGACGACATGTTATTTTACCAGATCATAACAGAAAGGACTGATAGATGATCTGGCTTATTTTATTTTGTTATGGACAGTTTGAACTTAGGGGGGAGATAGAGATATATTAATCTAAATGTACCATTTCTTTCTAGTCAAACATTCTTAAAGATAATAATAGAAAAACTACAAGGTTATGTTCAAGGTTATAGTTAGTTCCGTTTCGTTCTCATACAGTGCCGATCGCGAGTAACTATACACGAGTATACAAGTACGGGTACATTAAATGCCAAGTAAAGTGCAAGCCGAGTACGAGTAATCGGTGAGTATACTACTCCATACCCTCAAGTATAGCCTCTTGCACATGCGAGTACAATAAGTGAATGATTTGTGAGTACGTGTGCGAGTATAAGGTAAAAAACGGGAATTCGTTGTAGCGTAATTTTTATCGATAATTCACATTTGTCTGCTACCTTACACATTGTGAAAACTTTTACTTCGTATTTGCGTTGTAAGAAATAACATTTTATTTTACATAAATTTTTTTTTATGTTGCAACAAATTCTCTTTAGTTTACATTAAAATGTATACGTTGCTGTAATGGCTTTTTATAACTTTGAATTTATATAGTTAATTTCTCAGCGACGAGGAAACCCTTTTCTATTTACATCTGTTATCTAACTGCTTTTTTCTCCTAGCTAAATGTTTTGTTGCTACATTCAAACATTATTCCTTTTTCTTTGCAAGCATGAATTAAACAATGAACTCTGGAGACTAAATTAAGCCAATCACATTTAATTTTATTGTTTTGTAAGTAACCAAAAGTAAAAACGTGCCCAGCAGGGAAATCTTGGATCCAGTGAGAATGGTGTGCACCCAAATTTTGAGTGAGTTCCCTAATTACTTCAAAATGGGTTGTTATAAATTATAAGTAGCTTTCAAGTCTATCGTGCACCTATCAGCATTTCGCCATTTGGAAAGTTTAAAGGAGCATTTCAGCACTAAATTTCAGCACTAAATTTTTGTTTCTATGTTCTTATATGAAAAATATTTATTATATTAAAAAGTAACGTGTATCAAAGATATGCGTCTTAGTTTAAATGCATAAAAATAAACAAAATAATGAATTATTACAGATCGTCTGTAACAACGATGTACGGAAGATTCCTTCTCATGTTTTTTCAATTTTATTATCCATTTTCATCTTACCGATCATAGTGTGCATAATAAAATAAGCGGCAGTAATGGGGAGGACAAAGTTTCATGTGTCTTATTAATTGTATTTTTAATTTTTTTCACATATTTTGTGGGCACCTGTTGTTTGAAAGTAGCGAATATAAAAAAGAAAAGAAAGAATGAATATCATTCAAACTAAAACTGTTACATTTTTTACTGTTTTTTAACAGCATTTATCAATTTAGTCCTGGGCACTAGCTTGTGAAATACATGTCAATAACTCGTAAACATGATACCTGCCATATTGTTCTATTACCAGAAGCAAATCATTTCAATATTCTCAATGTGATTGCAAAGATATAAATAGATTAGAATAACATTCAACACAAAAGAAAAATTTATCTCCAGAATCGTGTTTTAGAGAGAGATCGTTATAACGCAGACAACTGAATTTCATTCGGTATTTTTAGACTTAAAGATTATTTTTCAGAAGTGACGTTGGTTTGTTTGTTTGTTCAGAAGCAAAAGAGTTCGCTTGAAAGTTACGACTCCGTCGTAAGGCAATTGAGGTTCTCCCTCGTTCTGGCTATCATATATAGTTTGCGTTGGTGCGCACCTTCCCGCAGTTGAGTTGAATATAACGCGAATCAGTTTAGACTCTTCGTCTGGCTCTTCGGAGTGTCAGGTCCCTGTGGCATGGTTCCAAATGGGACTGCTGATTCGATCGTAAATCAAAAAAACGCCAGGGCTTAAAGTGTTAGCATGTAATCTCAATGCCAGCTTCAAGTCACTATTGAATATAGAAAACTAACGAACGAAGAAAACACTGTAAAAATAGTGTTTTTCAATAAATCCAACACCAACATAAAAGCATATTGGCCGCAAGTGCATTCTCCGCCAGTTTCTCGTTTAATTATATCGTTTGCTTTTCGTGCACGCTAGCGAGTACTGTGTGAGTACAGTAGCAAAAATGTGCGAGTATTTTTGACGTACTCGTACGCGTATTATACTCGTCGCGTACTCGTGGAATACCCATGGAAGAAATTACTTGTACCCATAGTTTAATACTTGTGTATAGTTACTCGCGATCGGTACTGTACCTTTTGTGTCGGAACGATTTAACATGGTTATTGTAGCGCGTCTTAAATTCTCCTTCACTTGCTCCAAAGTAGATCGATGTTTCACCGTCCGCAATTACTTCTGCTTTGTAAACGATGCATGATTTCAAACAATCACCATTTAGTGGGCAGTTTGGTTTTGATCGGCAGTTGCAGGATCGATTATGTTGTTCATCTGTGTCTGATCAAAACCAAACTGAAATATATATATATCAGAATGACTGGAAAGCCCAAAAGGGTTGTATTCATTCTGGATTTTTTACTTGTAAATAGTTTTAAAAAAGAAAGATAACTACTATATACTACAACTACAGCTTGTTTCCACCACCAAAACCAAAGGAGTTTTGCTACTTCACATTTACATATTTTTTTTCAAAATTTTTTATTTCGGGATCACTTGCACAAACAAAATTATCGAAGCTTGGGGCGCGTGATATTTCGTGTAGTTGCTTTTTTCATATTGATAAGCCTGCTATACACATGACTTATATATATTTATTCTGTTAAAAAGTGGCACAATAAAATAGTAAAAGGAAAATATTTTTTTCATGTTTATCTCTTGCGTTTTATTCATTAGCTATACCTACCTGCCAGATGACCAGATTGATTATTGCATTCTGTCATTAAGGACTAGGTTTGTTTTTCCCCAGCAAAAGTTAAAAAATGACAGACATATAGTGCAAACGCTATTCCTCATATGCGTTAATCATTAGCAACAAAGCCTAACCAAATCGCTGCATTCTGTTTTTTTATACTATAGCAGTGTGACCACACTGAATCTCAGTAGGGTGGATTGGATATGAGGTGGTTAAATAGTAACTTCCTTTTTCAAAATAGTGAAAGTGTTTGTTTGTTGTTTTTTTATTACATTTTGGAAGCTTAAATCAAAGTTACACACTGAAAAAAACAGCAACAAAAAAGGACAGCATGCATAAAATGAGACTTGTGTAGTAGATAACCACCACCACTTATAATATGGCTGTCATGCTTAATTACTGAAATTAGGTCTATTGTGTAAGTTTCATGGTATTTAACTAAAATTCCAAAGGAGAAGGAAAATAGTGCGTGCCAAAACATTGTTGTAGTCTCCACGATTTGCCTGAACTATGCATAATGCATTTACCTCGATGAATTAAACTTGAACCATGGTTTTTTATTTAGACAAAAAAAATGTCTTCTTCACCTATCAATCGTTTTTGTCGGTTGCCAACTCCATCATACGAGAAGATATATGCTGATGCTAATAGAATTCTTGATGATATTATATCACAGTGTCACACATACAGAAAGCCTAATCAAAGTTTCGACCCAAAGGTAACTTGTCCCTTAAATCTAGTATATAGTAATTTTTAAATTTCTTAAAGGATATAAGAGGTGATTATTTGGTGTTAAACTTAAATATGTTGTTAAAGGTAGTGACTGCTTGAAAATTATAATGGCTGTACTAACTCATATTCGTACACTGACAAAGAAAACTGCTACCTTTCCCATCAATCTTTGATAAAAACAAACATAAACAAAACTTTATTTCTCGTGGCCATGTCGAAGCACAGCTTTGTTCGTTCTGAATGTTTGCGCGGTTAGAGACTGGGTAAAAAATTTAATATGCGTAATTATGCGTTTGACGTCAGTGGTCATATACTACTTTCGGTACTGAGAACAAGAAAAAGCATAAACCCCCTGAAGTAACGCTGAGATGTCTTTATCATTTTATTCCTTGTGGAATACATATGTAGATTGCATTCTAGTCGTTCGATACATTCTTCAAACTTTTTTCAAAACAATTTTTCAATAAAAATGGCGACTAAAAGCAATAAAGTTAATGTTATTGACTTTCAATATGAACCCGTTAGAGCGAGTGGCTCGGAAACCCAGCCCAGTTTTAATGATTCGGAACAGGTGTACGTCGTTTCATACCCTCTTGTATTGTGAATAGAATACGTCAAGAGTACCCTAGTCCCGACGGAAGTTCCCGAGGTGGATTGTTCTTGGAGAGGAGACGAGGAAAACTAATGAAATGTATTTATAATAACTCTACGGGTTTCATATAAATTACAATTTAATTATTTTGTATTTCAAGGAGTTCTCAATGATTTTATCCCTGTCAGGTAGCTCTGTCGGCGCAATTTTTTGTCGCACATTGACGTTTTCCCCTCTTTTATGCACTAGCTTTCTTTTCACTTGCCGCATGTACAATGACCTACTTAATGATATATCTTAGATATTCAAACTCCTAATGGGCTTCGCCACAAACCTCTTCGTCGGTTTCGAATAACACACTGACCGGGTCAGTAATATAGCGGCGGGTGGAAAATTTTTAGGGTCACCCTTACAAAACTTTTTTTTGTCTTTCTGCCAGATGCAGGAAACCCAGCCTTAAACGAAACCCCCCAAAAATGAATTTTGTAAAACGTATCAACCACGAGTGCAAAGTTGAAACAACGTTGAACGCGATGATGTGTTGGCAGATTTGCTATATGTTTTTGGCATTAATTATATTTCTAGACATTTTTGATTTCTCTTTCCCCTTCTAAAAAGATTTTTTAAACTTTATTCAATATGTTTTTTCTTTGGTATTACATCACGAGAACATTCGTCCAAAAGCTGTATTAAGGTACAGGACACCTAACCTCTCCCATGTTCTGGTTATATATAACTTGCATGGGTGCGCACTCTTCTCGCAGTATTCTCTGTGACGATGAAGGTCGGACTGACTTGCGGCATGGTTCCAAATGGTCTCCTGTCTTTCGTTCGAGTCTCAGTGTAATGCACCAGCCGAGCATAAGAGTGTCAGCATGAAGGAAAGGGGCCGAGTTTAATGTTCTCTATACCTTACGTTCTTCGTAATACCACCGACCGTTTTTGATCGTGGGCTTCATCAGCTTTGTGTTTTTGGTGGCGCTTATTTACATTCTTTTAAAATATAAAAAAAATATATATATCGTAGATAGACATGCTTTGAAAATAAAAATAAAATCCCGACCGACCGTCCGACCGACCGGGTCAGTGCTGAAACCCTCACCCGGGTGACGGCAAACATATATATTTTTAAGTCCAGCAGCCCCATGCTTTCCGTAATTTATCATCTTTAGGAAAGCGAAAGAAACTTCTATCTTTTTCACGCTGACTTTTATTACTGCAGCGATACGCAGCACACGAGGCCAGATTCTTCCAAAAACCCGAAGATTTTAGCGCACATCTTATCGGGATATAAAACTTAGGGCCCTATTTTCACGCAAATATTTTCAAACACTTATTTCATATTTAAAACTTGGGCTGACATTACAGTTATATATACCTAATTAGTATAATATTAAAACATTTTAAATACTTTTTGTCGATAAAAAAATCCAAAAATGTATTTGGTTGCACGATATTACAGTAATTTCACTTCCGTATTTTTTCTTTCTCTTTACATAATTTTCCCAATGTGTACAAGGCCCTTAATTTTTTCGAAGTTTCGAAAAGAAGAAAAAAAGTAATAAATTATTCATTCGAATCTCACCCTCCTGGTGACGGGGGTAAAACTCACATTTGTTTTTTTGATAAATTCATTCATTTCCTTGAGACCTATTGGTCTTGTGTTTTGATGGAATATGACCACTGACGTAAATGGAAAACATATTACAAAAGCCTCGTTTTCGTGCACAGTGTTGATTTCAAAATGGAGAATGTGATCGGAAGCATGGAGGGGAAGCTTCGAAAATCAGAAAAACAACATTACAGCTTGGAAGTTTTATTCTTCAACTTTTAAGTTGAAATTCGTAAATAGTAAGACTTGATCTCTCAGTTAACTGAATACTTAATTTAAGCAGTCACTACCTTTAAAGTCAAAAAGTTGATTAAAAACATATCATCATCATCATTCTCGGCTTAACGTCCGTTTTCCATGCTAGCATGGGTTGGACGGGGTATATTAATGACCCTCTTCCAATCTGATCTAGACTGTGTTAGATCTAAACTCAACTTCCTCTGTATCAAGTCTGTCCTTATAACCTCCTGCCAAGTCTTTCTCGGTCTGCCTCTGGGCTTTGCCCCAGGAACTATCAAGTCTCTACACTTTCTTACCCAATTATCCTCCTCCATTCTTTCCAAGTGCCCCAGCCAATTCAATCTTCTTATCTGGATAACATCTTTAATTCTACGGATACTTAGCCTGCTTCTTAGCTCATCTGAACTCTTTTTGTCTCTCAGACTGGCGTTACACATCCACCTAACCATTCTCATATCATTCCTTTCTAAACGGTCAAGATCTTCCTGCTTCACTGCCCATGTGTCACTACCGTACAACATACAGTACTGGAAAAAGGTTGTTTAACATCGCGCTTCGCGTATCGCGACGGTATTCTCGATCCGCTATAGACGTTTTTTTACTTTCAAATTGTATCGAGAGGGCTTTGCGATGCATCCGTCTCGATATCATTCTCGAAGCTATCGAGGCCATTAACACTTTTTCATAATAGAACTATTTTAAACATAAGAGTGTTTTCAACAATGATCGCGGATGTTTAAATATAATCATACTTCCTTTGTGTTTTATTTTTTTAACTTACACATAACAATCGAGGGTAAGCAGCTAGCGTTAATCTTTCTTTAGAAAACATTACAGAGATTGTGAACGGCGGTAGAAAAGTTTTTTTAGATTGCATTTTAAAAGTTTAAGAACGAAATGCGGCGATAGAAATGCTTTTTTAGATCGCATTTTAAAAATTTAAGAACGAAGAACGGCGATAGAAAAGTTTTTTTAGATCGCATTTTAAAAGTTTAAGAACGAAATGCGGGGATAGAAATGCTTTTTTAGATCGCATTTTAAAAATTTAAGAACGAAGAACGGCGATAGAAAAGTTTTTTTAGGTCGCATTTTAAAATTTTAAGAACGAAATGCGGCGATAGAAATGCTTTTTTAGATCGCATTTTAAAAATTTAAGAACGAAGAACGACGATAGAAAAGTTTTTTTAGATCGCATTTTAAAAGTTTAAGAACGAAATGCGGTGATAGAAATGCTTTTTTAGATCGCATTTTAAAAATTTAAGAACACAAAGCGGCGATAGAAATGCTTTTTTAGATCACATTTTAAAAGTTTAAGAACGAAGAATGGCGATAGAAAAGTTTTTTTAGATCGCATTTTAAAAGTTTAAGAACGAAATGCGGCGATAGAAATGCTTTTTTAGATCGCATTTTAAAAATTTACGAACGAAGAACGGCGATAGAAATGCTTTTTTAGATTGCGTTTTAAAAATTTAAGAACGAAGAACGGCGATAGAAAAGCTTCGTTAGATCGCATTTTACAAATTTAAAAACGAAGAACGCAATAGAAAAGTTTTTTTAGATCACATTTTAAAAGTTTAAGAACGAAATGTGACGATAGAAATGCTTTTTTAGATCGTATTTTAAAAGTTTAAGAACGAAAAGCAGCGATAGAAAAAAAAATACGTTGAAAAAGTAATGCGCTAGAATTACTTTAATAAATACGAAAGTTAAAAATTTTCTTATAATATACACTTATTTAAAATAAAAAAAAATAAGCAGAGATGTGTTTGAAATAAAAAAACTTTCTCTTTATTCTCATTAAAAAAACTTTCTCTTTATTCTCATTATCACCTACCATCGCGACACATCGAGACGGATTTTGTCACGATACTAGATTCTCGATAGATCGTGACAATTTATTTTAATTGTTTCTTATTATTATAAACGCGGTACATCGCGTATCGAGGGAGTCCGCTCACGTTACGCGCTCGATATGTTAAACAACCTTTTTCCAGTACTGTAACACTTCTTACACAGGCCTCATACAACCTACTATTTACCTCAATTGACAAGACTCTGCTAGTCAACAAAGGAACTCTCTGAACTTTTTCCAAGCAGAACCTATCCTGCAAGTAACACTTCTTCCAACACCCCCTTCACTGCCCAACATATCACCTAAGTAACAGAAGTTCTCAACTATCTCTAACGAGCCACTGTTGTACATCATTAAAGCTGGAAATACTTCATTCTCTATAATCTCACCTTTGCAACGCTTGCATACAAACTGAATGTCAGCTCTTAACCTTCCACTAATACTACTGCACTTCTTATGTACCCAATGCTTGCAAGTCTGACAAAAAATTGAGTTACTACCAACCCCTTTCCTGCAAACTCCACAAGGCCACTTTCCAACTACAAGGTCACACTTGGCTGCAATGCTACTAATCATGACTTTAGACTTTGCTGTGTTTACCTTTAGCCCTTTCTCTTCTAGTCCTTTCTTCCACTTCTCAAACTTTTCAACTAATTCTTCCATCGACTCTGCTATGAGAACCAAATCATCTGCATACAATAACTCCCATGGACAACCTGTTCTGAACTCCATCGACAGCGCTTCTAAGACTAGATCAAACAACAAAGGACTAAGTACAGAACCCTGATGTACACTAACATTTACACTAAATTCATCACTAAGTGAATCGTTAATCCTGACACGACTTCTAGCATTGCTGTACATAGACTGTACCATCGTAACTAGCCACTCATCCACACCTAATTTTCTCATAGCCCACCAAATAACTTTACGTGGCACTCTATCAAAAGCTTTCTCTAAATCTACAAAGGCAAAATAGAGATTCTTTCTCTTTCCTAAATACTTTTCCTGAAGCTGTCTGAGTAAAAATATTGCATCTGTAGTGCCACGCCCTGGAACAAAACCAAATTGCATCTTATCTATATCAGTTCTTTCTCTAAGTAACTTATCAATCACTCTTTCAATAACTTTCATTACTTGATCAACCAACTTCAAACCTCTATAGTTACCTTTTTCTAATGCATCACCCTTGCCCTTGAAACAATTCACTATTACACTCGACTGCCACTCACTCGGAATAGCACCATCCTTTATAATCTGATTAGCAAGACTTGTAATAAGCTCAACTCCAATATATCCAGATGCTTTTACCATCTCTGCAACAATACCTGATACTCCTGCAGCCTTGCCAATCTTCAATTTCCTAATAGCCTCTACTACCCATTCTGTCTTGATCTGCATAGCTGGCCCTTCTACAACATCATCATCAGACAAATTATCCTCATCCCAATCAAACTCAGTGTCAAGCAACCTCTGATAATAATTCTTCCAAGCTACCCTTTTCTCCTCCTCTGTGCTAGCCAAACACCTTCATCATTACGTATACACTTCTCACCTACAACATCTTGATTAGTCTTCTTCATTTGCTTTGCTATCTTGAATACCTCATTGCGCTGGTCTTCCCTTCTTAACACATCTGCAAATCTGTTTCTCTCTGCTTCTGATTTTGCCTTATACACTGCTGTACGAGCACGACGCTTAGCTTCTAAGTAAATATTTTTACTACCACCTTACTTCCACTCTTTCCAAAGTTTCCTCTTTTCCTTTATACACTGGTCAACCTCATTATTCCACCACCAGGTCTGTCTATGTCTAGCTGGTCCTTTCGTCCACCCACAGTAGTCCAAGTAGGTCCTTTCGTCCACCCACAGTAGTCCAAGTACTTTCAACATTGTCACTATCACATTGACCATTGTGGGCTAACTGCTGAACTTTTGCACTAAAATGTCTTGCTACAATCTCTTCCTTCAGCTTCCAGACTTTACGACGGGGCCTGTACTTTCCCTTGGCTTCTTTAACACTCTTCAAGATAATATCACAAACCAGCAACCTATGCTGGGAAACACACCCTTCCCCCGATATAACTTTCACGTCCTTCATCACTTTCTTGTCTGACTTTCTAACCAGGAAGTAATCTATCTGTGTCTTACAACCACCTGACTCATATGTTATCAGCCTACTCTGTCTCTTACTGAATGATGTGTTGCAAACCACCATGTCCGTTGCCATTCCAAACTCAAGCAATCTCTCCCCTTCCTTATTTCTGCTGCCAAGTTCAGTGTCTCCAAACTTTGATGTGACTGCTATTAACTCATCATAAAACTTATCTTTATCTTCCTCACTGAGTCCACACTGTGGAGCATAAACTGACAGAAAAGTGACAATCCTATTACCTATCAAAAACTTTATCACTATAATACGACTATTAACACGCATAACATCTATTACTTTTTCTACCCACTTCTCTGCAACGAATATGCCAACTCCTCCATATCCATCACTATTACCAATCCAAAAAAGCTTATACCTTGCCCTCCTACCTTCCACAAATCTCACTGAAGCTCCTCTCCACCTGACTTCCTGAACACAACACATATCAACAGATCTACGTTCTAACATTTCAACTACTTCACCTGCTCAGAGTACCAACATTTACACTAGCCATCCTCAACCTAGTGTTATCTACCTTGTGATGTAATAGCTGGGTAACGGTCTGACGATGCTCACACCTGACATCTGTCCTACCGTGTGCGACATCTTCGCTCCTTAGAGTTCCAGCCCTGTTTACGCAGTTTGTCTGATCAACTGTTCTTACGGCCGTTAATAAAGAGTTTTGACATTGTTTTACAGCTGGATGCCCTTCCTAGCGCCAACCGTTCACAGACCGGACTGGGTGTTAAAGTGGCACCATCACTGTGGCATTTCATGGGACTTCCACAATCGCCCCTTTAAACTAAGGTATGGTGGAGGACGTTCAATTCCTCTCTTGTCTCTTAAAGAGACCCTTCACCACACCTTCTTAAATTTTTGCAAAAAGCTCTATTCATTTGGACAAGAAAAGTGGAAGTTTTCCTATATTTTATATGCAGGTTTTTTGTCAAGTGATTATTTGTTACCATATTTATAGTTTAGGTTTAGTTAATTTAGTTATATATATAAATTTTTAAAGTTGTTAGTGATGACAAAGAACATTTCAGGAAGCATTATATATATAATATAATAAAATAAAAATTACAAATGGCTTTGTTTATCTTTTTAAAATATTTTGTTGTTTTATGTGATATATCTATATGTATATCAAATATATCAATAAATAAGAGCCTTTTTTTAGGAAATGGTAGCATTCATATCACATGGATGTGAAATCCTTCAAAATGCCACCATTTTGTTACGAAGTAAATTTGCACAAGTTGTTAACATTAATCTTCCATTGATAAAGGTATAAAATAATCCATTTATATCTATATTGTCTTTGACCGTTTTACTAATTAGGTCTAAGCCTGTGGAAGATTTTTCCGGAACCCCATATCTTTTATATAAGGCAATTTAATTAGTTTATGGGCAGTAAAGATTATTTTTTTGGGTCAGTCAGTCAACAAAATAAAATTTATTATATATAAAGAAGATATAGGTTGGCACATGGAAAAAAAAATATTGGACTCACTTACCGAGAGAAACACAAAAAAACATCATTTAATCATTGTTTTGTATGTTGGTTTAAACATGACATGGAAGCCTAACGAGAAAAGGAAAGTAGGGCAATACTAACTTAAATTTTCTTGAAAACTTGAAAAAAATCTGTATTATAATTTTTTAATTTCTCAAACACATAGGGTCAGTCAGGCCCATAGAGCAAATAATTAAATTGCCATTTGCAAAACACCAAAGAAGCTGTACTTTAGAAAATGTATTAAACTTTCTTTTGTTGTTGTTTTATTTAAAATTGGGGTTATAGCCAAAAACATAAAAAAGGAATTTGAATTAAAATTAATAAATATGCTAAACGAAGATTTTTGAAACATTACTTTCACATATCTTAAGTTAAGCAGAAGCTGAGAGTGAAACTTTTGTAAATTAAGTAACATTCAGGTAAAATGAGTTCGCAAAGATTTTCCATGTTAATTATTAAGAATAAAGGGTTTTTGTTAATACTTCAGTGTCGCAAGTGTCCAAGTGTCCAAGTGAATTAGAAAGGCTTAATATGTATCCTGTGTATTGCAATGAACTCATTGAAAACTAAGCAGGTTAGATTGTAATAAAGGATTTTATTTTTTAGAATTGTATAGACGAAAAGTGCCTAAATAGTTTAGTACTATTTCTCTGTCAGTCACTTTCAAATATTAAATCTTCGTTAGTATCTGAATTCATAAAGGCATTGGCATTAACGTTGGCAGGAAATGGTCCATATCTTAACGAGGTAAATAAATATATCAAATCCTTCTCTTAAAATTTTATTAAAAAAATTAATTGAAACGTGAAGTCTCAAAATATCAAAGAAGTTATACGTATTTTTTTTAAATAAAAATACTTCTTTGATTGCTAGAAATTTATACCCTGAAGCTGAAGCTGCATTTACACAATCAAATTTTATAGAACGTATAATAATGATCATATACATACCTGTTACTTCCTATTGTAGGCCTATCAATAAAGGGAGAGCGATCGTTCTTGCTCACGCAAAGACTCACCTAATTCTGAGAAATGCGAAACTAGCTGGGCTATTAATTGCTCCCCCAATTCCACAAAAAGTTTTTCTGGCAGAGCAATATCAATTCATCTCACATGGAAAAAATCGGGAAATCGGGTTAATCACCTGTCCAAAACATGGAAAATGATTCTTCTTGATAAAACAAAGGCAAGGCAAGGGACCTAAAAATTTGGCATGCAGGTGTCTAATAGATAAATATTGAAACTCAGTAAGTATCATAGCCATGCAACATAGCGCTAAGGAGTTATTAAATCCCCCCCGGACCGAATAGGGTTGAAACTCCTCAATTTTCCTCAATTTTAAAAAGTCTCTTTAAAACTCCTCGAATCTCCTCCAAATTTTTTTAACAATATTCTCTTCAAATCTGCTCCATTTTCCTTTTGTAAAACTATATCACATGTTTTTAATTTTAAAATGCATAGAAATATTGATACAAAATAAGTTTTTCTTAAACTTGTGGTATTACCTTAAAATTCTCCTCAACTATTTTTTTCAATTTCTTTAGAAAAATATTAAAATATTAAATCTCCTCAATCTTTTGATAAAAATACTTTTGTCTGCTTATATAATCTGAGAAGTTCTCATAAAAAGAACTCAAATCTCCTTAAATTTGACCTTGTAAAAAACACTGAGTAGTATGTACAGGAATTAGATGCTGGTACATCTTTTTGCATGTTTTCAGGACTGTCTAACACAGCTATTAGAAGAAGATGGCATAGTTTGGTTGTATCTAAACCAAGAAGATTGGATTGTGAAGGGTTATGCCTTGCAATGTCTTGGAAGCATGTGCTTAAAGTATAATGTTATTTATAGCTTTTCATATTATATGCTAAGAAATATTATTACTAAGTGTTTGTGTTCATTGGTTAAAGCATGAAAATGTATAGCATATCATGGTGGCCATATAACTGTGGCCTGTGTAATTACTACAGTAGTACTATTTTTTCATTAGGTAGGAACAATTTCTGATTAGCAAACCAATTTTTTTCAGAAAAGAAAGATTTGTTATTTGTCATGACATTTTAATTTATATATTTTTTTTTAGATCACAAAATAGTGATGTGATTGACAAGCAATATCTTCAGTTGTGTTATTCAAAATTATTAAACATGCTTCATGTTTTACTCTCAAATGATGCGGGAGACATCAATCAGTTAAAGGTAAAGATAAATGGCAGACATATTTTTAGAAAAATTTCTTAGATTTTTTGTACCATTGTTTCTTTTAAATCTCTCTAATATCATTGTTACCACTGTCATATACATGGGATGTGCTTTGAATAGAACTTCTAAGAATCGTACTATTTATCAAAGCAAACTTATCCACTGACATTTTCAAACAAGTAATATGCATCTCAAGTAGATATTTTGGAAGTGTCTTCCGTATACAATGTTTCTTATAAAATGGTATATATTTTAGATTAGATGAAATTGTTTAATAAGAATACTTATTGTTTAAATAAACTGAATTAGAAAGAAACATACAAGGCTGATCATCTATTAAAAAGCAAGTGATACAAATCTTTTTTTCTAGCTTGTGAACATTGCTTTAAAGGCATTACAGAATGTATTATCAAGTATATCAATGAACGATGGTATTGTCGAACCTGAATTTGCAGTAGCTTTATTAAAGGTATCTAGTCAAAACAGTTTTGTATCTTTTGTTAATACTGTTTCCTGTCTGCATGAAGATAAAATTCTCAGCAGGAGGTTGGGATAACTGCCATTTCCCTAACAAAACTGTCAATAAATTCCGTACAAGGTCAAAGCACTACAGTGTTTCTGCAGCAGTCAGACAGCTTCAATAAGAAGCTGAAACCAATTTTAACTTTTTTGTATTTTGTATTAACACTAATTTCATGGAATTCTGAGACATGGAGTTCCGATCATAACATACAATTTTGATTCTGCATAAATAAAACCACCCAAATACAGACAAGAATTAAAACATTATTCTAATTATATTTAACAAAAATCATGATGAAACAGCTACTTTGGAATTGTTACCCTGAATGCATAAAGTTAGCATCTAACACAGCAAAATGAGCGTCAAATGATTGGGCTTTTGGGCTGTTGGGCTGAACAAAAGAATTGTTATGCTTCCATATGATTAAATCGAATTAAATTAAGATCTGATAAAAGAGAGTTTTTATTTTTTAACTCTTTTACTGTGCAAAAAACCTTTTGGCTTTAACCTGTATGTTTTTTTTGCTTTCAATTTATGCTTGTTTTTGGTTGGTTCTTTATTTTTTGTAGCAAAATAATACAACTAACTTAATTAATGCTTGATAATTATCTTATGTCACAGAAAACCCTTTCGTAGATGCCAGTTTATTTTGAAAAAATTTAATGGCCTCACAAGACCTTAGAGATCCATGTTGGTGCGGATGTTAATGTTGGGTGGCACTCTAAAATTGATGACGTAATTGCTGAAGCTTTTTTAAAATACATAAAACTTGTGTTGGCAATTATTTGTCCCAGTAAAATTGCACACAAGAAGTTTGTAGAACTTAAACGAAAGTTGTTTTTTCTAGAGCATAGTTCAGCTGCCTTCTACGGCAATGCACAAGAATTAAATGCTTTTAGAAAAAAAAAATCAAGTAAATCATTAAAAGCAGTTTATAACCACTGTGGTTTTAAGTCATCGTGATAAATGCTAAAATTTATTTAGTTCAATGTCTTACTTTTTATTTATTTATGCATTTAAAGTAATGTTTTTTATGGCATATTATTTTATAGTTTTTATTTGTTAATACTTTTCTCCAGTAGAAAAAATTTGGAAGGGTAGCTGTACATAAAAACTCACATTTCACATAAAAAGAAACATGCTAAATTACAAGACTACATTGAGAACAAGGCGTTTGTAAAGTGAGAATGCTTTAAATACGTTGCTATAAAATGTGTGGACACATAAACTACTGACGAAAGTAGTGAGTTTCCAACTCGTTTTGTTATGTTCGTAAACTATGTTGGCAAAATTTTGCCAATGTGAGTTACAAAGCTGATGTAGTGTTCTAATAAGTGTGGAAATTGTATAGGCTATTATTTGCTTACGCTTTAAAACTGAATGACATGATACGAGACCTATATCTCGGGTACCAATAAAGATTCACACACAACTTTTCAAGCTTTCAAGCTTTTTCTTTTCTTTAGCAACTGTTTTTGCATAAAAATAGTTGTAAAATATAACGTTAGGATTACAAATATGGCTACTCTATCTAATAGTTTTATCATCTAACAGCTGTTCTAAAAGCATCCAGACTTAGCCAGTTTGTTTGAAAGTTTTGTTACGTCACGTTTGTTTTTCTAGTCCGATACTCGTTATAGTTTATGACATTATGTCAAAAAATTTTAGGCTTTCATAATTTCATGTTTCTACATTAATATTTAGTTGTTTTTGTTGTATGGAACTCGAGATTATCGTGCAATTGTAGATAAACTGATGAAGGTGTTGCCATCAAGAAAAACTGGTAAGTCCATCACATTTATAAATATCTTCAGATTTAGGCTCGATTTGTTTAGTCCATTTTAACATGCTCCGTTTGCCCAATGTTTAACCTTTTTTTGGTATAAGGGTTAAAAAATGTTAAATCCTTGAGGCTATTTCTTTTGTACCTGAGATTCAATTCTGTATCTGTATTTGAATCTGTGATAAAGTAATTTTAATTTTAGAGGACATTGAAAAATCTGAAAAAATCTATCCTACAAAACGCAAAGAAAAATCAGCCATGACAAAGAAAATTCATGCAAAGAAAAACAGGCGTAAAAAGAAAAAAAATCTGGGCGCAAATATTGACGAAGGTTTTGATAATACTTCTGAAGAGCACTTTTCTAATTCCTATGGGTTTAATGCAAATTGGCGACAATCTGGTCAATCAGCTTCCAGTTCAGAGTCAGAGTACTCAGATTCAGAATCTGCACAACTAGATCAAATGAAGTATGTAACATTTTTTTGTTGCTGGCACTGTCAATCTGTGTATGTAAGAAAAATAAGGGTCCATGAAGAGTGTTGCTAATCCTGAGAGAAAGTATTCATAATTAAAATATATAGACATTGTATATACTTTAATATTTTTTATTAGATTATTTGCACAAAACTAAGCTTAATTCTACTAATTCTACTTAATTGAACCGTTCTCTGTTCTATGTGCACAACAAATATAAAGTCTTTTAAACAGGTAAATAAAAAAACTTTTGATAAAAAATTGATAAGACAATCAGCATATGAATTTGTAAAAGACGTCATTCTTTTTATCTGCTGCACATGTATCTCTTTTCAGCTCAGTATTTTGCAAGATCCGCCAGAATGCAGCTACAACCATACAGGAAATTCTCCATGTATGTATAAATCTTGTGATTTTGTTCTGAATCAAGAATTATTAACTTGAAATTTTGAATTTTTGCTCAAAATGTGGAATGGTATCTTTGTGTCATTTGTTATAGTGTTGTGATCGTAGATCAAAATTTTCGTGTTGGCTAATCCTTTTACCAGATAGTATCTCAGAAAGCGAACCTTCATTACTCTCTTCTTTAGCCATGGAGCATTCAGCTAAGGTAAGTCAAAGTGTTAAATGTTTTATGGCTAAGTGTGGCGAGGTTATTAATAAAATGTTACCTGTACCTTTTAAAATAATGCTTGCTTTAAAAACAATATTATAATCATCACATTACATGTAATATTAAAACAAATTTCATAAAGTAATGGATATTTCCAGAGGAGTTTTATTTTCCTCTTTATTAAAAAATAAAAACGAAGACCAGGCTTTAACAATTTCTGTGTCAGAGTCGATGTCATACAAATCATAAATTCCCAGACATTTTTGCTGAAACATGATACATCGAGAAAATTTATCACAGCTCCATAGGACGTTTCGGACTAACTTTGGCATTTGAGGTGAAGCTTTAGTAACCTTGCTTCCTTAAATACAACTTGAAAAAAAAAATTTTAAAAAAACCTATGGCATAAATATTCTAAGAAAAGTCTATAAAAAAGCTGTGGATAAGATTAAAATGTTCCTGCATGATCTAGAATTTCTTTTGGATATAATCAGCCCTCCTGCAAAGTGTTCAGAGCAAAAATACGTTATAACAGCATTATCACTTATGACATTAAGCCCATTAAACATAACCTTATATAAAGCTCCTTACAATCTTTGCTACCTACTTTATTATTTTGATGAGCTCAATTTAGCTACAGTTGTTTTGATTGCAGATTCGAACTGCTGTTCTGTTGGCAATGATGGAAGTTATAGATGGTTCTAAAGGATTTTTAGATTCTGCTGTCAATGTTGGACCAAGGTAAACTTGTTGTTTTTGTGTTGTACTGTATTGTAAAACTACTGCAAACTTAGTAAATAAAATGGCTTTAATTTTTGTATAAAAAATGTTTTTATTAGTGCTATTACTTGAAGTAAAATTTTTTCAGGGTTCCACCTACAACATTGTCAGGGCGACCATACACTCCCTTCTCAATGAGGTTGAACCAATCGCTCCATACATTACATGAAACTCTACTAACAACATTACAACGCGAAACATTGGACCTAGCAAAAGACAAAGTGGTTAAGGTAATGACGACTTTCCCTAAAAAAAAGTTTTTTAATCTTAACTCTTAGAATAAGTGTTATGGTAAAAAAATGTAAGTTGCAATTGGAGGCAAAAGAAAATATCTAAATGGTTCATGTTTAGTGCCATTAGGGAAACCAATTCTTTTTTCTTCTAAAACAATTTTCAAACAACTAGTTCTCAGGAAGGTCCATTACTGCAGTGGTTTTTGCTCAACTGGATATTTCCAGGATTGAGATTCTGTCCATTCTGTTCACCAAGAGGGTTTAATATTTCGTATCTGTTTGTTTTAGTGTATAACATTGTTGATGTTAAACGCACCATATCGTAAAATTGGTGTTGACTATTTGCCTGATATTGTAGCAGCAGTGTCTGGACTTTTACATTCAAATGGTTAGTTTTCTTTAATATTTTGTTCTCTTTAGTTTCTTCAATAGATTAGGAGGAACCGTTTTTCTCACACACTAGGTTTTCATTAAAATCAACCAAACGACCTGATTCAATTTTTTTTGTAATTTCAATGGGTTTAAATCAGGCTTGAATTAATCAGCTCTTAAATTTTTTCTATTTTGGTAATTTAGTGAGCTTGGTTTATCCACTGTTCTTTTTTCTCTGTTACATGCAAATCAGCTGCAAATGGTAACAATATTGTCTCTGTGTGGTAACAATATTGTCTGTGTTTTACAGATCCCATATTTAATTACGTTTTCCAGATGACTTTTGTTTGGTGATGAAAATGTTTTTTAATAGAGTCGTAAAGGTGACTTTTGTACCACAGTTCCTCAACACTTTATGTTAATTAAAACAGACCTTAAATATAATAAGAAAAACCCTTGTTCTTTCAATGCAATTGATTGTTTAGTTGGCTTTGCTTGTCAAGAGGAACGTTTTGTGATGTATATGTAAGAGTATTAATAAACTTCCACTGCTGAAAGAGAAGATGTTATTAACTTTGTTCAGGGTTCAGAAATCTGGAAATAAGGGTGCTTGTTAAATGTTAAAAAGTATCAAAGATGTAGAAAATTAAAAATATAGATATTTGCTCGGTGTATCAATCAATATATGCCAAAGAGCGCCAGTACTATGTGTGTTTTTAATTGATACCAAGGCAATCTGTAGAGTAAGAGGGGATGTCGCTTAGACAGTGTTTTTAGAACCATATCATAAGTACTGACTGGGAGTTATTTGCATATTAAATGCGTCACTATTGTGGTGAAGGTGTTACCTATTATACTTGTTTGCAATTGATCGTGAAATTCCAAAGGAATCTTTCACCATATCATCTTTGTTATTCTTTCAAGTATATACTATTCGAGTTTCTTAAAAAGGGCTTATTAGAAGGGTGGGCTAAAAGAAGGAGGCTAGAAAAAGGAATTTTTCATAAACCGTAATTTAGTATTGTGTTAAGTTATTCAACAATATTTCTGATATATACACACCCAGCACTTTTTCAACATTTGTATGATCCACATTATTAAATCACAAGTACGGTGAAGTGTGATATGTTGGTTTACCTTTTCGTTGTGGCAGCAGCAGTCGTGGGACCATTTTCATCACACAGGATTCGAGTCATTATAATTGCTCATTTCACTGGATCTGTTGTTGTGCTTTCCATATATAAAATTCAGGAAGAAAATCCATATCTTTTAACTGTATTTATTAAAGCATAGGACTTAGTTAGGATGGAGAAAGAAGCTTTTGTTGCTGTGCTATATATGACTTGAAAACCAACGATTTTAGGATGACTTGAAAGGACGCTATGTGTTATGTTACAATATGTAAACATTTTTGTATATTTATAGAGTTCCTTTATAGCTAGTCAGAATGTAGAGAGTTTATGCAGGGAAACTTTTAAATTCTTCTTTCTAGAAAAACAAGCAAGCAAACAAACAAACAAACAAAAAAACGAATATTTATTATGTGTATATTATGGATTTAAGAAATGTAGATAAGAACTTGATTCATAAAATTTATTGTGTAACTGGACAATGCTGTATATACAAATAAAGTTTCAATTTTTTGAAAATTCATTTTTTTGTATATGTTATGTATTATATAACATACAAACTATATATATTATATATTTTGTATATGTTTTTTATTCCAATTTTTTTCACATGCGCTCTCACAAAAGTACAACTCATATTCGGTTCATTTCTTTTCTTTCTGCATAATCTTTTGAAAATAAGCTTTCACACACAGAGAACGAAGATTGCCTACAAAAGAAAGTGCCTGTTCGAAGTGATAAGAATGGTTAAGGAATTTTTAAAGCATGCTAAAAGTTTGAGGACCTCATTCACCGTTTTTTTAAAAAAAAATATATGTCAGAGGTTGGTTTTATTCTCGACTATTTTTTTTTTCTCCTTTGATACCATCTTCTAAATGAACAGTTTAGTCTGCATTTTATTTTCTGCCTCTAATACACAATTTGCGAACATGCAAATGATGCAACTGGAAACGCAGCTAACTATTCTTAGCCGAAACGTGTACGCTGAAATGTGTTTTTCGACATGTATGATTTCAAACCGCAGTTTCTTGTTTTAATTTAATTTAATATTAAGGTTTGCGGAATCGCTTTTAATGATCTGTCTGCATTATCTTTTACATTTAGAAATCACCTTGTGCCAATCAGTACTTACATGTCTGGCTGCATGTATGTCTGTTCAACCTGACAACTTGAAAGTCTTACAGTTGTTACAACGAAGCTCCTTACCAACAAACACAATACTTGCTAACAGTCCCTCGTCTACTGGTGATGCTTCAAAGGAACCATCCTGGCTTGTTTTGCATTGCATTCAACATCTCACATGTGCTACTCAGGGTAAGGCTTAGTTCTCATTAAAAAAAAATTAAATTATGTTAACAATAAACATAGCCTGTTGTACTTCTCCTCTTGATGTATCATGTGTCAAAAAATCTACAAAAGTGCAATGCCTGATTCTATATCTAGTTCAAATCTTTAGTCTTGTTGTTTGTGTTTAAACATTTATGTTACAAAATGTTTTAATTTTTAGACAGTGCAAGAGAATTACGATTGTCATCTGAGTATATCCAATTACTAACTGTCGTTTTAAGATGTCATCCAAGTTTGATTGATAAGTGAGCGACTTTTTTGCCTGTAATCAAAATATATTTCTGTTAGTTACAGATTAATCTCAGTGATGGAGTTTTTTTGTCACTCCAGTAGGGAACTAGAGGTACCTAAAAAAAATGATAAATGTGTTTCGGAAAAAGTTTTACAATCAGATCCTTAACTGGATGTAACTAAAATGTTTTTGATTTGCCCAGCAAAATCTAAGCAACAGAAATTGTTGCATGTAACTTAAAATCATTTGACCAGTGGCTTCATTATTACTCCTCACTAATGCTCACAAATAAAGTTCTTTTTCTTCTTTTTTATAATATTTAGGAACCAACGTGAAAAAATTGTCAACATGTGCATAAATGTGTTTATGTTTTCAACAGATCAATCGATAAGCGTACATGCAATCAAAGTAAGGCTTGGTTTTCTAGGTTTAACATACAACATAATTTAGCAGAATTGTTATGCAGATAACAAAATATTGTTATTTTTTAGCTCGTAGAGACTAGATATTGGTTTTTATGCCAATAAAATCAGTGTAAAACATCCTTAAAACTCAAAAAACATTCAGGTTTTACTCATTTTACTTGGATCTATTCAAAGTTTCAAATGAAAAGTGTATTGTACAACTTTTAAATTTTATGTGACGTCATGCAATTCAGGAAAGGTGTATTTGGAACCCAAGTGAAAATATATTGCGATTTGGATGAAATTTGTTACACTGATCGAAAAGGACATGCCGAACATGTTGGTTTTGAAATTTTTACACTTGGAGTACTCTGATTTCATTGAATTTTGGTACTCGTTCAGAAACAAAAATTGATTATGACTGTCAACGTTTGTGTTTTGCGAGCTAGTTTACGTATATCATACGTCTTGTTGGTAATGAAATAGTTACCACAATAAATCCCTTAATGAATTTCCTTTCGTCTCTTATTGCCTCTGTCCAATAAGCACAGCCTTCTCTAAAAGGTGAATTCTTTTATAGTGCTTTGCCCTATAATGAATGGCCCCTCTATATGAGGGACATTTATTAGATGGTTGTGTGCATTTTAAGACAAAAAAATAAAAATGAACTCAGAGAACCATTAAAATTACACTCTTTGTGATTACTATTGATAACGTGATTGGGATAAGCATATAACTGCCATATAGTTTACATAGATGGAAAAAATGTTAAGCGCCTTTCAAAAACGCTTATTAAAGGATTTACGATACTTATATGTGAACAAATGCTGGTAGTTGCAAGTAGTATTGTTGAATTTAGATTTCGGTTTTTTTGATGGGTTAATTTTTCTACAGACTAACAACTAGTACTGAAAATTTTAGAGGACTAAAAAAATAAAAAATTCTTTCTTTCTTGTGACAGATGTTGGAAGAATTTGCTAAATTCTATCAAGGTAGTTTTCACTCAACAAAAGATGACATAGAGGTATGCCAAGTTGTTACTATATTCCTTTAATACCGAAAATAATAACATTTATTCTTTTGAAATACACGGGTTTTTTTATAAGAAACATGTTTATAAGAAACCTACATGTAGAATCTTCAAAAATTAAGAAACTTTTACTACTACATTCTATGTCTATTTCTGAAATAAGAAACTTGTTTCTAATTAATTCTTACAATTAATTGAAGAAGATGTTACAATCATCACTAGGGAGAGACTTTGAAAAGAAAAATGCTATGTTTTTTATTTTAAAAACCAAACTAGTCCAAAAATTAAAGAAACTTTTAGAACTAGCTATTTATTTGATAACCTTTATTTTACTAGGAAAATTAAGAAACTAAATAAGAAACTTTTGGAACTAAAAACATGGAAATTCAGCCTACAAATAAGAAACTTTTAGAACTAGGCCCTTCGCCAGGTTTCTTATAAAAAAAAAAACGTGTAAGGTTATTTTTAATAAGCATGCCTTCATAATGAGTACCATATTGTTCGTCCATGCAAATAAGTAAGTCTTGAATAAATAAAATGGACTCACCTCTTAGTTTTGTCATAAACGAAAAAAAGCTCAGGAGTTAAAAAGGTAACAACTGCAGCATGCAGGGTGTGGATAATTGCTTTTACAGGTGATTCTACCTTGATATTTTTCTCAAATTGTTTAGGGTACGTCATTTTGGAGGAAAATGTTGGGTGGTGCGATTCCTCAATATTTACACGTGGAGCCAAAGAAGTCTGTAAAAGGACAAGCAGCTATTTGTGATTGGATGTCAAACATTGGATCGCATTTCTTTTCAGTCATGAAGGTAATTTATCAGTTAAATAGATTAGATTGGAAAAAAACCCCTTAACTAATTTAAAACAATCAAATTCAACAAGGTAGCATGCATTGTTTGGATAAGATCTTTAAGAATTTTATATTAAAATTACTTTTACATATTGGTTTAATTAAAACTATTGACTTAGCATTTAGCACCAAGAATATAAAGAGAGGAAGTCAGAATCTCGTGTTATGGTCCAACAAATTAAGCCTGGGTGTGTGTATTGTATAGATTTTTGTACAAAGTAATGCTGTAATCCTTCTATGTTTTCCATCTAATTTCAATTTTAGAGTCCAGAGCAAATATTTATCAAAACAATATTAGTTGGATTGTCTTCGAGTGAAGAGACAATACTAGTGGTAAGTGAAAGCCTCCCTACTTCTCAAGGAAACAAAGAGACGTATTCCAGAGGACTGATAAGGCTGAAAGAGCACTTTTGTATAAGTGAGAAATAATTTATGTTTAACGATGTTGATAAATAGGACATATTATCTATTTATGTTTGTATACAAGCAAAAGATTCTTGACTTTCCAATCTTCGTTTAGGCTGCAGCAGTGAGGGCTTTAGGTGTTATTATTGATTATGAATGTATGAAAGATGTAAGTGTGTTAGTTCGTTTATTGCTATTTTATCTTGTTATATCGAAGCTTTTTGTAGTTAATTCATGCATGTGTGTATTGGAAAGTTTTAATTTTCTTGATTCTTATGTGTTCGGCACTATGGTACCCTCACTCGCTAAGAAAAGCTTAAATAATCAGAAAAAAACATACGATAGTCCACTCCTCCAACGCACACATAGAATTTTTGCCTCCCACCCTTTGTAAACCCTCGATGAATGCGTAACCCTTTGTAAACCCTCGATGAATGCATAAAAATGCTCAGGTTTATAGGGTTTTTACAACATAAATTCCAGTGAGGAGAAATTGTAGTGAACTTTACATAATGTAGTGGCACATGGTTAGTGTTCAGTTATTGTTTTGTTCTTTACAATTCCTGTCTTAATAGGACGTTTGGTTTGTTGTTGATGTAACACGGTCGATTCTTAATCAGTTGGAGAACCTTTCAGTGAACATTCGATTGAAAGCGGCTTGGTCACTGGCTAATCTTTGTGATTTTATCGCTAAAAATGGGTAGGTTGAATAATAGTGTGATGAAAACGCTACAGTCTACAATACCTGGGAATTGGTGTGTTTTGGGAAGTATTTGTGAAGAAAATGAGGGGTGCATGCAGTTCCTTTTTATTGCTTTAAAAAAGTAAGTGGAAAAAGGGTAAAGTTAGAATGTATATTTTTTGGTAATAGTGAAAGCAAATGGATTGATAATGTTACAATCTCGCAGAAAAGGTCGAGAAAATAAGTTTTTTTGTGGCATGGGTGGGTTCACAGTGTCATGAAAAACTCTCTCACTAGTTCGAGTATTTATGTTGTCAATATTCTCAAAGTTGTGAATTTGCATTGCTTTTTGCGGGGGTAAAAAAAAGAGAGAAAAAACAAAAAAACAAAAACAAAACAAACATACATCCATATTGATAAGGTAATAAAATCTATGGTTATTATTATAATTTTTTATTATTTTTTACTTTTTTATTTTATTTTATTGTTAGATTTCTGGAGAAGGAATACCCCGAATCGTTGATTTTGAATTTATTTGATTACTCCACAAAAGCATCTTTAGATAATGAAAAGGTATATGTTTACGCTATACGTATATACTCTTACGCCATGTTCTGAAAATTGGCAGCAGTTTGTCACTTTGTTCAAAGCGTTATACAAAACGAATTGTGCTGCGCAGGGTCAGTGAATACCCTTTTTCCCCAAAACTCCTGAGCATCTAAACGAGACGTAGACGTATTTCCAAGCACTGTTTTTAATTATTTTGATCTTGCAATTTTCATTACGTAAAAAGTATTAGTGTAAATCATCTAAGTTCGAAAGAACATAAAACGAATGCTTTTAAAACGACGAAGTTGGTAAATCTGTAGAACCATATCAAAAACACAGCAGGGAATTTCGATTATGATGCTACTTTCCAATTACGAAGATGCGTTTTGTATCTAGGTGGGAAATGTTTGAATCTTTCGCGGACAAAGGAAATTTCATAAATATTCCATTTATTTGTCTCCGCACAAATGTTCTGTTTTAGGTCAGTTCAAACGGAGTCAGGGCGCTTGGAAACTTGTTGAAGTCATTTCCTGCAAAACTTTTTGGTTAGAAATCGATATATCAAGCACAATTCTTTGTTGTTAGTTCATTTTTCGTTGAAAAATCGTTTAATTACATTTCTATAGAAAAAGAAAACTTTCAAGAGAAAATCGAAAAAGCCGTCAAAGCGTTAATACAAGCAATTCAGACGGGTTCGATGAAGGTTTGTGGAATTCTTGTTTCGTTAATTGTGTGTTTTCTAATCGCTTACATGAGACCTTAAGAAAAGAAAAAAGATCTTCCACAAAACTTACAAAGTTCTTATTTCACCTTAAGTGTGTAATTTGATAGACAATACTATTTTCTAACTACAATTTTGAAAGCAAGCTAAAATTTCGAAGATCGTACCCACAAGCAATCAGTAAGCGCTCTGTCCATATTCCGCCTTTTCGGCGTTGTTTATACCCAGCCTTCACAGTTGCGTAAGTGAAACTTTTGCTGCCTATCGTCTGAGAATCCTGTTATTTTCCAAGGAATTGCGAGCAGGATTGTAGCTGTATTGGTGAAGTTTGTGTAGTTACTGTGGACAAGTATTTACAAAATGGAAAAGTATTTCAAAATTTTGAAAGGGTTGCAAAATTAATTTATTTCAATCAGAAAATTCGTTCGTTCGTTCGTTCGTTCGTTCGTTCGTTCGTTCGTTCGTTCGTTCGTTCGTTCGTTCGTTCGTTCGTTCGTTCGTTCGTTCGTTCGTTCGTTCGTTCGTTCGTTCGTTCGTTCGTTCGTTCGTTCGTTCGTTCGTTCGTTCGTTCGTTCGTTCGTTCGTTCGTTCGTTCGTTCGTTCGTTCGTTCGTTCGTTCGTTCGTTCGTTCGTTCGTTCGTTCGTTCGTTCGTTTTCGTTCTTTAAAACATTTATTTGCAATGTTTTTTCACTTAGACTCGTTGGAATGCGTGTTACGCATGCAGATATATGTTTGAGAATTCTGACTGTCCTGTTGGAAAAGCAGAATGGACAGTAAGTAGAGTATGCTGTATAGCGAAATGTAAAGCTTAAAATATTTTCATTGTCGGTGGAGGGTAACTATATACCTCTACCGTATTGTAAATTTGTGATCATTTTTTTTTCTTAGGAAGATCTATACAGTTGCTTGTTAGAAGCGTTAAGCGACTGTAAAAATTTCAAGGTATCCAAAGTTAAGATTACTTCTGTATTTTATTATTTCTGTTATTCACTTAAAATGAAATTTAAGGCTGAAAGAACGTTTTCAAGGAAAAATCTTTGAAGTAACTTATCAGGCCATTCTTATATGATTCTTCGTTTAATTAGTCATGTTTCATATCCGAAATCAATTCGGTGCACTTTTCTTTATTGCGTTCCTCTTTATCAGGGTTGTAATCTTTTTATGCTGTAGACAAAAGTTCTGTCTGACTTGTGTAATAGGTATTTTAATGTTTTGTGTTAGGTACAGTTTCTAGGGAGGAAATTCAGGCAAATTAAACATGGCGACGCTTTCAAAATTCTGGCTACATGAGAGCTGCGTTATGTGAGCTGCTTTAAAGGACGGTATAAAGTAGCGAGTCGAGAATGTATTTCTCTTTTTCATGCAGGTTCGCATCAGTGCAGCTGCCGCCCTATGTTCACCAATAAAAAGAAGTTGCTATGGTGATGACAAGCTGTTTGCTCGTTTATGGAGAGAAACTTTAATAGCGTTAGATAAATCGGAAGAATTGGCGGATTTTACAGAATTTAAACATAAAGAAACACTTCAGGACCAAGTATGTTATCAGTCGAGTGTACTTTGCGTAGAACATTTTTTTTGAGCGTGTTTCCACGATGCAAAAGTAGTATTGCTTTTGTAAATGTTTCGTTCTTCTTATCGACGTGTAGAGATTTTTATGGCGTTAATAATTATAAACTAACTTTCAAAGGATAAACGAGATTATTTTTGCCTCGATTTACAATTTTACCGCCATTAAGATATCCTGCGTAGGTTTTTCTATTACGATTTTGTTTTAGTCCATTATACTTCTGCTGCATTTGTTGGCAGTGGCTACGCTAGAAGATTTGTCCAATTTCCGCCAAGACGTGCAAAAATATCACAAAGTGTTTTTAACTCATTGCAAGAAATGTGTGGCCAAGGTTGAAGTTTTGGCCAGCTCTCCGTCAGAATTCGACAACAATTCAACAAAGGTGGAGGAGGGGGCGGTAGGTTTGACCTTTTCTTTTTCATTTTCTTCTGCTTCATTTTTCTGTTTTCGCAATGTCGCTGTTTCTTATCTCGACTTAAACTTATATACTTGTATATATTTACGACGATTTCAGCCATCAGCGATATAAAAATGTTTACCAAAAAAGTATTTATTTTGTGTTTTTGTGAAGAGAACTAATTTTTATGCATTCTCGTTAATATATAAAATATATTCGAAAATTTGTTTGCGCGTTACTACACCTTCAAATCAATGTTTTTAAAAAGCCATTTTGAAATATGGCCTAGGAATAAATCTTCGCTAAGAATAAGACTTCCGAGGAAAGATCACTTTTCTTTAGTTCATCGTTTAATCATTAAACATATCGCGCACGCTAAAGTGGACGAACTTTCCTTACCTAAATTTTTATTTTACAGAATAATGCATTTCTGCAGGGAAGAGAGTTCTTTTGCGGGAATAAACTCAGGCCTCTAAATTCTCGAAAAAGTTTGCGAAAGTCAAAGAAACCTTTGTTGAGGACATGTTTCATTTCATTTTCCTCGTATGTTCGAAATTTGCTGGTTTTTAGTTTTGTTCGTTTGTTTATTTTGTTTGCACCAAACAACTCATTTCTTTAGAATCCAGTTGTGAATGAAATAACAGAAGATGAGAAAGTTGAAAGAAACGAAATATGTAAGTTTTTTCAATTAGTTTCTATGAAGTTGTAACGGAGGGAGATACGTTGTGGATTGCCGAAGTCTAATAAGCATAGCGTTAAATGTTGAAGTAGGGCGTGTTTATACATTCAAATGTGATTTAAAACTGACTCCTGCGGTTTTGGTTTTTGACTGCTATTAATTGTTTTCCACAAGAAGTTTCTCAGCAAATTAAAAAGTATGCTGATAATGCCATTGATTTTTCGGAATGTGATACTGTTTTAGGCTGTTAAGAGTAGTTCAAATAAAGGCTAAGATGGTGTAGTGGTAACGCATTTGGCTTGTAATCATAAGGTTTCAGGTTCGAGTCCCCACTCCGGCGCACTTTAAATGTAGTGTTCTCAGCCCATTTGGTGCCATCTACTGACCGCCAATCGGCTTGTGTGGCAGGCAAGCAAGTTAGAGCAATGCTATGCGTATCTTTAGCGGTAATGTTATAGTTAATTCGGAGGGGAGGAAGAGCCAGCCGCTAGGATGGAATCCCTAAGGACGTTAAAACTTCCCGTTCCTTACTTATGTACTAAAAATTTTTCGAGCTTCGGAGATGAATGTTAGATTGTACCTTATTCTGTAGTTATTTCTACCGATTATTTTACTTTTTATATTCTTATTCTCTTACAAGCACCGCGCACAAATACATAACAACATTTAGAAAGAAAATAATGCGTTATTTATTTACTTGAGATACAATGTTGTCATCGTGTAAACAGTGCACCAATTAATGTATTTGTTTATTTACCTTACAGCTCAACATATCGGCGTGATGAAAAATAATTTATGTGCGATTATTGATATAGACAAAAATACGCTGACGATGGATATAATAAGAACGGCGCTACATTTAAACACGTAGCGAAGATAGTGCAATTAATTTTCGCGAGTTTTCGTCAGCTTCGCGAAAATTAATTCACCTAGGGTAAATATATATTTCGAGTTGTCTATTTTATATAGTTTAATTTTAAGTTCGAGTGAGGGAGGCCTAATACCATTAATGCTATAATAAACATCCCACACGTTTATTTATTTTTCGAGATTGCTTGGATGATAAAATTCTAATAACGCCTTACTAAAGAAATAGGCGTTTATTAAAGACGGGCGTTCATTACATTTTTTAATATTTGTGCACTTTATTAGAGCATTTGCGATACTTGCGTTTCTCCGTGTTGCGTGGATATTTGTGTATATATTTAGGTTTACTTGGGTTATCAAAATTCCTTCTGTTTTCTTCCATTATCAGAGTTTCTGTCCCAGCGTTGTTCAAATTAAATTGTTTTGTTCCGTTTATCTATAATACTTCTCGTTGGTAAACGTACTTTTAAATTTCCACGAAAGATTTTCTAAATTTTCCATACTTTGAGTGCAGAACTTTCAATTTTTTTTTGTATTTTCCGAAATTTGTCGAAGGATTCAGATTTTGTAAGCATAAACTTTCCCGAATTGATCCTGTTGGAAAATTTTCCGAGCATTAACCTTCGAAATTAGCAAAATTCCTGGAGTTTATGCCCGCGAAAGTTGCTGCACTTAGAGTAATGCCTATTGTAATTATATACTTTTAAATGCGAAAGATGAATGTACGTTCTAGAAGATGTTGCGTTTTTGTTGTTCATGTAATTGCATTGTAATGTATGTTACGGGTACGAGGATGTACATTAAAACGGGTTTAAAAACTAAGAAAACCGTTCCACAAAATTAAGCCAAAGCTTTTTTTTACTTAAGCATGCCATCAAAAATTTTATTTAAGCTTCTTTCAAAACACTTTTACACAATTTTTTTATCCAAAATTAATTTAATTTCGTAAACTTTAACTTAAAAAAAAAGTAACTAAAAATAAAATTGCTGAATAAACATTTTTACAAAATAACGGAGTTTACACACTTGCTTGGTTAATTTCCTTGGCCTTCTCCACTGTCTTATTTGGTATATAACCTGAACATTTTTGTCTTGGTGAGTACACCCACAGCCATCCTTCGAGTGACTGCTGATTCATGTTGCCAAATACCAGGTCACCTACGCAGACATATAAATCGTCTAAATCACGTCCTGAAAAATTCGATGTGACGATAAACCGAGTCATATTGTCGGTATTCGGTATTACATACTTTGTCGGATCTCCTTGGTAACTATCAACTAACGACTCTTCTCCACAATTCGAAATTGTTAAACTTTTCCTAAGTTTGTGTGACAACTCCTGTTCAGCGTTACCATGCTGGTTCGTACATACTAAAATATAATCTCTTTAAACTCGCAAAAAAAATTTTAAAATGTCGAGATCAAACTATATATAATTGGCGAACTGTTGACAAATAAGTTATAACTGGTAAAAGAAAAGAAAACAAAGATAAAACCTTTCCTCACTGAGAAAATCAAGATGGAGTTTCAGAAAACTTTCTTGGGATGAACTTTAACAAATGTAATTTTGCAAACAAAGCTATGTAAAGGTCAAAAATCGGCTATTATATAAGTACAACACGACGCGAACGTGCAAGAAACGCGTTTTTACAAAGTGACCTGTTGTATTTTTTTATTTTTTTTGTTACACAAAATTCAATAGAGGTAGATAATATATTTATCAGCACTATAATCCAGCATGTGTGGGGTGGAGAACAACGTGTACTCACAGCACCAGAAAAGAACAATATTATTCCTAGGGAATTTTCTTCGCTTTAGAATGCGTGGCTGGCGCGGAGGCGTATTAGAAAGCGAAAAATAAAAAGAAGCTTTAAAATTGAGATTGGAAAATAACCTCGTCCCCAGCCTTTTTGACATCTAGACTGGCGTTTTTGTTAGTCGTCTAGTAAGTACTAGCGGCTTGGTCATCAGGCAACAAACCCTAGAGACGAGGATGAAATAAGACGGGAAACTTAGCATGCTTTTAAGCTTTGCACAGAATATTACAAAATTTGTCTATGACTTGAATAAATGCTCGAAGAAAGTATTATACCAAACTCCAACCCAAGGACATGGTTTTATGCTCATATCAGAAAACGCTATAGAAATGGAATCAAGGTTGGGTGTTAAATTGGAAATAATAATCATAAGAGATAATGAGCAGATATATTCGCAGAGCACATACCTTCACATTGATGTTTGATAACACATTCTGTAGGTATAAATCCTTTCTCCCCTTTCTCGTTTAAAATGTACATCCATTGTTCATACTTCGTGTCGTTGATAATAGCGGCAAAATCACCACGGTCAATCGAGATATCAGTCTCGCCTTGTTGTTGATAATCTTTGATCACGATCAACTCTGGATGTCCACATTTGGAATAAACTAAATTAACTGGAGCGGATTGACTACGCTCTTTCTGCCGGTGCTGTTTTATAAGCTGAACTTTTGTTGTTTTAGCAACTTGCCAATAGTTTTGCAAGTTCTCGCGCAGTTGGTTGTGTTCCATCAGTGATATCTGAGTGTCAGCCACAAGATGTTCAGACGTTTTACGAAGTTCCTCCGCATAATGATTCTTGTTTGCATCGATTTGACGTTTTCCGCCGGGTAATGAGGATTTGTGCACACTAGCATGTACTCCTTTTCCTTCTCCTCCGTTACTTGCGCCCTCAACACCATGCGTGCAGCCTTGCTGACACTTCCTTCCGCAAATCGGGAAATATTCCTGTCTGTGAGGCTGCCTGTGTGGCTGTGAGTAACGCTGTTTTCTTGGTGAGACTTCAGGTTTATAAGAGTTAATGTTTTGATGTTGTGTGAACAAGCCCTTAGTGTCCGTCCACTTCCGTTGACTTGTAGAGACCTGCACGTAACCACTTGATATGGTACTTGCAGGACTTGCTGAAGAACTTGTAGGTCCGTTATGGCTCGAACTCTCGCTATGTCTCCTGTCTTTAGCAATTTGTTGTAATGCTTGCGATGTAGTACGTGAGTTTGATTCTTCAAACGTTCGCTTATATTGAGGGACATCGCACTCACTCTTTTGGTGGTCCGAATAATACCCGACATCAGAATTTACGTCATTTTTGTCGGCGATACGGCAATGTCGTCGTGGTATGTATCCGTCGGAACCGTTTTCCGCACGAACAAACACCCACGTCCCTTCGTTTTCTATGATTTCAACGATCTCGCCAGCTCTTACGGGTAATTCTAAAGCCGAACATGGATAATAGTCTTGCACTACTTCAAGTAATGTTCTTTCTTCTTGTTTTTCCGCTACAACGCGAGCATCATCGCTTTCGGCAGCATATGCATCGTGTGGTTTTTTTCCGTCGTATTTACCTAAATAAAACGAGGATATGGTTCATTTTGGTTTCAAGAATAAATTTAACTGTTAAAGAAGGTTGAAAGTAAAAATTAAATATTTTTTTGATATGTGGGTAAACAACAACAACCCTAACAAGTTTTATAGGGCATGTCTCCACTTCCTTTAACAGCTACTAGGCAACTGGGAACTGGGTACAAAGTGGGCAGCTAATTATAGAAACAACCAGAGCAACAAGAAGATTCTATGAGTCTCCAGTTTTTTATAGTTACCAGGCAACTAGGTCCAAAGAGAACAGCTAAATCCACAAATTTTTTTCACCCAAAATGAAATTATGCAAGTATCTTTTTCTTCCAACGAAAAACTTAAAATCCATTACTGCAACCTTAAAATTCAGAATTGTTTAACAACTTTCACATACCCTTTTTCTTGATTCCGTATGGACACAAAAACGCCATTTTTATAAAGCGAGTATCTGTCACCGCTGTTGTCTGTTACAAGCAAGTTACTTCAAACTGTAACCTCTGGTTATAACACGCTATATATATAAATCTCAAATTCTCGCGAATTTTTCCATCGTATGTCAAGAAATATCACCTATGATTTTTAATATCAAAAAACTTTTAACTATTTTTTCATTAGTTTTCGTTTTTGTTCGTATTTATAATACTTATTTACACTGCATTATTTTATGTATTTGCAGACTTTTCATTTTCTATTCATCCCGCTTATAACATTAAGTCTCAAATAGTAAACATAAACGGGCTATTCGCGACTTTCATCAAACATAATCATGATGACGTAATATCAAGGTACATTTATTACCAGTCTCTAAAAACCGTATCTGAAGGACATTAAATTTCGCGTGTGCCAATTTTCATATTTTGCGTGGTAACTGAATTTTGTAAATGGATATAAACTGAACAAGTTTTTTGCCAACTTCATTCTCAGACCTATTTGCTTCTTAACGGCGCTACGCTTCTGAAAGTTAAACGAAATTTGCTAGTAGGGTGCTGAGAGATGCTAAGGACAAGCTTGTTATTTCTGAGACGGCAAATAAGTGAACGGATAAGTTCTTCATGTGCACACCTCCACAGATTTCTTACTTTCTCACAGACCTAATTAAAACGACATACTGCCCTGTTTAAAAACTCAGCCCTTACATACTTTATTTCATTGGCTGTCCTAAGATAACCACTGTGAGAAAGAAACGTAAAAAGCTATGAAGCGATACGTTAGAGATTTTGGGACCATTGGTACAGTAGTTGTAGGTGCTGTGAGAAATATTCATTGCAACAAAAAGACATGAAGAAAAACAGTAATCCAAGAGATGCGGGTACCCAAACAAATTTATACCTTGAAGGATGAAATTTTCGCGGGAATTTAATTTCGCGAATCAAAAAAATGGATTGTTAGGCTGATCTGCGAAACTTGCGAACATTTTTTCCCTTAAGGTGGTCGTTTTTTTACTTGGAATACACAATGCTTTCTACGGACAAGCATTGTGAGGTTAAACTACTTTCTTTCGACTAATAGATAAGTACATTTAAAAAGAAAAAAAATATGTCTTTCTTCATTATATCATTTGTCATTATGTATATAGCTACTTCATATTATCAAAACTTAGGTAAAATTTGCGTAAAACAGTTATAAAAATATGTTCTTTAAAATTTAAAACATTTCTATATCTAATCGATCATCTTTCTGTAGAAAATGAACACAAAAAAGAGATAGAATCGTACAAAATCATTATTTAGGTTTGGCGATGGTAGAAATATTATTTGTTAGAAAAATATACACAAAACGGCGCATGTTAAAAATCAGCAAAATATAATGTAAATGTAAAAAATAATGTAAAATTCTTATATTATTTAATCTTTATATAAAAAATATAAAACATATATTATTTCCATGTAGGTGTACAAACCATACTGTCCATTTAAGCATGCGCTAAAAAGATATCAACAATTTGATAAATACTCGATCTCTGGTTCGATGGCAGCGACTTTTCTGATCAACAACAAACGCTTCTTATTCTGTCCCCAATCAGAAAATGGAAAGAAAAAAAGCACCTGAAAAAAAGAAAATCACACGATGATCATAAAAATACAAAAATATGAAACAATTGCTACTAGTGCGAAAACAACAACGCTTATAACGACAACGATGGCGACAGTAACGACGACAAATATTACAACAACAACAACGACGACGACGACAACAACAACAACAACAAAACAACAACAACAACAACAACTTTGTGTCAATTTGATATATACGCTTTTTTATATAGGATTTTCAGTAAATAACAATAGATTTTATTGTGCTATTGTTTCTTAAAACAAAATAAAATTTTAGATACTTTTACTACTACGTACTACCGCTCTTGCTAGCTTTCTTATAAAAAATCGTGTAGCCTATCCATAAAACCACTGAGTGCTAATACTTTCTTCCCTTGCTTTTCTCGCATCGTTGTTTATTTCCACATGTTGTACCTTGCAGACTTCTGAAAACGCTAACCTTGCACCTAGTTGGAGTCAGTAAATATACAACCTTTGGATCATGGTCTGTTTTATTTACAAAACATCTCCAGGGGCACTTTTCCTGTAAAATCGCTAACAAAAATCTCTTTTAAGAAATAATTAATAAATACAAAATGCACAATAGCATTTCATTAGGGACCATAAACATATGACGTCCATTGATTTTGGCCAAATTTTGGACCCCCCCCCCCCCCCCCCCCCCCCTAATCCAGTAACGTCCAAATCAACTGTAACCCCCCCCCCCCTCTTTGGACGTCCAATTTTGAGCATACCTACCCCCCTACCCCCGAAATTATTGACACTTATTATCACTTATTGACAATTATTTTAAAATTGTTTTCAGAAAAAGAATATACTATGGACGTCCAAGAAGGCAGCAACCCCCCGCCCCCCTTCCATCCAAGAACATCATCATTTTCGGTGACCCCCCCTCAAAGTTGGACGTCATATGTTTATGGTTCATAAGAAATCGTCAACAAATACAAGATGCATAATGTGTAGCACTATTTTGTTAATACAATAGTGTTGTTTTAAGAATCCCTCACTGTCAACAAATGAAACGCCTAACTAATAAAAAAAAAATCTGTATACTCAAACACAAAATAACACATCTTGCTACAGCCCAAGAATATAATATTCAACAAAAATATTAAAGAAATTAACATGATACATCACAATATTTTATTATGATTGTCTAGTTTCAGTGAGATTCAGTTTCAGTGAGATTCAGTTTCAGTGAGATTCAGTTTCAGTGATGGTTTCAATGTCTGTGTCTGGAACAAGTTTGATGCCAGTTATAGATGTCACTCTATCGTTATGGAAAACAACCTCCTTGGAACACCTAAGCATGGCTATAGGCAAATCTTCTACGTTATTCTTTTTATGCCATACGCGTCCAATAGCAAGGACAAAGGAGAAATTAGTACCCTCTTTTTCCTCGATGACGTTTCCAAGAAAGTGAACGAAACATCCCTGGCAACAGTAGACTCTTCCTGACAACCTATCGTGCCACAATGCCGGCATGATAAAATGCCATTGTCAATATCTTCATCAGGAACCACGATTTTGCAATGTGAACAGGAGAACGTAGGTTGAAATGTGCTCGCATTAACAGCACACACTTTTCCCGTCATTTTTTCCGCTTTTTTAAGAGTTGTGTTTGCAACAGAGTCATTGTCATCAGTTTCCATAATCTGTGTGTGTACTGTAGTTTTCAACACACGATCGCTGTTGTAAACGCTTATGGAACAATACGTTATTTCATAGGAATTCCCTTCAACTATCTTGTCCACATTTTTATCAAAAAAAAGATATTGGAATCTCGTCTTTGTCGTCAACCGCAGTCGCAGATCTGATTTGGAGTAAACCATTATTAGTGTGCTGCTCTGTGATGGCAGACAACGCTTGAATTGTAGCACTTGTTCGTACACTTGTTTGGTAAATAAGATTTCCTGAATGGTACTATAAAGCAATACCGGAGCAGATTTCTTGAAATCCAATGTGGTTTCTATGATACGTCTTGTCCCAGAATAACGTCTTTTTGAATTTTAACTTTCTTCAGGGTACCGCCTTGCTCATTCTCACTTAACTCTTGAATGTATTTACTCTTTTGCGGTGAGAAACACACAGCTCGTTTTTGTTCGGTTTTTGTATGGATATAGAACTCGAAGAAACGTGTTATTTTGCCACCATTTTTGGGATTACTATTGAGAATATTCCCAACACTGGCAATATATCCAGACACTGACTGCTCTGAAATTAAAGAACACTGTAATTACACTGGACTTTAATTAATTTTTATTCTAAAACAATAGCCTTTCACCCCCACTTCCCCACCCCCACCCCTATTTCTTACAAGCTATCATCCCTCTGAGTTTTAGGCTGGTCAAGATGTTCAAGCAAGTCAAGCATTGTAAACAAGTCAAGCGAGGTGGAAACCCAATCCTCGAAGGTAGTCAAATGCCATTAATAGTTACAAAACACGAATTAAACCTTACGTCCAATTTCAGATCTGAATTCACTTCACAACTCTTTCTTCACCATTCACACCAGCCACGCACGAGGGAAAGAAAAGTGCCTGGCCTCCGCGTGTTTGACCAGGTTGTAAAAATAGCAGTTGGATATTATAGAGATAAAAGGGTATTCAACTCTGCTTGCCTTTATCTCCTGAAAAGCAGGCCCGTAAAAAGTGCAAAACTGCTAAAAAAACAAGTTTAGAATTAGAATTAGAAGCCCCATATTATAGAGATAAAATTTTGCGTAGTTATTCGCTTTTATCTCTTTAATAAACAGTTCGGAACCACAACTTGCAACGAACGCTACCGCAGGTTAATAACAACGACAACAACACCTATGACGATAACGACCACAATTGCAATCGATGAAATCGCCTATTACAACAACAACAACGAAATAAGCTACAACATCGACATCGATGGATATCAAGCAGCAAACACATCCATACGTACCATGTTTAGAAGAAAAGCAAAAGGAATACAAACAGGAAGCACTCCAGAAGAAAACGAATGTGCCTAAAAAAATGTCAGAATATTAATATTAAATGTCAGAATATTAACACAGTATGTCATTAACGAGGCGTATACTATAACATAAAGCATTTGAGCTCCCTTTTGCATTTAGTTACAACTTAAATTAGACCTTTGCAAGTCATACAAAGGCAGGTATCTGACAATTATACGTACCATGTTGAGAAATCAGCACGACACACCTACTAAAAGTCGTGCCACAGAAATTATAACCACTCAAACAAAGGGATAACAGAAACTTTGTTGATTACCTTCACATTTGTACCAGAATGTTCACCGCATTCGAATTGTAACTCCACTACGTCCAACCACTGCATGCACGGTGTTAAGAAATATGCTCGAATAAACAGTTTTTCAGCATCTACCTGAAATAAAAATCAGTACATGGTAAAGGTAATCAATTTTTAACACGCAGCTAGACTTCCCGAATGGAACTCGAATCGATTTGTGTTTATAAGTGTGAATATTACCAAAGGACTGGGGGATTTACGCAAAAATTTGCGTAAAATTTCACATTTCGTGAATTTAAACTCTAAATCGTTTTAACTACAAAAAGGAAATGTAAGAATTCGCGTTGATTTTTTTTAAAGGGGCGTTGATTTTTTTTAAAGGGGCGTTTCATACACCAGAAGATGTGAGTAAATAAGACATAAACAATTTTTTTTAAGAAATAGAATAACAACCATCGCAACTAAGACCATCTCAAACATCCAAAAAGACAAGACATGTCTTATAAACCATCTGCTGTGTGAAAGACGTAGCATTTGATGTTTCTGTCTTCTTTAAAGTGTTTGCCAATTTTGAGACTATTTTCTTATAAACGTTGCATACAAATAACCGCATTTAGAAGAAGACGCAGCACCCTTTCAAAAGCGCAACGTCTACTATGGGTATGCATAAAATTAAAATACACCGCCAGTAGGTGTGGCGTTAATAAGAAAAGGGCGTTCATTGAAGGGCGGCGTGTTAATAAAAAGTATACTATTTTAAAATAAAGCAAAAAGCGATAGTACTACGTATGTGGCTTAGTTTTTTATCCTGGAATCAAATTTAATTGACAGAATCGTGAAAAAAAAACACCTATTTATTCATCTAACTTGAATTCAGTCTAAAAAATTCATTAAAAAATTTGGGAACTAAATTCCCAGTAACAATTGGAGGGTGATAGTAATAGTGATAGTCTTTATAAATGATCGTAAGAACTATCACATTTGCTGACATGCGTACCTTTCACATATGACCAAAAGCAATATTGACCAAAGTAGACATACCTTAGCTACTTTTATATTTCTATATCCATAGTGTTCGTAAAACCGCATTTCCAACACAGCTAACGCTTCACGGACCCTTCTAAAAGTGCATTCAGGATCTTCTTTCCATTGCCACCTAAAAACAAAGTTAGAATAATTCCAATATATTGAATATGTCATTATATTTCAAACATAAAAAATGGTTTTTCTTCTTTTCTCCAAATTCTTTTAGCGGCGTGAGTTAAATTAAGATATCGAGGCCTCATATTGCAATTGCATTGATAATCTTTAACGCTGAATTCACACTGAAAAAAAGTTATGCGTCACGGCGCGTTTTTACCATATATAGTAACCGCTACATGACGTATACTCATTTTCTGCTTGCCGCAGCATTTTGGGCTAAGCGGAATCACCTGTTTCCTTCTATTGTACACAAAAATAAAACGAAGTATTTTAATATAGTATTTAACAAAGTACCGTGTCTTCAATGCGAATTTAGCTTAATAAGCTTAAACCTTACATCCCGCGAAAAACAAGTTAATTTTATATAAAAGAGCTTGAAAAGTTTTTGTGTTTGGTTGTTACAAATTTGGACTTAAAAGTTCCACTAATTATGCATCACATCACGAACTATAGCTCTGAGTGGGTGTTGTATTTGATAAAAGTTCCACTAATTATGCATCACATCACGAACTATAGCTCTGAGTGGGTGTTGTATTTGACATTTTTGGCAAGGGTTAAAATGTTTTTGGTCATTCAGTTTGGCTTTATGAACATTTTACATAAATTTCAACATTTAGTTACTAAAATTATGCTCAATAACATTAATTACATGTTTCAGAGCTAGTTCATGACGTTATAATTTCACATAATTGGCGCAACTTTTAAGACAAAATCTCGAGAACCAATAAAAGATTTTTAAAAAAAATTCGAATTCCTATATAACTTTCACAGATCTTTCATATGAGCCCAACTTGTTTTTTTTCGCGGGAAGTAAGCTGTAAGTATGCATAGAATTTCTAACGAGATAATCAAGAGAAAATAACAACGAAAATTTCTACCTCTCCTTCTTTCGATGGAAAGAACGAAGTCCTGGAATCCATAAAGCTGGTCTCAAGAATGCTTGAATCGGTGCGTTTAACCAACTGAATACTGACCCAAAACAGCAAATTATAACAAACATCTCTATACTAAAAAGATTGGAATATTTCTGATCTAAACAAAACAAACAGTGTACACCCAAGCTACTGTATCTATCCGATAAGAGATGGAAAGTCTATTAATGACGTAATTTTATGTACACATTTTTTATACAAAAAAAAATTTGGTTCAGCATGTTTCTTAACTATGAAGAAGATTTTCTGAAAATTTATGCAGCCTGTGTACACCCTTAAATGCTTTTGAACTGCGTAATGTCAATTCATTAATTATTTAAAAGTTTACGGTAAAGTACTCATAATCCCAGCGTCAAGTTGCTTACACCAAAAAACTGGGTGTAACTTCATCAGTCGTAAAATAAAATCAGAATCATGCTCAAAGTGAAAAAGATCATGGTTGTAAACTATACTATAACAAGTTTATCTCATACAATTTGTAAGACCTTAACAGAGTAATAATTCTAAATAATTTAAAGTCTTCAAGTTTTTCGCCAATTCATTTCGGCAATATCTCAAGGTTGTAAAGCATGCTGAGAAAAAAAAACCTAGGTACACAATAAGATAATGCAAAAAAGTACAAAAAATGGCAGTGCTTAACATTCGAACCTATGTAAAGGTAATTATTTAAAAAAAGTAGGAACGTCACTGAAAGACAAAATTCTAAACTAGACAGAAATTCAAGGTGTTTTCTTCCACAGAATGATGGATATTCAAGGTTTCTAAGGTTACCTAAACTGATTTCAAGTGTTTCAAGGTACAGCAGACCATTTTACACCAAGCATTGCAACAGTAACTGAGAAAAACAAACAAAATTACAAATACGATCATAGTGAGCATACAGTTGAGCATAATGTTGTGCAAACAAGAATACTGTTGCCATGGTGATATAAGTCACAGCCAGGAAAGAATATTGCCATGTATGTAACAGTTTTTTGTAAAATAAAATTCATTTTAACTTAAACAATTAAAAAAACCCAGAAAACTTAGCATTCATAATTACAACAATCTATGGTACTTATTTATAAATCTAAAACCCTAACATTTTTATTTTAGTTACTTATAAAAACAGATATACAACCTTTCTAAGCTATCCAGGAAATTTCGTGCTTACTTTACATGGTAACAAGCTTGAGTGGTAACAATGGCAGTTTATGGAGAATACCCATGTAACTATCTAATGTCAAGCTGCATTGAAAATTCTACATACCTAATATGTATTGATTTCTCTCGTTTTAAGTGGAACTATTGTGGTACTCGAATTGGTCTATATTATTCTTTTCCTCTTGACACTAAATAAGTTGCCTTGGGAGACCTAAAGCTTATATATTTCTCACAGGTAACACAAAAATCTAGTCGTTTAAGGGAATTCTTGGCATAGCAGGTTATATCATTACTTTAGGCACACGCGAGAGCGTATGTTTTTAAAAAAAAAAAGGTTTTATTTGAAGAAAACCACACAACAGCAAGAGGAAAAAATAAATAAATACCATTTTGTAGCTATGCAGGAAAAATGAACATATCAATATCACAATACTTTAATCTCATAAAAAAGTCTATAATTATAATTTCAATTTTGAACAATAGGTAGACTTAAGAAGAAAAAAATCCTACACATTTTCATATTTCTTAAGTGTTCATATTTCTTAACTAATATTTTTTTGTTATTTTATCAAAAACATTGAGGGTGTATACAAAAAAGATACCATCATTACACGAGGAAAAAATTAACACAAAAGACAGTTAGCAGTTACAGTTGAGTTATAAAGTATGTACACAAAGCACGAAATTTTTTAACGTACTGTAAAACAGGCTTCGCAAGATTATCAATAGTTACACAGATTTTTTTTATTTAGGAAAACCGAACATAATACAGTTTTCAACTGAAAAGATAGACAAGGGCTGAAAATTGTCTGCATATTTGACCTATGGTAAATTACCTATTAGCTTGGAAGAGGCAAGTTATAAAAAAAATAAAAAATAATAAAATATATAACTATAATGACAAGAAAAAATTCAGTAAACACAAAAGAGTATTTAAAAAAAATTAAAACAGCCGAAATGAACACTTTTTAAGTCTTCTCTATAAGTTTTATATCACTAAAATGTTAACCAACACCTTGGAACTGTCGTGAAGCTAAACGAGCTCCTGTAGCATGCGTTTATATCATCTTTATATCATCTTGTACATGGTACAACAAATATAATACCAATCAGGTCTTGTGTTATGATCTTGTGAAATGCAATCGCAAACACTATGGCGAGCTGTCGAATATCATACTCTCTTCAAAGTGGAATTTTTGCACACATTTATAAAAGGAGATTTTTGATACTGTATTACACAGTAACTTCATATGCAGTTATAATTTTATTACTCCTTGTGCTTGATGAAGATGAATTGTCAGTAGTTTGTATACCAGTCCATCCACCACCTTTCACAATAGATTTTGGCTGTAAAATAAACGAAGGAGAGTTTTAAATCTGCCCTTTGAACTTTTAAAACATCTTTCTCCAACTAATCTTACTAAGTTATGAGTCATAAATCAGAAAGTGTATGCTAAACGTCAATACGACCTTAGGTAGTTAAATCATTTGACGTTTAAATATTTTATGTCACGAAACATGTCGCCTAGGTGATTTAACTTGGGATTTGATGATACCAAAATATCACATTTTCTGATTTTGGAGCAGGAAAAAAGGGCCTAAAATCCAAACGTCATATCGATGTTTAGCATACACATCATGACAATATCTTTAGTTACATTAGCTCCTTCGTTCTTTTGTGATGCTACTTTAGATTGACCTTTCACGAGAGTTAAATCTGAAAACTGATGTGAAAGGGCACTGTTTTGAACAGCTTTACACGTATTGTTGAATATTAAAAAGCAGATCAACTTTCAACACTTTTAAGTCTCTGCTCACTGAGAGCTTGCTTTTATAAAAACATGTATAATACAATGATCCAGTTTACTCCAGGTAATTCGAACCTCCAAAATATTTCGACTTAACGAATGTTCGAGTTAAACGAAGCTCCCGTTAAGTCGAATTTAGCCTAAAATGATATGATAGTTTGAGTTAAAGCGATTTTTTCAAGAGGTTGGGCAATAGTTACCGAGAAAAGGTGCAATCTTCGCAATGAAAAAGGCATGCAAGTCCCTTGTAAATTGAATTTTCCTTGACAGACAACATTATCTATCTATATTACATCATGAGTTAATAAAAACTAAAAAAAGTTAAAATCTAACATTTATCTACCCTTTGATTTTCTTTTCCTGAGTAAAAAGGTTGAGTTATCCGAAGAAATTAGCCTCAGGGGGGGACGAAAAATGGGTTGAGTTAACGAATGTTCGAGTTATCTGTGGTTCGATTTAACCAGAGTTTTTATAAGAAAGTATTAATGAAAGTTCAAGGGACCCAAGAAAATGATTCGAGATAATGAAAGTTCGAGTTAACCGGTGTTTGAGTTTACCAGGAGGTAACTGTATATTTTTTAATAAAGAAAAGTTGATCACTCACATTTCTTTCTGCTACAGGCTCTAATTCTATTTGAATATGTTGCATGTGCAAAGGTTCTGCACTGTTTTGTACTTCGAATGGTTTCGGTTCCTTGGTTTTCTTTTTCTTTGGCATTTTATAACCAAGATATCTAAAATGAATGACAAAACCAATGAGTTGTGATGCTTTACGTAAATCAGTCAGAAAAAATATTTATAAAATTAAAACTTATTTTATATACTTCTTTTAGTTAGTGGTTAAATAAATATGTTAGGTATTAAAAGTATTATTATTATGGTAGCATAAATTATAAAGTACTAACACATACTGCATTACTACAACTTTCCCTTTAAAGATAATTGTAAATATTTCTTCAATTTAATGATTTTTTGGAAATCAATAGAGTCTCGGTAGGAAGATGTTTTATGCATAATCATTGTTAGTTAACTATCAACCATAAGATCATGCTAACATTATACAGAAATTTTTATTATGCTTACGTGAAAAAGGTCTATACTTACTTTGGTGGTAAAGGACCAAATAATATACTACAGCAATTACGGCGGCATCCTAAATCGAACGGATTATGCCCGCTACCAAATTTACCAGTAACCTAAAGAAATAAATTCAACTTTTAAAATCTTAGTTTTTAAGAAATAACTACTTCAATTTAATTTAAGACTGACCCTAAACTTTTAACCTTTAGTAATCTATATCAATTTAAAAAACATATCTTACACATTTGGAACTACAAAATAAAACAGTCACTCACATTTATATGGGCAAAATAGTTCAGTCAAATTCTGCTTTTACATTATAAATAACTGTTAAAAGCATGCAGGGGTAGGCAAAACACAGTAAAGAGAGACTAAAACAAATGTGTCAAATGAAACGCGCATACCTGTTCATTTGTTGTTCTGCCTAATGCAACTAATCCCATGTGAAATAAAGCCAATCCAACAACTGGAAACAGTGCTAATGCAGATATTATTAAAATAATTATACTGTAAATTAGTTAAGGGAGAAATACACTTAACAGTTCATACATACATACACATGATGCAAAATACACGAAGTATACATGAATACACTTAATACACAATAACAAAAACAAACAAAAATTCACATTTTAATGACTGTATTGGGTCAAGTTATAATACATTGTACAAAAAAAAGAATTAATGGCTTAGTCTGTCTGAACTTAGCTTTATACAGGCCTTGCCTTGAGCAAATGGTTCCCAAGATTTCGGCCGCTCACATAGTAGAATTTGCACAAGTGCATATAATTTCATTTTTTGGCTGATTAAAAATAGGATTATTTCATCTTATCTATATAGCTCACAAGACAATGTTAAAGTTTTTAATTTGTTTCAATAGCATAACATAAGCATACTCTTAGCCTGATTGTTTTTCTCATATAATAGCCCAGCCTAATTTCGAATTTTCACTTGTATTTTCCAATAGGCACCACATCTGCATGCCACGTTTATTAGAACTATGTTTTAAGAACCTGCATTGAAAACTCAATTAAGGGCGGCACTTTAAGGTGGTGGCACTTTTAAAAGAGAAAATGCAGTATGTATGTGTTCTGCAGACTTCTGTAATACAATGCACGAAAAGGATACGGTGGAATAATTTTGTTGATTGGTTTACCACTATGCTTCATAACAAATACAACTGTTTGTGAGATGACAAACAAAATATGAATTGAAAGTAAAAATATAAAAAAGAAGAAATATCGATAGTTTTGTTTGCCAATGCAATTATCCACCCATGGGCAATGATGATCAAAAACCTAGACAAACAGTAAGAACAGAAATATGTCTTTAATAAATATAAGTAAAAGTATAATAAAAATTTATCTTTAAGTAAAACTTTAAGCCCTGAAACATATGTAGGGGATTTTCATTGCTTATAAGTTTCATGGTGTTATAAAACTTATTTATCAATATCATAATTTATAATTAACACACTTCGTCTATGATATAATTCAAATAGGTTTCCCTTTAGTTTTCTAGTCTGGCAGCCAGAGGGGGTCAACCTGCCTTGCATATAAGGGGCACAAATTATGACCTTTTATATCAACATGTTCTAGGACACCAAAGGTTAAAATATTGGTCTTTGCCATTCTCACTTTTCTTTCAGGAATGGTAACTTCAGGACCAAATAGCATAAATTTAGCAATTCATTCAAGTATAAAACCTTCATTATTTTACCTCTACGCAATTATTACAAACACTGCAGTGGGAACATCTAGGTGGTCGATAGAACCTACAGGTTTCGCACCATTTCATTTTAACAGTAATACCACCAATCTCAGCATTTTTATAAAGTGGTTGGCGCAGATCATTTTCATCATCGTCGCTTTCTGGTGCTAAATAAAAGAAATCATAAAATTAAATTTAATTAGAAAAAAACCCACAATAAAAACCATTAAACAGTCATCGTTTATGCAAGCTATGCTTCTGTGGTCAAAATCTTAATGTTATCCATAAATTCATTTTACATACAGGGCACAAACTTTCATATAACAAAAAGGATCAAGTTATAATACCTCGAGGATAAACACCAGGATCTGTAAACGTAGCACGAAAAAACATTACATGCACCAGAAATGTTAACACACCATTTACAATCGCAATTGAAAAGTGATATTCGCTCACAAGGTATGGACATCTAAAAAAAAGCAAGATATACAGGAATTATTAACTCCTAAAAGCATAATACACAGATGCATATAGCACGCTACATATAGACACCTGATTATGCCCACAAATACAAAAGCAGTATCATTTTTTACACTGATTGTTTTATAAAATTAAACAAACTTCTACTTTTACTCCAACAAAATTTAAATTTATTGTTTATGTTGGATTTGTGCAAGTTAAGTAAACTATCTGTTGTTGTTTTTATAACCCCATTTTGAGGTTTGGGCATTAGAGTTGCTAAGAGTATAAGGCATTTTTGACCCACTTACATTTCTTAGCTACAGCTGTACATATTGTGAAGCCTATAAATTAACCCTCTGAAATGTTTTGGCAATAGTAAGGTCAACACGTGAAGGTTGCTAAGTAAAGTAAAAGTGTGTAAAGAGAGGATGTGAGACCTAAAGGTTGATAAACAAGTGGCCTAATTTTTGCCCAATTAGACACTTACAAAATTTGGTATGGATTTAACTCAGGGATTCACTCTTAATAAATCTATTTAGGGGATTTATTTAGGGAAATTAAAAAAATGGCTATAAACTTTACCTACTCTTGGGTATCCTTATTAAAAAGATTATTTGACTATTTAATGGTTGGAATAACAATAGTTAAACCCCATTTAATCTGATGCAGGCATTGTTTAAAAACATATCAGGGGTTAACAAATTACTGAATACGGAATAAATTTACTAGAATTATATGCTACAAAATTAGAATAGTGGTAAAAATAGCCACATGTCATGGCAGACATGTGTGTGATATCATATGATTATTTTTCACTTTTTGAAAATTACTTCTAAAGTATTGCTTCTGTTGTTTTTTAAATATTGCCTTTATATTAATAAAATATATACTTTATGTCATTCAAAATCATTAGTAAAAGAATAAATTTATATTAATCAAATCATTAGTAAATGTTAATGTCTTAATTTAAACATGTAATGTTGTCATTATTGGAACTATAGCATTATGTCCATAACACACCATTTATAAAGCCATGTTTAATTATCACTCAATGAACTTTTCCCAAGTGTTTCCAGGTGTGAAGTCTTGTACTCAATGTGTAGTTTAATCAATTCTTAATAAAGTCACATAGTTGGAAAACCACAGGGAAACCCTTATAGTAAACTTTACAAAATTAGAATGAAAGTAGTGACAAAAAAAGATAGGTGACAAATAAATAAAAAAAGGCATGAGAAAAAACTCCTTAAAAAAACTCATCATTTAAACTTATTGAATACTAAAATCATTAAATTTCATCCTGATCATTGCCGGTTGCACACACATTTTTTTAATTTCTCTTGATAATATACTGATCTTTATTTTGGGTTATATTACATAATACATAATTTACAACACATTAGCAAGATCCAGATACTATATACATCATATCATATCTCACAAACACAAAAGGGTGTATGCAGTAATATTCTCAATTTAATTTTAACATATACATATTTTGAACACAACAAACAAAAGTTCCATTCAAATGGGTGGCCAGCTGAATGTGTTAAAATGCTACAAAATTTTACGAGACGTTTTAATCGAAGAAAGTGTTCATGTAAAATACCTGGCAGAAAAAAAATAGTTACAGTACAGTCCTGGTCATATGGATTTTATCAGCTGAGTGATACTTCACTCGCCTCGATTGTCGTAGGTGCGTGATGAATGTCACGTGTCTTGCCTTAATTGAGGAGAGTGATTATTCAGTTTTCATAATTTGAGGTGCGTGATAACACATATGAAAAGTGTGGTCGTCTGGTAGGCCTACTGAGTAATTGAATGTATTTGCATCTTTATTAAAGGACCGTCTCAAAATTTCCGTACGTAATTCGTATAATTCGTATCAAAACTTTGTATCAATGATCAGCCCTTAAAATTAGCGTCGGCATTCGGCACTGCTGACGTAATTGCCGACGTAAAATACGAAGATACCGTAGTTGCGTCGGCAACGGTATCGTCGTATTTTGTTGTGAAATTTGAATGAATGCCACGATCAAAAACGGTCGGTGTTATTATGAAGAACGTAAAGTATAGAGAACATTAAAGTCGGCCCCTTTCCTTCATGCTGACACTCTTATGCTCGGCTGGTGCATTACACTGAGACTCGAACGAAAGACGGAAGACCATTTGGAACCATGCCACAAGTCAGTCTGACCTTCATCGTCACAAAGAATACTGCGAGAAGAGTGCGCACCCATGCAAGTTAAATATAACCACAACATGGGAGAGGTTAGGTGTCCTGTACCTTAATACAGCTTTCGGACGAATGTTCTCGTGATGTAATACCAAAGAAAAAACATGTTGAATAAAGTTTAAAAAATCTTTTTAAAAGGGGAAAGAGAAATCAATTATGTTTAGTAATAATAATCGAAAAAATTGTATATTGTATTAAAAAGAAGTCCAGAACTTCTGTCTCCCACACGACACAGCAGGCAATAAGTCAGCCCTGCCCTCGGTTTTGTGAGAAGAGATGTTCTGCGAAGACTCTAACAATTCAGTCTCCTGTACGGTTTTGCTTCATGTTAAGCTGTGACAAGCATTTTCGAAGCATGCCACTGGCGACTTCTGCGATATACAACCTAATGATGCCCTAACCTAATGAATAAATAATTCATTTTTAAACGCGCATGTTTTTCATTCAAATTCCGAACTTTAAGTCATTTTTTTCTTTGATTATTAGTATAGTAAATAACTACTTTATACAAAAGATATTTCAGGTGCGCATTATTGAAGTGACTAAAGTGTTTTTGGTGCGCGATTGAAAACGCTGCTCCATTGTTGCAGGAGCGTGCGGGGGCGCGATCGCGCACCTGAAAGGACGAGGACTGCAGTACCATCTGCAAAAACAATTGTTGTCATAAATCTTTACTTAAAGGGATACCGTCCGGCTTTGATGTTGTACTGTGAAATACAAAGCACAAGGTCAGAAGTAAATTACTGTGCCCTTGACCGTATCTACCTTGCTCCTCCAGCCGTCATACAGCAAACGGACACAAGTTTTTGGTGCAAAATAGTTGAAAATATTTCAAAAAACTACTTCAAATATTGATAAAATATTTTTCAGGATAAAGAAAAAAATTTGATTTGATTTATGTATTAAATTGGATTTAAAATACTCAAAATGAGCACTCAGATTTTGATTTTTTTAAAATATTTTTATTATACCTGAAGGATTATTTTTGCTTCAACATTTTTGTAATATTGCATCAGTGTAACTCTACCGTAACATAAAAAGAACATGGATATTTGCTGAATTAAATCCTTAATAAGTTATGCTCACATGCATGCCATTAGAAGACCTCTATTCTTCTTGTGAATCTACTGTGCATATAAAGAGATCCTGAGGACATCCTGAGAAGTACCTGTTTAGTTCATCAGGTTGGGTTTAGCTGGTGGCTAGTGCCAATAAAATTATATCAAAGAATACCTTCTGTCTTCAGTAGTGTTCTTTCTTACATCAATATACATCAATTAATCCCCATTATGGGCAAGTTCTCAAGATTAAGAACAAAATATAAATAAAGTTTATATAACCATAAACAGTAAAGATGTCACATAATAATGTAACATGTTAAACAACCTTTAATTATTGAGAGTTAGACAAAAACTGTTTTTTTGCACCAACATATATGCTATCATACATTAATTTAAAATCAAAAGACTTAAATGGAGATGTTACACCGCTTGCTACATAACTTTATGGTTTTGACTATATAGGCAAAAATGTTGGTGAACAGGGCAAGTGTTTGCGCATGGTCAAGCACAAAGGAATCAGCTAAAACTTAATTGCGTGATTATGTCTCAATTCCGTGATGTGTTTATTTCAATGTGAGATCCACTGGAATTATTTCTAAAGCCTATTTTATAATTTAAATAGTTGTAATACTCAAAAAGTAGGCACAACATTAGGAAACTTGGTGAAGCGAATTAACAAAGAGGAGCTATGGACACGTGGTGAAGAAAGTTTTTTCTTAATGATATTCTTAAGCCTCATAATAATATAGGTTTGTTTTGTATTAAATGATGATTACAAAGATAACAATGGATGAAAATGCCACCTCCATTGCGCATAAATTTTCAAATCGGTGAGCTGCCCCAGTGATGTTTGGGCTGTCCGATTTATAAAATACACAAGTTCAGTACTGGTGAAATTTGTAAGCAGGTAGATCCCATGTCATAGCCATGTAGTCTTGTCAGTGAACAAGAAAGTTGGCAAGGAAAGTGAAATCAGGTAATTTAGGCACATAATACGGACAGAAATTGCTGAAAATTGTAGCTACACTATTTTAAATTCAGCGTGCACTACCGTACTGTATTGGATCAAAATAAGATTTGTTGCACCCTGACTATAATAATACAATGGTAAATGGCATAAGGTAAAATCCATGGGAATCTGTCCGTGTTTTCCCACAGAAATATTTTAAGCAACTTAACATATTTTTGCATGCTGTAGTATACCACCACATGCAAAAAAGACAAATTGGTATTATTATGAGACATGAGACTAGTCAATAATGCCCATGGAAAAATCTACTTAGACAGAAGACTGAAAAAATATAGGTTGTTTTAGGAGTTTTGCTGATGTCAGCAGTGCATTCACAAAAACTTTGGATACTTTTTTTTACCTGTTGCCTGTAATGTGAAGAGCTTGAAACACTGATGAAGAAAAGTATAGAATCATATGTGTTTGACAAACGGTTGCAGAAATATTGGGGTTTAAAGGATTTTTGATGATGCGAGACATGTAATTTCTTCAGCTCCACCAAAGGAAAATAAACACATCTACTTTGCCTGTTACAGATTGACAGACACACGTCTTTGTATTATTACATAGACTAGTCGATAAGGCTCGTGGAAAAATCCACTTATGAAAATGCTGACGTCAGTCTAATGCATAGACGTTGTGCCGTAACGTCAAAAAAGTTAACAAATAAGACATAATTTTTTTTGGCTACATTAAAGAAAAGTAAACGTATCCCTTTTGCCTGCCACACAGACACAACGGACACACTTGGCCTATTAGTATAAGCGATAAACAAAAATCTATAAATAATTTTTTCAAACATTTTTAGCAACGAACTCGATGTAACATCATATTAATTGGTATTTGAAAGTACGAATTTGAAATTGATTTTTCAAACCTTTCCATTTGCAAGACACTAAGCATGTAGCAGGGTGATATAGGTTCTGGAGGGAGAAAAATAAAAGCTTTAAACTATTCTAGAGGTTTTACAGGTCTGGTAATCTTTTTTCTTCTAAAGATATAGCTATATGATCGCTGGTAAGCTCTAGCTAGTACTGAAATTATGGGACTAAAATAATGTTGGAAAAAGTTCTTACACAAACACAAAAAACAAAGCAGAAGTCCCAGCTAACAGAATCAAAGCCACGATCAACGGAACTTGCTGTGAGCCACACTTCTTCCTTCTTCTTTGCCTTATCTCCATTGTGAATATTTATTTGGCAAGTTCCATGAATACAGAGGCGGCCTTTACATACAGGAGCAAACTATAATAATTGAGTACTTAGCTAGCTACTATAAGTATCTTTGCGGCATAATCTGATCTTGTTTTGATATAAACTCATTCCATTTCCCGAAATAAAATCACTCGGGTCATCCGGCATACTCAAAAGCGCAATAATCCAACCATTTGGCATACACTTTCTTCTTAGTGGGATTGCCAACACGGTATTTGTTGTTGTTTTAAAATACGGCCATAACTTGGGACTTCGAATGTGTTACGCTGACTAATAGCCTTCAATGACATAAACAGTGAAATGGAGAAGGAAGAGAAATTAATTGTTATTCTCTTCTGTCCTCGTCGTCCTACAGTTTATTTTCCGTGTTATAAAGGGCTAGTAATATTAAATACAGAAAGTGTCTTAGATAAGCAGTGCGGTCTGAAATTAAAGCCCTAACCCCCTTTAAGATTGAAAAGGTTGTAGGTTAAACAATCTTTTTTAACAAATCTTGTGACGGATATATCTTATGAGGTTGGCTTATTCAGTTGTTTTCAGGTTTGATCACAAAGGTTTTGGTCAATCCTGAACCACGAAGCAACCATTTATAAGTTATATATATATCTTGTTTCTGCTCAAACAGGGCAACCTGATGGCTTTGGGAGATAATTTTTTTTAGCCAAAAGAAGGGCGCATGAGAATACTTTTTTACCATATCTCATATCTTTTTAATGTACATCCTTGTCTAAAAGCTTTCTGTAAGATTGCTGGCATTCTTCTCACGGGATATAGTATCATAAGTTCAATAACTTGTCAGACTTGCAAGCATTGGGTACATAAGAAGTGCAGTAGTATTTCGTGTGGAAGGTTGAGAGCTGACATTCAGTTTGTATGCAAGCGTTGCAAAGGTGAGATTATAGAGAATGAAGTATTTCCAGCTTTAATGATATACAACAGTGGCTCGTTAGAGATAGTTGAGAACTTCTGTTACTTAGGTGATATGTTGGGCAGTGAAGGGGGTGTTGGAAGAAGTGTTACTTGCAGGATAGGTTCTGCTTGGAAAAAGTTCAGAGAGTTACTTCCTTTGTTGACCAGCAGAGTCTTGTCAATTGAGGTAAAAGGTAGGTTGTATGAGGCCTGTGTAAGAAGTGTTATGTTGTACGGTAGTGAGACATGGGCAGTGAAGCAGGAAGATCTTGACCGTTTAGAAAGGAATGATATGAGAATGGTTAGGTGGATGTGTAACGCCAGTCTGAGAGACAGAAAGAGTTCAGATGAGCTAAGAAGCAGGCTAAGTATCCGTAGAATTAAAGATGTTATCCAGATAAGAAGATTGAATTGGCTGGGGCACTTGGAAAGAATGGAGGAGGATAATTGGGTAAGAAAGTGTAGAGACTTGATAGTTCCTGGGGCAAAGCCCAGAGGCAGACCGAGAAAGACTTGGCAGGAGGTTATAAGGACAGACTTGATACAGTGGAAGTTGAGTTTAGATCTAACACAGTCTAGATCAGATTGGAAGAGGGTCATTAATATACCCTGTCCAACCCATGCTAGCATGGAAAACGGACGTTAAGCCGAGAATGATGAATGATGATGAATAACTTGGGAAGTGAACAGTGTATGTTCTGCCCAGATTGCGAAAACGACCTGCTTATAAACAGGGCGGCCGGATTATGTATGCATGGCCGGATTATGTTTTTTTTGCCCTGATTATGTCGTGGATGGTGACCGGATTATGAACGCTGATATAATGGCTGGCCAGGCAGGCTGTGATTGTCATTTTCTTCGAATTAATTTAAGAAACATATGAGAAGCATTGTTCACAACTATTAAATGCCGCTTTTCGTTTATAAACTTTTAAAATGTGATCTTAAAAAACATTTCTATTGCCGTTTTTCGTTCTTAAACTTTTAAAATGTGATCTTAAAAAACATTTCTATCGTCGCTTTTCGTTTTTAAACTTTTAAAATGCGATTTAAAAAAAAATTTATATCGCCGCTTTTCGTTTATAAACTTTTAAAATGCGATCTTAAAAAAACATTTCCATCTCCGCTTTTCGTTTATAAACTTTTAAAATGCAATCTAAAAAAACATTTATATCGCCGCTTTTCGTTTTTAAACTTTTAAAATGCAATCTAAAAAAACATTTCTATCGCTGCTTTACGTTTATAAACTTTTAAAATGCGATCTTAAAAAACATTTCTCTCGCCGCTTTTCGTTTATAAACTTTTAAAGTGCGATCTAAAAAAAACATTTCTATCGTCGCTTTTCGTTTTTTAAACTTTTAAAATGCAATCTAAAAAAGCATTTCTATCGCCGCAGACAAATTTAACTTTTCTAGACAAATGACATTTTCGTAAAAATACAATCGTGTGCATGACGAAAAAGTATACACCAAGCAAAAACTACGAATATGCTTTTTTAACTTGATAAAACCTTAAAGAAACAAATTAACTTTAATGAAAGACTTTTTTAAAAAGAAAAAAAATTAAATTATACTGGCTATAAAAATCGTGGAGCTCGCGAAAATAATCATGGGACACAAGATCCTTCATGGAGATAATAATATTAGCGTGGTGGTAACTTTATATTAAAATACTATTTCTAATTCAACTCCGATGACTAATTTTATAATTTAATGCAAACAACTAAACTTTTATATTTAATTACTGCAATTAAAAATTTCAAAAAAATTCGCGCAAAATAGATTGCTAAAATTGATCTTGCAACCTATTGTGATTAAACAATCGATCGCGTGGGGTCATTGTTTATCAGCGAGGCAATTATTTTCTTAAAAAAACAAAAGCTATCGCAATGTTATTGTTCTGTGTAACTATTCATGCAAGTTTCGTGTCCGCGGTAGATTACATTCAGACTGTACTGTAGGTATAGCGAATCCCAAAATTTAGTTTCCACGAAATTTCCTTTGTTCTATATATATATAAGTGAGAAATAATATAAAAATGTTGTACATAAGCTGACCTGACAACATTTCTATCGTCGCTTTTCGTTTTTTAAACTTTTAAAATGCAATCTAAAAAAGCATTTCTATCGCCGCAGACAAATTTAACTTTTCTAGACAAATGACATTTTCGTAAAAATACAATCGTGTGCATGACGAAAAAGTATACACCAAGCAAAAACTACGAATATGCTTTTTTAACTTGATAAATTGATCTTGCAACCTATTGTGATTAAACAATCGATCGCGTGGGGTCATTGTTTATCAGCGAGGCAATTATTTTCTTAAAAAAACAAAAAGCTATCGCAATGTTATTGTTCTGTGTAACTATTCATGCAAGTTTTGTGTCCGCGGTAGATTACATTCAGACTGTACTGTAGGTATAGCGAATCCCAAAATTTAGTTTCCACGAAATTTCGTTTGTTCTATATATATATATAAGTGAGAAATAATATAAAAATGTTGTACATAAGCCGGCCTGCCGCGATTATGTTCGTTTTTTAAGTAACAAATGATATTAGACTGTCATACATAAACCATCCTGCCCTAATTATGTTCGTTCTATAAGTGCCAAATAATATTTTTGACTGTCGTACATAAGCCGGCCTGTCCTGATTATGTTGCCTGATTATGTATTTTCTGCCAGAAAATACATGCAAGCTGTCGTACATAATTCGGGCAGCGTTCATAATCCGGGCAGAACATGTACCTAGGGACTCCATCCAAATTCAAGGTGCCACAGTTAACGTCAATTTGACGCTAAAATTTTTAGCCCTCTCCCTCTGTCCTATCAACGTCCCTCTGTGGCAAAAGGAAATCAAACTTATGATTTATAAAATTGTCACATATATATATATATATATATATATATATATATAAACTTTTTAATGTGTATTCTCTTCTTCAAAGAAAAGTGCTCAATACGTTACGTAGAGCAAAATATTATCTTATGTAAAATAAAATAAAAACTACACAAGTTTCTCAAAACTTAAAGTTTCATGCCTTTTGCAATCATCAGTTGAGTTCTTAACCGTTAAAAAATTACAATGCAATAATCTTAAAAAAGAAACTACAATGACTTCGTTCACGTCATCAATCTTTTGTGTCTTGTCGTAAGAGTATGTATTTGTTTACGTGTCTACATTTAGAAATTAACTCGTTCTTTTTGTTTAAAATATTATCGTCCTTATAAATAGCTATTTCCAGTTTCTCTGACAAACACAAATTACACTTCATCAATGCGCGGTTGTAGGGTGCACATTTCTTTATCACATTCCATTTCAGTTGTGGCGTATAATTGCTACGTTTTATCCTCCAAACTTCTTTTGACAATTCAGTGTCGTTTTCATATTTTTCATGCCTAATTGATTTTATGTGTTAGCATAACGTTTCTTAAATGTAGACTCGGAAATACCGATATAAACTTTGTCACAATAAACCGGATCGTCACATGATACCGTGGCTTTATAAATAATGTTTTCCTGTACACATTTTCCGTACAACGGACAGCTTTCTTTTTTTATACAGTTGCAAGTTCTCTCTTTATCCTTACGCTTCTCAGTATTTAAAATCTTATGATTATGGCCGTTGATGACAGATTTCATATTTTTTGTACAACTGTAACTCATTTTAACCCGTATTTTTATTGAAGAGTTTGTGGTATTTGTGAATCACGGGAAAGTGCTTACTAATTAATTTTAGAAAGTAACTGCCAATATTTGTTTCTACATTCTTGCTAAACGGCAGGTTAAACCATATAATCTTTCTCTTTCGATTTTTTCTTCCCTTATTATCATCATTTGAGTTCTTATTTTTGTACTTTAGTTTCACAGTATAACCCGATTTTTTCAACGCCTCCTCGTATACCGGTGCCACCTCATTAAATATTTCTTCATTGCTGGAATGATCTGATAGACGTTTTTCGATAGTTTGGGGGATATCGTTGATGACACTTGGTGGGTGGTTTGATTCAATGTTTATGTATTGTATTACACTTTCTGGTTTGTGGTAAGGCTTATACTTGCCGTCGTTTAAATTTAGAGTAACATCAAGGTAATTAACGATTTTTTGGTTGCATTCAATTACAATATCCAAGTCCTGTTCTTGAAATATTGACTTAAACTTCTTTTTTATTCTTTCTGCCTCTGGACCACTAATGTTTTTAAAAACGGCTAATCCATCATCCCGGTATAGACCAATATCGGATTTCTTGAAATGCTCGCCTAGTTTGTTAAGGATAAATGTCCCTACCAACTCACAAACTTCTGCGCCATCGTATGCACCCATGCTTACATCAAACATTTCGGATCCTTTTTTCCTCCATGTATTTTCGTCATTAAATAATAATGATTTTCTCGCGTGATATATAATTCTTTTTTCTTGTTCGGTAATTTTAGTTAAATCGGTTGCAAAATTTAAAGCTTTGTTCAACAACTTCTTTGTGATTGAAGGATAGAAATCCTTAATGTCAAAAATAATAAATTTATAGCTAGGTTTGTTTTGTATATCGGAAAACCATTTCAATACGTCATTTGTTTCCTTCCACTGATTTACATTTAATAAGTTTTTTAATGTAGCGTTTATTTTTTCGAGAATAGTTTTACTTATTCTTCCCAATTCGTTTTTTGCGGGGTTAATTAATCTGACTTTTGGGTTGTTATTGAAGTTGTCTTTGTGGTCTTTTAAAGTTATGAAACAATTTTCCTTGCCATTTGTAACCATTTTATTTATAATCTCCGTTTTCTTCATAATTTCTTTGCCGTCCTTGTTAATTTGATCGTTAACCTTATTGCTTACTTTTTTATACGACGATGTAATTGAGTTTACTAATAACTTTTCGTGTTCTTTCTTGTCTAACTTATATACATTTGTGGTTTTATCGGCAAATACCAAAGTTTTGTCTTCACTGTTAATATTTCCAATGTCTTTTCTTAATTGATCCTGAAAGCCGCTTCTTGTCTTTCTAAACTTAATTTTGCGTACTATATCTATAAGATCGTTTTCAAAAGCAACTAACTCTTTCATTTGTGGCGGACATTTTAGCGTTTTCAAGCCATACGTTTCTCGTATCTTCTCATTGTCGTTTGTTTCATTTTTTTCGTAAAAATGTGCCTTCCATCTCATTCTTTTAATAACTGTTTCTATTTTTTCGATTAATTGCAGCTTGTAATCTCTTTCCGATGGTATTGGAATGTTTTTGTAAGAGTAATCAAAGCGTAGTTTTTCCATTATGTAAATGAATCTGAGTAAAGTGCTCAACAAATAGGAGCGAATATAAACTTTTTAATGTGTATTCTCTTCTTCAAAGAAAAGTGCTCAATACGTTACGTAGAGCAAAATATTATCTTATGTAAAATAAAATAAAAACTACACAAGTTTCTCAAAACTTAAAGTTTCATGCCTTTTGCAATCATCAGTTGAGTTCTTAACCGTTAAAAATTACAATGCAATAATCTTAAAAAAGAAACTACAATGACTTCGTTCACGTCATCAATCTTTTGTGTCTTGTCGTAAGAGTATGTATTTGTTTTTAAGATTATTGCATTGTAATTTTTAACGGTTAAGAACTCAACTGATGATTGCAAAAGGCATGAAACTTTAAGTTTTGAGAAACTTGTGTAGTTTTTATTTTATTTTACATAAGATAATATATATATATATATATATTTATATATATATAAATATATATATATATATATATATATATATATATATATATATATATATATATATATATATATATATATATATATATATATATATATATATATATATATATATATATATATATATATATATATATATATATATATATATATATATATATATATATATATATATATATATATAAAACATCACTGTTTTAGACCCCCACCATTCCTAACATCCATGGAAAGTTGAGTTTGGATGCCCCCTCCTTATGAGCTATAACATGGTCATTTTTGTTGTAGTTTTCTAGGTTCATGTCAAAAGGGAAGTTATTTGTGTTATGTTTCACAAAACACAAATTTTAAGTGATAGAATTTTATTAAAATAAAAAAGCAAATAAGAATAATTTTGTGGAATTTAATGAGGATGCTGGTGTGGAAAGAAAAAAGCCATCAAACTAACAAGTGCGTGTTGCCAATAAAAATCACTCTTCTCCACTATATCTAGAGCTCTTCTCCCATAATTTTCTCTCTCCATCTTAACTAACTCTCTCAATCACATACAGATCTCATCTCATGATTCCCCCCATTATATATACTTCACAAGAGCCTAATCTTCTTTATTAATATCTCACACCTGACGTTAACCTTGAGGCAATCATTAGGGCATGTAGCGTTTCACTTCTGTTATTTTCCTAATGACCGGCATATCATTTCCTTTTACTTGTACTGTATGTACCTTTTACTTGTACTGTATAACATGTAGAGATGTGCATGTGCCCCTACATGTTATGGCTGCCCAGTACAGCCAGTATCCTCAGTAAAAGCAAAACTTTAGACTAAAACTTTAAAATGAATACAAGGGAACCATGTAGCTTAGTAGGAGATTGCAGAAGCACGGTGGCAATGGCCAATGATGAGTCAATTTGATAAGCATATCTAGTCCAACCAAACATGATGTCAAGGTGATGCCAGTGTATAAATAATAACAAAAGAAAAACAATAAATTATTATCACTACATTTTGAGCTGGGTGGGTGGAAAAATTGTTGCTTGTTATCTGTCCGAAATAAGTTAAGACTAAATTGTACCCCATTTGGTTTTAAAATATGTCCTATTGATCTTTTGCAAGTGGAAATCACCCTGGTCAGGTTAATGGAAACAAAAATTACTGTGGATAAATAAGACTGCCATATGCATCCAGATTAGCACACTATTGAACATGTTAGGCTTGATCCTAGAAAATTATTGGGATTTAGCTTGTTTTATTTTATTTTTGAAAAGACTAGTTTGCCAATCCAGAATGCAAAAAAAATCATTTTTATCTCTTAAAGTCTACAGGGATGATGTGCGAAGAGGCTCAGAACTTAATCTTACCAAGCAGCATAAAAGAACTGTATTAACTTACTTCTAGATTAAAAAATGGCATATCAAGGAGGTACTGGCTATGGTTACGGTGGAATCACTATGCCGATGCCATATGGTCAACAACAACAACAAAGCATGTCTACACCCTATCCAACTTCCTCTACATCTACACCATACCCAACTTCATCATCCACACCATATCCCTCTAACACCATGCAACAACATCCAATGATTAACACAAACGAAATAGACATGTGGATGGATCAGCTCGTAGCAAACTTGACAGCTTTAATGAAAGATGCAACTAAAACAGAACTGGATAATATTGTGAACAACGAAGATAAGATCAATGAATTAGTTCAAGATGCAGAACAGGTAATTTGTGTGTGTTTTGAAGAGCATTATGCCTAAACACAAAATGCTGAAAGTTACAATGTAACACAGGGTTTAAAAACCTAGAATATAATAGGCAGTATGAATAACTTGTACATGATGTCTGCTGGTCCTTAAAAAACTGAATTCAGAATGGATGTCGTTGAAATTACAACAGATGATTTTGAAAGCCTTGAATATCCTTCATTTTATAGAGAAAAAATCTTGAAATATGGATATTTTCAAAAAACATTTCTGTCTAACATTAATAAATACCCCTTCCCATAAGTTTAAAAGTTTTGGCAATGCCATCTTTTGTCTTTTTACATTGGCCTTTACTGTACCTGGCGTTTTTTCTTGCATCTGTGTTGTTTTAGGAACCTGGAAATACTGTATGGAAAAAAATAGCAAAAAATTATAGATAGCAGCCAAAAAACCTTGACCAGATTTCAAATTTCCTCACCCCATCTTTTGGTTGCTCTACACTTTTATGTGTTAAAGAACTTTGACAGACACCCTGAATAAAATAGTTTTCACATTTTATTTCAAATTAAGCTTTGGGTCTCTCTGCGTTTAAGTAGTAGCAATTATCACATTGATATTTTACATGAATAATAATAGTATAGCAAATTGTAAACTAGATTAAAAACAAAACAATGGCAAAAATGCAGGTTTGCTTTAGTCTTCCATAATCAATTTGACATTTGCAATAAATATATTTTTAATTTAGTGATTAACCCTTTTGACAATGGTAAGAAATATTTATATGTAATAATTTATGCAAATCAAACATGTATTAAGTATAAATTAACATATATATAAATGTTAATTTATACTTGATTTGTTATTTTTTTTCAGACAAAAAAGCTGCTAAGAAAGAGAGATGAGTTAATTACATCGAATAAGGACCAAGCAGTTACTAACATGTCTCTAGAACCAGAGATTAAGTTGTTAAAGGAAAACATTGTAGAACTAGCAAGGCAACAAAACGAATTAAAAGATAAGCATGTCCAACTGCAGCAACGATTGGGTGAGTTCGTTGTGACGTCGTTCACCTGTTTTAATTTTGTTAACCTTTTTTCTTTTTATGAAACCTTTCCAGTCAATTAAACTACATGTTTTTTATAAGCAAGTGTTAAAATCAGGTTGGTATGTTTATGCGTAAAACACAATCAGACTCAGAGTTTGCCTACGTTAAGCAGAACATTAAAAACTATGACATTGCTTTATGGAATAAGTTGAAATAGTACCGCTCTCAGCTTTAAAAGAAGAGCAACAAAACTAAAGGTATAATTACACAGGCCAGGGCAATTAGACAGCATAGTGATGTTAATTAAGTCTTATTGTATATAAGGAATTAAAAAAGTCTGGGTCTAATACCCATAACACAAGAAAAAACACGCATAATATACTAAGCATATTCTTTAAAAACTCATATATCTGAGCCTGAATACACTTTTTTTTATAAACAATGCCAAATTGAAACAACCGCTTGAAAATTGCTAAAATTTTAAACAAATGCTAAAAAACAATTTGTTTGGGGTGAATAAGTGATAATAGTATAAGTGAATTAAATACTTTGAAAATAAACAATTTGCCTAATAAATTTACCCATATAGACTAAACAATTTTTTAGCTAAACAATGTTTGGGGCGAAGTGCAAGAAATCAATTGTTTATAAAAAAAGTGTACGCTTATTAACGTTATGCCTATGGAAAAACATGTAATTAATTATTGGAAAATAACATTATTGTTACTTTGATTTTTCAGCTGGTAAAATATCATTAGATGGCGTACTGGCCATACTGCAAGCTGCTGCTGCTGAAAAAGAAACAGAATCTGATGTAAGTTTCTCTACCATTATTAAATGCTCATTGTTTGGACAGAAGCTGTGGTAGACAGCTAGAGGTATTTCTTAGAAAGGTCAAGGGCAGTTATCATTTGCACCAATTGGCTCTGAGTAGATCTCACGCTGCTGTGGTTTTTGTGCAAACTAATTTATGACAAGAGCAACCTAGTTGGCTCTACAGTTGGCATGTATAGTTTGAAAGACCAACTCCTGGACATCAACAAATCTGACTCTAAACTTTAGTATTTACACCAGTATATTTCCAAATTAACCAGTTTCTACTATAATATATTTCACTGTGTGTGGTCAAAACCATAAAACCGTCAATAGAATTTGCCTCAACTATACCAGCGAACTTTATCAAGTAAAAATAAGCAAAAAATAACCAAAGGCAATCACGCTTTTCACAACAACCTTTCCGCTCAAGAAAGTGTGGGAGAGTGCAGTTAAAAAGCAATGTAAAGAACTTTTAATCTCAGTACTATAGGAAAACGTTTCAGCAACAAAGAAATCGAAATAAATAAGTGTAAGTTTAGGAGTTATAAAAAATGTTACAAGAACAAAAATGTGTTATCAAACTGCTTCAAACACAATGTCTTTAATCAATTTTGAATTTACTAAAAATAATTTTTTTTAATGAAGGGAGTGTTGCCCCCTCCTTACAATTAGGTTGCCATAAAATGTTTTCAGAATATTCAGTATTTAATTCAAGTTTACTGGTAATAAACGTGAAGAAATAACCCTATCTTTTTCATTTCAGAACATTTCTCAGACCTTCGTTCAGGGGGACAAAACAATCGAGCAGTTCGTTGAACAATTTATACCAGAGCGCAAGACTTACCAACTACGCAAGGTAAAATCTGAGAAAATGACTCAACTCTTACAAAGTGGTGCCATAAGTGTAAACAGATCATCTGGCGTTATGACAGGTGGCATGCCAAGACCAACGCCAGCGCCAAGACAACGCGTGCAACCCCTACAATCCGGTTATAGTGGTTATGGTGGCTACTAACACACCGTAACGCAGGACATTAGAAAACCTTTTGAAAATACTTTTGCCCTAATGAATTCGGCAAAGTGTCATGAAGCAATGCAATGTGTTTGGAAGTTTCGAACGATAAACATTAGTTTCGAATGAGTATGATGTAACGTAATGTTTTGTATTTAAGATTTTCACGTTAATGTTTCACGTTTAATTTTAATACAATTTTAACTATTCTTATCCTGTTGCTAACAGTCAGCGCTGGGGTTTTGGATCATCTTCAAAATAATTTTGCGATTGTTATAGTCTAAGATATGTTATCGTTGAAGCTTACCTTTCTCGACAAAACAAACTGAGCTTATATGAACGAGCTTGAAAAGTTTTCTAGGAATCTTTTTATTTTTTCCAGAAAATCTTTGCCGGTTAAGGGCTTGAAAATTTTGCTAATTTTGTGAAATTATGACATAGATTAGATTATGTGGAGAATCAATGTAGGTATAAATGTTAATGAAGAGAACTTAATATCAACATTCATGTAGATATGTCTGTCCCAAAATCAAATTGAATGATTAAAACATATTTGCATTGCCATATGCTTCGATGAACCATTGAATCAGCACCATATTTATATCAAATCGAAATTCCATGCATAATTAGCGATACTTTCTAAATAAAAAATCTTGAGAACCGATAAAGATTTTTTGAAAAAAAAAAAAAGTTTTCTAGACAACTTTCCAACCTCTTTTATATAAGCTCAACTTGTTTTAAGTTTGCGTTATCACATTTGAGCCTTTTTAATGTCGACTTTATTGAAAAAGTTTAGTTATTTATTCAATAGTGTTTCAGTTCTGTTACGTTTTTACACGAATTTATTAAGTAAGACCTAATTGACACCATGATCTCAAAATGGACCAACACTGAGACTGACCTAGAAAAATGCATTGTTTATAAAAAAAGTATTTTTATGTCAACCTCGTTTTCACGGGTTTTTCTGTAGGCAAAAAAGAAGCTTTAGGAAATGGTAAATGTTTACTTGTTTTATTGAGAGCAGTGATATATGTGTAATGTTCTTTGGAATATAAATAACGCAACATAGAAGTAGAATAATATAATATAAAAAAATTATATACTTTAGAAATATCGCAAAATGTTTGTATCGCGAAATTTTTAAGATAATCGATTCGCGAAAGTTTACGAGCGCGAAAAAGGTAATTTCCTTTAAAAGTTAATGTTCATCTTTCAATCTTTTTCTATTCCAAGCGATAAATTCGATCAAACAATTCGTTAAGAAGTTCACATAAAAAAGTTTATATGCTAATTAAAAGCATTTCGGGTTCAATCATTCACATAACTTTTGGTGATTCGCGAACGTTAATGCTCGCAAAATCTTTTAACATAGCTCATTCGCGAACGTTTATGTTCGTGATGTGTAAAAATTCGCGGAACGTTTTGTGGGGCAAAATTTCTGCACTTAAAGTATCAGGAACAATGTTATTCTGGAACTGTTTTACGCTGGAGGCCATGATCAGAAAAAGGGAACTCGAAACTTTGGTAAGATCATCATCCATCCATCCCACCATTTTAAATTTTTTTGTAGTTACGCATACTCAATTACAGATCTTGTTAATATATATGTATACATGCTTTAAACTTTGAAGTGTGTCAATCTCGTCAATTAACTGCCGCATTTACTCTATTATTCCCTCTACGGGTTTAGCGTTTAAACCTTGGCAATAAAGGCGGGTTTACTAGAGAGGCGGAAATATATTGGACAGCAGCAGAGAGCAGAGGTGGGATTATTTTCTCAAAATACGCAAATTGGATTATTTTTATTTTTAGCAAAGAAATTTTAGGAAGCTTTTTAAAAATCGACAGGCGAAAAACTATGTGTAAAGGGACCCTTTTCGTGTGTGGTTGTTAATCAAATAAAGCTCTGTAATTGACTATTTTCTCACTGCTCTGTCTCGTGTTTGCCATTTTTAAATTTCCAACGCCCGTCCTAGATTTAGATCAGCATGCTGAGACCTTTATCGCTCTATATCATCACATATTATCTTTAATAAAATAAGGTATAAAAATTCGTAACCTTGCCCAACCTCGGTCCCTGGGTTTTTTGTCTCTTATCGGCGCTACGCTGGTCAGGTAACATGTCCTAGGGGGGGGATCGAGGTTGTCACCTTGCCGTGTCGGTGGGCATAATGTAATTAAGAACGGTTCACCAAAAAGTGATTCATGAAAATATGTCTTTTCAAATAGCGCTTGGAAGAATATTAAATAAATTCTTGGTTGAAATTAAGCTGTTCTGAGGAAGTTTATATAAAACGTGTGACCAAAAGGTCCAAAGGGACGAGGTTGAGGTGCGCGTCTCTCTTTTTATTGCCAATTTGAATTTCGTGGTATTGGCTACACAAACATATAATTGTTTGTTTACAACATGATGGCTGCCGATCGACAGAAGTGATCTTTTCTTTTTTCTTGTCATCGTGGACTACCTATTATCCTATCCTTAGCTGTAGGTATTTTTTGTAATTTTAAAGTATTAGCTATGGCATATAGCTTTAATGGCTTGTATTGTTAGTCGCCCTTCAGAAATAGATATGGCTTTTTCTTGGATCCACGTTACACGCTCCAAATTTTCTGATCTTTTCCAACAAAAAATGACTAGAGTGGGTTCGCCCTATGTTTGTTATAGGAATGATCGGAATAGACGAGGTGGGGGTGTTCTGATTTTTGTTAATGAAAACTTGGATAGCCACCTTCTGAAACACCTTTACTTCGAAAATGTTGAATCACTATGGGTGAAAGTGTGCCTGAAAAAAACTAAACCTATTTACGTGTGTGGGGTTTACAGGCCACCTGGAGGTAGTGATTTGCAGAGTATTGAAAACCTGTGTACTCATTTTAAACAGTGTTTTAACAAGCTCCCAAAAGAAAAAGAAGTTTTTATCTTGGGAGATTTTAACTGTAACATGCTTTCAAAATATGCTCTTTCCTCCAAAATAAAGGAATTATGCTCCACTCTTTTCCTAAAACAACATATTACGGAGCCAACTCGTGTTACTGAAAATAGTAGCACTCTTATAGACTTGATACTTTCTAACAGTTCTTGTATTTCTAAAACTGGTGTCATGGATTTAGGCATCAGTGATCACAATTTAGTTTATGTGATCAGAAAATTCAAAAGGCCAAAATTTGAACCTAAAACATGCAAGGTTCGTAGCTACAAGAACTTCAGTGAAGAGGCTTTTCTGAAGGACCTCAGGAATTTAGACTGGTCATATTTTAATAATTATGATGACCTTGATGAAGCATGTGAGAAACTGAATAAAAATGTTAAAACAGTGGCTGACAAACATGCCCCTTTCAAAACACATAGATTTTCTGGCCGTGTTGAGGCATGGGTCACTGATGAATTAATAATAGCCATCAAAGAAAGAGACTTCTTGAAACGGAAAGCATCAAAAAAAAAATCCATCATAGACTGGGAAGCTTTCAAACAAAAAAGGAACCAGGTAATAGGTCTCAAAAATCGACTCAAAAACGAGTACTATAATGACGTTTTGCAGGACTTTCAAAAACGGCCAAAACAACTTTGGAAAACCCTAAAAAAACTGGTTCCTGATAAGTCAGGCAATACTACCTCGATAAAACGAGTAGTCCAAAACGATGGTACAGAAACTTCTCACCCAAAAGAAATTTCCAACACATTCAATTCATTTTTTGTCAGTGTTGGTGCCAAACTAGCCTCTAAATTTTCTTCTGACACTACTAATGTTAATCCACCTGTTAGCAGACACGATTTTCGGTGGGCTCGTATTGAGACCAAAAGTGTCGAGAAAATAATTAGTTCACTAAAACTTAATAAAGCTACAGGCTTGGACGGAATTGGTTCACGACTGCTAAAAGCAGGTTCGTCAGTTTTAAGTATTTATTTATCAAGTCTTTTCAACAAATCTTTATTTACTGGTTATGTACCTAAATGTTGGAAGACTAAAAGGGTCTCGCCTATTTTTAAAAGTGGCAATAAAACAGATCCTACTAATTATCGGCCTATCTCCATTTTGCCAATTCCTATGAAAATTTTTGAAAAGTTAGTGCATGAGCAAATGTCTCATTTTATTTCTGAGCACAACTTCCTGAATGACAGACAGTCCGGATTTCGAAAACTCTTTTCCACAGAAACTGCAGTAGTCGATGTCTCTGATTTTATTCTTACTGAGCTCGACCAACATAACTTTGTTTGTGCTGTGCTCATTGACCTTAAAAAAGCTTTTGACACTGTTGATCATAAAATTTTGTTAAAAAAACTATGGTGTTTTGGCATCAGAGATGCTGCCTTTGACTGGTTCGAGTCCTACTTAACGGGCCGAATGCAGCTGACTCTTGTAAACGACACAGGATCAGATCTGCTTCATGAAGACGCTTTTGGGGTGCCGCAGGGATCTGTGTTGGGGCCCCTGCTCTTTCTTTTGTATATTGATGACTTAAAATCTGTCATCAATTCAAACTACCACCATCTATATGCAGATGATACAATAATTATTTCGTCTCATAAAAACTTGGATACCCTTGTCTCCCAGGTCGAGTTAGAACTTTCGCAAGTCGACCTCTGGCTGAATAATAACAAAATGACTATTAATACGGACAAAACTGAAACAATCTTTTTCGGCAACCACAGCCAGTTAAAAAAAGTTGAGAACAAAACTATCAACTATATGGGTATTCCTTTGAAGAGGAGCGAAAAAGTTAAATATCTTGGGGTAACATTTGATCAAAAAATGCAATGGGAAAAGCACATTAATGACATAAATAGAAAAATACTAATTAAATATTCTAAAATTAGAACCATTGCATCCTGTTTAACACCTCACACAAAAAACCTTTTAATTAATGCACTTGTCATGCCATATTTCAACTACTGCTCCTCGGCATGGGCTTGTGCCACCCAAGGTAGATTGGGAAAACTAGAAAAACGATTAAAATGTGTCCGTACCTTTCTTGGGAAAGAGAGGGAATATTCAATGAATAATTTACTCATCAAAAACGATGCCATATTAGTTTTCAAAGCCATGAATCACATTGCTCCTGATTACATGCGCTCAAAATTACTTTTGACAAAAAACTGTCATAATCATCAAACAAGAGGAGCTTCAAAAAACAGGTTCACACTTCCCTTGGTCAACACGGAATTTGGCAAAAAAGCCTTCCCATTTAGAGCTGCAAAAGTGTGGAATAATCTTCCAGACCAAGTGACCTGTGATGGAAGTCTGCTTTCGTTTAAGACTTCCATCTCTAATGTATTTGGCAAATTCTAATGGAGATCACTTTTTAACTTTTTAATTTTTGTTTTTTATTCTTTTTCTTTTCAATTTTCACAGATTATAAATGTTACTATGTTTGATTGAGCTGAGGCAGTCTAAGGTTTATCATTTTTTGTTTCTTTTTTGTTCTAGTGGCCCCCAGTGGAAACAATCCACTAACTATAGGTTTTTGTGATTTTCTGGGCTAGCCACTTTAAATATTTATTATTATTATTATTATTATTATTATTATATACGGCCAGAGATATAAATTATGTATAACTTCATTTATTTATTACAATGTTATGTTAATTCCTTGTTTGAAACACTTAAGAACCTTTTAGCTTCGAAAAAAAACAAAGTTCATCAATTCAATCACTTTAATTTGTCAAGAAATGTTGGTTCGAAGCTTGTCGCTGATTGCGCACATTAAAAATGGCTGACAAAATATTTTTTCGAAAATTCTTGGAACTCTCATAAAACGTTGTGAATAGGTAAAATTCAATCAACTCTGTCTAAATTACATACTTGGTGCTGTCCTTTAACCACCTCGTTAACAGTTCCTTATCCAGACTAGAGGATTGGAAATAATGGACCCAGGAAATTTCCACGTTCCGTACACGTGACAAATGGCCGTAATGGTGCACGAACATACATGTACTTATCAGGACCAGACGATAGTTGTTTATCATAGCCGTTAACAAGTTTCGAAGGTAGATGTGTAAACACTGGCCGTATATGGGCGAACCCACTCTAACACATTTGTTTTGAATTCAGCATCAAAATTTACCGAAACATGCAAATTTTAATGTCTAAGTACAACTGCCTCTATTAGTAGCCAAACATTTGATGTTTTATGAAGAATTTACCACTCAAATCAACTGTAGTGAAAATGTTTCACTGGCACACACTGCAGTTGAAAAGAGTCTTCTAAATTACGTGGTCCCCATGGTTACGTGCTTTACGTGCTCACGCTTTTTAAAACCAATGAAAATGACATAAATAATGAAAATCACTATTTTTTATGATGTAGTTCATATAGTTACGATATAGTTCATATAGTTCATATAGTTTTATATGCGTAAGAGTATAATTAAAAATAAACAGAAATCACTACATGTTTTGTCTGAAGAAACGTTTTCAAAATTTGACTCTACTCTCACTATTCATACAAAAACAAAACAAACAATGCAAAGATAAGCAATACGTCCAAACCCAAAATTGACATAAATACAATGTAAATGTTTTAACGTTAAATTTTTTTATAAAAACAAATGTTATGGCTTCTTAAACTTCAAGCAACTGAAACACCAAGATCCTTAGCAACATCATCTTTGTCATTGTCCGCAATGCCTACATCTGCAATAACGCTTTTTGGAAAGATGACATTCAACCAAATTGGCATAGACGATATGCAGCATTTCCATGGGCAAAAATAGAAGTCCTGTTCCACAGCCTCATTTTTGTTAAATGGTACTGTCAAAGAACCCTCCACCTTTAAACATAATGTACCGATTTTTATTACGGCTTTGCATGATCGACCATGGCATTTTGCACTTCTGTGTGATTTCTCCATTAGTCGCACATTTTGTTGTTGGTGGAACAGAGGATGTATGGATAAAATGCTTTGAAGATCACTCTTTTTGCGGGATGATATTTTAGCAACTTTTTGTAAGTATGTTGCATCGACAATTATTGCTTGCATGACTGTTAAACAACGCTTTCATATCATCGTCAGGTATGTATCGTGAGCTAAGCATGTTGTCATTTTTTCCTACTTTAAAACAGCATCTCAACACAAACAAGATGTGCTTGCAGAAAACAGCCATACCGTTTTTCTTAAAATCCGGGCAGGAACAAGAAGGTGACGAACATATTTCTAGCTTGTAATTCGTTCTGTTATTTGCACTGCTTGAAATTACAAACTCTCTCTTTGTGTTGTTTATTTCATTGATCTTGCGGATTTTAAAGTTAGAAGATTGTGCCTCCGCAGGCTCCATTCTTCTTGCGAGAAGATGCTTTTCGTTGTTTCTTTTCTTTCTCTTTGGTGGATTACAACCTTTGTTTTTTTTCGTAAATAGTGTTCGTTTTGTATTTTCAAGGTCTATGCTCACGCCAAAATCTAAAATATCTTTCCCAACACTTTCTGCAACTCGAACGCTTTTCTCTAATCTTATCTGTTTTAATTTGCCTTGACTTGGTTCGTAACCAACTATGTATGATCCTTGTGCGAGACCATCTAGCATTGACTCTAGCAAAAGACTGTCTCTTATATCAAATAAAGTTGCGTCTAGTAGTGACACACCCATGCGATCACGGTGTTTCCAGCTTGCATGAAGGACTTCTGCTAGATTGCTATTTGGTGATTCCTTGGAGGTGAACGCACGAAATATAAGGTCGCGACGCTCGTGCCACCACTCAAGCCAGCATGTCAACTGAGATGATAGCTGATTGTCCATTATGAATTGCAAAAGCGATTGACGAGCAGCATGATATGCTTCCGGTGTGGTAGCAGTAAGAAGAGATAGGGCTTTGGTTTTGAACTGTTCTTTCGATTCACCGAATAACTTAGCCTTTTTGTTGACCGATTCTTTGAAATGGAACTCGCATCCCTTGACATTCAACAGAACATCCTCACCATAGATTTTCACTAGTCCTATAAAATTTGCGGAGGCCATGTCTGTGCACCATCCAATAGGAACAAACTTTTCACCTTCGCCATTAACTTCCTTGTATGCTTTATTGAAAACACGCCAGAAAATCTCAATATTTTCTTTGTCCTCCTGTTTGCATTGCATTGTTGCCAATGATACTTGTTTGCAAAGTAATGGATGGTATACACTGGCTGTTAAAGTGACGAAAGACTTCACCTTTTTGAAGTTACCATCAAAATAACAGTATTCGACATTCAGGAAGTTACTTCCATCTTTTTTCATGTCTTTCACGAGCATCAATTTCTGTCTAGATGTTTTGAAAACATACTGTGAGTTTTCATCTATGTCATATATTAGATATTTGTCATTTTCAGAGACATAGTCCTGCAGCTCGCGTATAGCTTCATAACCATCTCCTTTCGGTTGTACTACCTTCCTTTGCTTCACCTTCTCGTTAGAGATACTCCGTATGTTAGTAACTTTATTAACGGTACTCTTTATTTTCTTCCATTCTTGCCTTTTGCGTAATTCGGACAAAATTGCATTACTTTGAATTTCAGATGGCCTGGTATTAGGGTCCGTCATTATAGACTTTTTTACTAAGTCTGTAGGTCTATCAGCCGAAGCTTTTGCTTCGCAGGTATGCATTACATGATTAAATACGCAAGCCCTGTCAAAACTCATAAACGCGGTGTACTTCCTTACATCACAATAACACCAAATGCCTTGTATTGAACAGATTTTGCACTCACCAGCTTTTGAAAAATGCACCTTGTTTGCTTTTTCATATATCTGAAAGAAAGCGCATTCAGTGTTTGGGCAAGTGCGAGGCCTAGAACAATCTTGGTATCGAACTGTGTCATATCCAGTCCAAGTTGTTCTGCTGTCCCTTTTCCACGGCCTACCATCTTTCAATTTCTGAAGCAACTGAGCACGAGAACTTGCTTTTATTTCGTAAGATTTCAAGCCATCAATATCTTGCGGTAACCGAGATACAATCTCTGAATCCAATTCCATGAAGATGTCTTTCAATGTTTTCTTTTTTGAACAAGGTGTTAGTTCATTTTCTGAAGTAAGTTCACTCCCTGATGATACTGAGCTGCTATTTGAAGTCTTTTATACAAAACACCTGAGTTTTCCTCTTCATTATAGAAACTCATTCTCGCCATTATTACTACCACTTTTCTTGGGTGAACAAGTAACGATGTGAGATTTCAGTGATCGCATATCATTGAACGCTTCGAAGCAACAGGGGCAGGAATAGATTTTGCTTGAGCCTGGATCTGTACCTATGGTGCATAAATTATAAAAATAAATGCAAATAATTCTGAATTGACAGACCTTCTACCTATACAAACAACCCTTGCATTTCGCACACCAAAATTTTACTTCCCCATCTCAAAAAAAAGTGCATGACAGAGATATATTCACCTGAGATTTTCAACGTAGGTTCGTTGCATTTAAATTTAACTCTTCAATTAAAGCGTCGTAATGTTCACCGGACCAAAGTAGCTTCACGGTGAACTTGGGTATACACATTTCTCTTTGCGGGTTGATGATATGATCACTGCATTCTATGTAATAATTACTCTCTCTTTTCTTCAATAATAATATTCTGCACCTAAGTGCGTTTGCAATGGTTAAAAGGTGAAATATGTGACTAAACTGATAATCCTTGTAGCTCCAACTTGAGTTTAATGCAACAATCATTAAACACAACAGCAACACATCAGCAACACAACGTTGTACCAATGTATCAGATCTGCACCAAACAGAACTAAAAACCTATCCAACACTATTGTAATTAGTTTTACTGTCTAAACACGAACAGTAGGTTAACAATCTTCCCCACTTTTCTTCAATCTTTATGTACACTATTTACACATCACCAACTTGAGATTATTGGAGCCCACCACGCTGAAGGGTTCTCAATAGTCCTCAGCAGATGCTCCTCTTTTCGTCAGACAATTTGCAATTTGTTTCTTGCTATCAATCCACTTTACATCTGTTATTTCTCCTCTGTCAATCATTTCTTTAAGTATAAATCTATCCGTAGTCGTTTATCCACAACAGATTTGATCGAATGAACTGCTTCAAATAGTTGTCGACTGTCTGTGTAACATATAATGGAATTTAAAACATTACGACCACATACTTCAGTCAGTAAATTTGATAACCAAAATGCTGCTTCTGCAGCTTCAACTTGAATCAGCTTTTCTGCAGCCATTGTACTCTTTACTACTCTTTGCAGGCACTTTGACTGCCACATAATGGGTGGTAGATTTCCACAGTCGTCTTTCAAAAATATTATAAATCCGCCTTGAGATCCTCCGTTTCTAAGGTTTGCAAAGGATGCGTCATTGTAGACTTCAAGAGTCAAATTTTTCATAGTACCTTTAAACTGTAAAATAACATTTTCGTTTTTGGCTTTTACCAGAACTTTGTTGTCTTTCAATAAATCATCTATTGTTGCTTCCTTTACTGATGCTCCTAACTCACAGACTTCAAACATGATATCGGGTCTGGTCTGTCCACTTAACCAGCACAGCCGTCCTATTTAAGCTCTGAATTCCCTGATCTCATTTTCATTTAGTGGATAATTCTTCTTCCCCTTTCTTTCTTTTTCTATTTTAATAGGTTCAATTTCCTCAACATACGCATTTTGGTTGATTTGAATGGTAAAATCACTGTGCTGGTTCAAGCTTAATCCAAGATAACGAAATATAGTTGAACATTCAGATCCAACAAGAAACACTCTCCGTAAAGGTTCTATAACATTTTTGATGAAATCGTCATTCCTGCCCCAACAGAAATCATCAACATGTGTGGCCATTACTCCTGATAATTGTTGACCATGATGCCAGTAAAATATTGCAGGATCACTCTTGCTCACCGAGACATTAAGATTTATGAGCTCTTCTTTTACACGCAAATACCAACAGCGAGAAGCATCCACCAAACCATAAATGCATTTCTTAAGCTTCCACAAAGAATTTCCATTATCAGCTTCTTTTGGAGGTTTCAGGTAAACAGTTCTTTCAATTTCCTTTCCTTGTAAAAATGCAGATTTGATATCAATAGAATTGCATCTCCAATTATTGTAAGCAATGAGGGTGAGTATCAAACGCAAACTTTTCTTCGAGCAAGTTGGGGAGTCTTTTAAAATGTCATTTTCTGTCTCCTCGAAACCCCGTGCAACTAATCTGGCTTTCATCTTTTTCTCCCCATTCAGTATTTTCTCAGTCACGACCCATCTCACAGACAATGCCTTTTGTCCATGGTTTTCAACATTTTCATAAACCTTGTTCTTTTTCCATTTTTCCAATTCGTCAATTTTAGCATCCAAGACGTCTGAATCTGCAAGTTTTACTTGCGAAAGAAGTACCTCTTCTGTGTTTATTGGCTGCCAACTTTCAATTTCCCCCCAATCAACACATGACAATGAATTACTATCGACATATCGTATATTCAAATAGGATTTATATTTTCCAGTTGCTTTTAGATTATTTATATCATCAATTTCATCTGATGTAACTTTTCTCTCCTTTCTAATGGCATCCCTTCTTTCTGTTTCATCACTTTGGAAGTTTTGAAAATCAATATCAGAATTTTCAGCACTGTCATCACTATCTCCATCACCTACTATTTCTTCATTCACAGGATTATCGGTGTCGGTTAAAGATATTATTGGTTTACTTCTGCAACTTTCTATGGGAGTAGCATCAATCAGAAAAACCTTTGTCTCTATGGATACGACAAGGGTGCATACGGACGTACGAACTGCCATGTTTTATTAAAACCTGTTTGCCATCCTGTCCTATGACACTACCTGGGCCTTTCCAAGCATTGCTTGTGTTTCTTTTATAAAATACCTTCAAATCTGTCATCACCTGACGTTCTTGTTTGATGCCTTAATGCTCTTCTAACCTTTTCCTCTGATTCACTTTGTATGAACGCCTTCCGTGCAGCGTTCATAGCATTTAGATTTGTTGCAACAATCTCACTGGAAGTCTTTCCTTCTAAAGCTGGTAACTTTGCATTATCGCAGTTCAGAGGATTTGGGTTGAATCCAAAAACAAGTTGGTTCGGACTGTAGCCATTGACATTTTTCAGGGAATTTTTGGTGCTCACTGACCAGGCTACTGCCATGTCCAAATCGACTGTGACTTTATCCTCCATCATCTTGCTAACATTATAACCAAGAATAGCATTATGTTTTTCCACCAAACCGTTGCTCCAAGGGCTTTCTGCAGCTGTTGTGCATATTCTGATGTTGGCATTTTCACACATCGATACAAAATCCTCATTTGCAAATTCTCCGCCGTTATCGACAAGAAATTTTTCAGCAGAACCAAATATGGAAATCCATATTTGAAAGATTCGTTTGATTATTTCTTCTTTCCTTTTTGTTTTGATGACGCACAAAGTACTGTAGCAAGTAAAATGGTCAACTAAATGCAAGAACCAAACCTTTGGCGAATCTGACCATTCTTTCAGATCTAATGCTACTGTTTCATTGAATCGTCTTGCCATTGGAAAACCTACAATCATGGTTGGCTTTGGCTTTTTGAATTTCAAACAAATTTGGCAGGAATGCTCAAGCTCATCAAGATGATTAAAGATCTCAACATCATTAATATTTGCATCTATCAGCAACTGTTTTAGTCTTGAACTATTAGGATGACTGAACTGGCGATGAAGTTTGACTGCAGCAGCCTTCTTCTGCAGTGGTGTTTTCTGTTGTAAAACATTACATATCGCAAGTGCTTCTTCTGTAATGTCTCCTTCTTTGAACTTTCCAACTCTTCCTATTGGAATACAGTAATGACCACAGGAACTGAAAGAAACTGGTATATCTGTGTTGAAGATAATTATTTTATCGTTGGCAAAGTCTATTCTAGTGTTTGCCTTTTTCATAGCTTCCTTGCTTAGCAATAAGGGTAATGGTATCTGTACCACATCTGTGGATAACATCACGCTTCGTCCAGCAATTATCGTAGGTAAGGTGACATTTTTAACAGATGTCACATGTTTACCACTTCCAAACTTGAATATTGTTGCACTTTTTCTTTCCATCACAGACTTTAACTCTCCATCATTCAATGTGTTCAGATAACATTGCAACCATTCTTCGCCACAAACTGTTTTGGTACACCCAGAGTCGAGTATCGCCATGCTTAAAGTTTCTCCAGCAAGATTTGTCATGCATTCTTCAATAAGGGTTACCTGAACTTCATCCGGTGCTTGTTTTGTTTTGTTTTCCTGTCCCTGACGTGTATCTGAGCATGACTTTGCCCAGTGAAAAACTGATCCACAGATAGCACATCTACTAGGCTCACCATTTCTATCTAATGGATTCAATCTTCTATTCCCATCTGCAAATCTTTGGGTATATGTTCTTCCGTTATCTCTAAATCGACTTTGAGTTTTATTTTGTCTGTAAGTAGCTCCATAGTAAAGGTTAACAGCAAGAGCTGACAATACAATGTCTACAGTTTCAGATGAATATCATTTCATGTTTACATACGAGTCAAGGTCGTCTAAAAAGTCAGTTTCTGTGAAATTCAAGAATTCACCGTAATGTTATTCAATACTTCAAACTTCAACAAATTCAATAGCTCTGTTTTCGATGGACACGCTTTGACACCACCATATTGCATACAGTTGAGTATAGCATGAATTAAGCAATGGCCGTCACCTGGTGATTTCAAATGCCTGAATAATGAACCAGTATATTCACGTTGTATGTCAGGATCAAATTTGACTCTATAAAAGTAAAGAGCACGTCATCTTCAGATTTTGCGGTGCTGATACTGGTCAATTCAGAAGAATATTTCAAAAATTTCTTATGGACAAGCAAAGAGACTCAAGATTGGTTTATTCTAATAATCTGAAACAGTCACTTACATAGAAAAAAAATGGAACGAAAAATATTTTTAAATTTGGAAGACTTTCATGGATTTGAAGAATACTTCTTGATTCAAAAGGTGATTACAGATTTACTTTTCCCAGCTTTCATATCACAGATTATTCTGTAAGAATAACGTGACTAACCGTTGCGGTGGAATGTCCTGCCGTTTAACCGGACTTGTTTCAGGACTGCTTGTTATTACCAAAGGGTTGTCTTTTGTTTCCCCGCTAGTATAGAGAAAACATTAAATGTCTCATACAGTTCTATCGCAATGGCTGGCCTTATTTTTCATGGTATTTTCGAGGCGATTTACAGAAGCTAAAAATAATAACTATATACACCTGCATAATTAAAAAGTAAAGACTTTTTAAAAAACAGATTTCACTGAAGAAAAATGCCTGACAACACAATAATCATTTATCATTGCGAATAGTTTAAATATACACAATAATAAACGTTAGTTAGAAAGTCCACAATTGATAAACCTCATAGTAAAACCTATTTTCATTTCATGTGAAAGTGAAAACCAGGTCATTTTAACTTTCAGACATGGTTGTCTGTGCATACGATTTATATTTTCTCAATTATACTCATCTGTAAAACGAAACGAGAAGAATATACAGTGGACTCTCCATAACTCGAACTCTCATGGGGAATCAGAAATCGTTCGAGTTATGGAGCGGTTCGAGTAATGGAGAGTTTGGAAATTTTGCTAAGTTTATCCTTTATACATAACCCTCTTAAAAGAAAACGATGTATTTGAGTAATTATCTACCTTACTGTTGAAAAGTAAGTCGTAAACAATTTATTTCAGTTGAACGGTGCGTTCGAATGACTTCGTTCGAATGATCTAAGGGGCCGAACACACGTAGAAAATATTCGAATCAGAAAAAAACTCTGAAATTCTTCAATTTTCAGATTGTTCGAGTTATGAAGAGCGGAAATAGCCTAATATGCTTTCAAGGGACAAAAAATATTGTTCGACTTAAGGAGATTTTCGAGTTATGGAGATTCGAGTAGTAGAGAGTTGATTATGAGAGTTTATTAGGAAATTTTCAGGTGCCTACGAATTCGTTCAAGTTAAGGAGCGGTTCGAGTTAAAGGGTTTCGAGATGGAGACACTGTATATATTATATATTTTTTTTTTTACTTTTTTATGTGCCACTTCTCGATCATCGTATTCCTTGAAAACTTATCAAAAAGTGAATTCTATCTTTAGTACAAGTAAGTGAGAAAGCTAGAAATAAAAAGATACACTCGGATGGATATGGATATTTTAATAGTAAAAAGACAAATTATATCACTGACAAGAGAATCTCAAGCCTAAACTCCTTACTCCATGTCAAAATTAAAGGAGGTATTGGAATAACGTTGATCTATATACTGGTAGAACATAAGAGTATATATGTCTTGAAATTCACAAAGAATGAGCTGAAGGCAACTTTAATAACACGTAATATTTGCAGCGAATAATAATCAATTACCTTGTTATGTTAGGGTTCTTATCCATAACCACTTTATTCAGCAAAGTAAAAAACGATATCTAAACTGAAGATGAATAGACTCTTCTCAGAATTTGGAAACACATGGCATACATCATCTCAGAAATTACAAAAGTTTGCAAAAGGTAAAAAATATAAATTTAGCCAGTTTATGTACTAATATAGATTACTAAACTTTAAAATTTCTTTTCCTCAAACACGTCTATACGCTACGTATAATCTAATTTTTAACTGAAATTTTGCGTAGCGCGCTTTATTGAGAGATTGTCTAGACGAACATACGATTAACTTGTTTCCATTACAAGTGCTGTGCTGCTTGCTGTTAATGAAATGGAGATGGAGATTCTGTATCACACTTGTCCTCATCGCTTTTCAGGGTTTTTCATTTCACAGCAAGACCCATATAGCCCTGGGTTTCAGGTGGTGGAGTACCTCAAACACGTAAAGCACGCGAGCACGTAAAGCATGCGAGCACGTAAAGCACGTGAGCACGTAAAGCACGTAAGCACGTCGAGCACGTAATTTAGCAGACTCAGTTGAAAATATGAGGTAAATTTAAAAATTAGAAAAAATCCTGTTCTAATAATCTATGGTATTTAAATCGCTAAAATCACATTCTTGTGAGCGAATTAAAACGGGTATTACTCACTTTAAGATCCTAAATAATGTCACTAATTTAACTTGTTTAACATCGGATGTATACTACAAGGTTTATATGACAGACACGTAGTTAGAGTCAGTATCGATGCTACATGCTAACACTCCAAGCTCTGGCGTATTCTGTTGGATTGTGATCAAACTGGCGGCCCCATTTTTGGTACTTTGCCACAGGAAGCCTGACAGACGCGAGGGGCAGCGCAATGCTAAACCAGTCCGCGGAATCCAACTCAACTACGAGGGTGTGCGCACCCATGCAAGCTAATAAAATTGCCAGAACATGGGAGAGCTTCGACCACCGAGAAACACAGTTTCTCCTTACAGACAAACTACAGTATTCCTTTGTCTCTTATATATAATATAAATCGCAATATTTTAAGACATAAGCATGCCGAAAAGAAGTTATTCAGGCTTAATGTGATTTCTTATACACCGTTAAATGATTACAGTAAAGGTTTTTTCTTTTATGGATTAAATAAGAAAACCTTTTTTCAACCACTTTTCAATAATTTGGGCACTTAGTTTGGGCGCCCAAGCCGGTATACCGGCGTCTAAAACCCTCTGGATACGCCACTGCATCTGTGAAGGAGAGCACACATGGTGATAAAAAAATTTTCTTTAAAAAATTCTCCAGCCTGTCCAGATTCATAATAATATATAGGTTTCTTTGGTGTTTAATGAATGAGATGTGCATATTTTACATGGCTAGCCTCACAAATATGAAGGGATATACCATGTCTATTATTTCTAGGAGGGGTCATGGCTTCGATGGGGAGTCCTAGAGTATTTGATGCTCATTTCGAGCTAGGCAGACCCAATTAGGGTCAGTGCTTTGCCTTACAACTCCCTGCAACTTTCAACGGCTGACACAGTGCGCCATCTCCCCAATTTCCCTCACATGGCTTGGGTTAACCCAGCTATGGTAGCATTCACTCACCCATATTGAATCGTCATGAAGAGGAATCGAACCCCGGTCTCCTGTAGAAAGTGCGAGAGTTATAATCACTAAGCTGCGGCGGCACTACTGATTTCAAAGGTAATAATAGATTACAATGTTATACTCCCACTGCGCAAAAATTTTCTCATTTGTGATTTTCTCCAGCAATGTTTAGGCTATCTGTTCTGTAAAGTGCACAAGTTTAAGTACTGGTGAAAATGGTCATATGTTAAATCCTAGACGTAAGGCTCAGGATATTATGTCATAGCCATCCTGTGTTGCCAGTGAAAAGAGAAATTTACTGAGAAAAGTGCAATCACGGAATTAAGACATTCACGTAATATGGAAGGTATACGCTAGCTTGCTAATTAAACAGCTTATGGTGGTGTGGTGGTAGATTGATGTTAAGAATATGCCAAGTGAGAAAGAATGCTTTTGATGACAAGAATTAGAAATATTTTTGTTTCCCATACACTTTTTGCGCTTTTCAGCCAAAAACTTCCGGAACCTGCCCGAATCATTCCTGAAATGCAAAACAGCACTTTCAGTTTCATTGACTCCGCCACAAGAAAGACAAACCCCAAAATATCACAGAATTGTGTGACTTTTTTAACCTTTTATCGCCACTGACCTAATATTTCCACCAGAAAAAAAATTGTAATATACACCAACGCTTTGTCTATGAATTGTTGTTTTGGTATAAACAACCATGATTCCAGTTTCTACAGGATCCTTTTGATTTTAGGTGCATCTGCTCTTAAAATTATTTGATCCATTGGTTTAATTTTAGGAGCGCAAAAGGCAATCAACTTTTAGAAGACGCTTAAAATAAGACGTACTCAAACTGATAGCTCTAAATTTTTCAAATTAGAATGTTATATATGTTTTCAAAGGGTATAGGTTTGTATTCTGAAAAAAGTTTTCTTTATAAATTCTAAGTTCTTTTTAAGAGGGTGGCAATATAAGGCCACTTGCAGTTCATTCTTTGTTCATGGTAAATCGCCGCCTTTGTATCATCGGCAATAATAATGGCGCATTTCTGTATTGCACAAAAATAAAAAATATATAAGTGATGAAATATTGTTTTTAATTTTTTTTTGCTTTAGATAGTTTATGCAAAAGAATAAAGTTGAAAATACCTAAGAATGGACAAGAACTTAGTGGAGGAGTCAGGAGATGATTCAAATGACAATGAAAAGAAAGATGTTCATGTGGCAACAGCATTGGTAAGCTTTAACTGCAATCTTGTGATGTGGTTGTATGCTTTACCTTTTAAGATGTTTTCGACTTTTTGATCTCTTTATTTGCTGATCTGCTTTTTTTATTTCCTTAACTTTTTCACAGTAGTATTTTGTCTACCAATACTTGCGCACTGACGTATACTGTTTTTGTAGAATCTTGCTTGGTCGTTTGGAATAAATAAAGATATACCAGTTCTAAATTTGTCAAATTTTAAAAGAAAGGTAGGTCTTTTTCAGATTTTATCTTGTAGTAGGGAAGAAACTATAATGTATGCTAATTCCTACCCAAAAGTCCATTTAATACAAAAATAGTAGTATTAAAATTGATTATATATATGGAAGGTTAGTCTTTTGTAGCTATGTTTACCTATACCTTTTAAATTGTGGCAGAAGAAAAAGTGTCACATCTAAAACTTTGTGTTTATATAGTGGGAAACTAAAAGATTTACTCAAAAAAATGATGTCAAGCTGTAATAAAAGGACACTTCTATATATAAAAATGGGTTTTGAGGAAGTAAAAAAAGAATAAATAACAAACAAATTAAGAACAGTGTTAACAATTTTTAATTGCCTGGTCTTTTGAATATCATGATCAAAATATCACACAACAGTATTTATTGCTCTTTATGTAAGTTTGCAGCATGTATTAACCTGAAGTAGTTTCTCTGCTACTGGTAGGTTGTTAAGGTTAAAACCAAATTATAATAAATTATATTATGATTCCAAGAATTATAATGCTGGATCTAGTATAAGAGCTAATGCTGGAGCAAATATAAGAGTAATAGTGCAGTAAAACTCATTCTCCAATTTTATAATAAGTTTGTTTTTAATGTATATTTTTTTCTGATTTCTTTTCTTACTTTCAATTTGTAGGTACTCTTTTATGCTACTTCACATACTGGAGTGTTGTATGATTTTAAAAACAACGAAGAAATCCTTTACCAGGGCCATGTAAGTTTTCAAAGTACTAAATGTCAGGCGGTGTGTTATCTATACACGTTTCCTTTGTTTTTTCATGAAAATATTGGCCTTCAGGCACATAGAAGCAGTTGTGTTTAATCATTTAATTAATTTAATTAATTTTTTAATTTGCTGAGTCAGCAAATATACTCAATTATAAAGATGCAAAGCTTGTGTTACAATTTTTAAGATAAATGAAAATGCTATCAGAAGTTAGAAATGTGCTATGGAGACCTGAGTTTGTTTTTTCTTTTTGCGCCATCTTTGTTGTTAATAACGTTTCTTTTTAATAATTACTTCATTTCTTTCTGTATAATTTCACAAGCGCATAGCACTAAAGCTATATTCCTCAGAATTAATAATTGTTCACAACATTTGCATTTAAAGAGAAATTGTTGAAGGTGAATATTTTTGTGAAAGATAATAGTATAGCTATAAAATCATGACAAGTGTGTTATAACAGAAAATATATGGATAATATAGTCTTAAAAATTTTAAAAGGGTTACTGCCACCTTAATTTTAGTAAGTTATCAGAATTATCATTTTGCCTTCTCTTAGAATTCAATTTGCTGAGTTCAAAATTTGTGCTAAAAATTAATGGGGGGATACATAATTCATTTTGTTGAATTTAATTTATTGAATGTGACGAATTTAATTGTGTATCAAGCTTTTTTGTTCAACTTGTCAGATTTGAATTTTATTTTGAAGAGTGTGATGTGTTGCTATTTTTTTATATAATTTTAAAATAACTGATTGGTTAACTTTTTTTTAACAAAATCAAAAAGTTGAACATGTCCAATTTTTGAATTTTTAAATTTGAAAAATTGGAGGAAAAGGGGTGATACATACATGAACAAATTCGCTTTAAGCAGCAATAAAAATAAGAAGGGATGCACATAGCCGATTGTTATTCTGTTTTACATCAATTTCTAATTATTATAGTGCAATGCAATATCCTGCACTTGTGTGAGTCAAGATAAAAGATGGCTAGCAACGTCAGAAATTGGAGATGAGTGTATGCTAATTATCTGGGATACAGAAGCTAGGTTGATATTTTTTATATAACGAATGAAACTTTTTGGTAATACTTTCAATTTTCCCTATTTAAATGTTTATCAGTATTTTAATACTTTCGATAACAAATTTTACTTTCAGCTATCATGCGTCACTCTCTACAAATGTTAATAACTCAGATATGTTAACGTTTAGTATTCCCATCAAGACTATATTTGATGTAGATGTTGTTGGTATTTCGAAAATGGCATTTTCATCTTGTGCAAAGTTTATTGCCACACTAAGTTGCACATGTCCTCAGGTAAACTTAATATTCTTAATATACTTAATTCTTAATAAGTCAAACAGTGGTTTAAATCACTAGTTTATATACTTCCAATCTTGTTCTAAGCACCTTTTTCTCCTATAACAGTTCATAACTAGTCAGTAGCCTGTGCATAAATCTAGAGGTTCGCCCATCCTTTATATATTGCATTTCGTGTTACTGTAGCTAGATTTTATTCTTGTGCACAGACAGAATACAGGTATTATTAATATACAGATAATCGTTGTGGAATTCTTATACTCCATAGGTTTTATCCCTGTGGGATTGGACAAAGGAATCAGATGTTCCGGTTGTCTCCATAACAATTGATGAACAATTTGGCTTACAGGTAATGTTTTGTCAGCAATTTAAGAATCTTGTACAAGATTATTCCTACCTGCTTCCAACAAACTCATCACAAAAGTCACCATTGTTTACTACCCTATGAGAGCATTAGGGTAGCATTTACATGGACCTGAAATGGGATTTCGAACCACTATGCAATATTATTTAGTTGTTGTCAAGTTGACAAACTGCATTATTTTAATTTGCATGGTAGTTTCCACTTGATTTGTCTTGTTAATTTCATTGATAACTGTTTTGCAAAACATTAATTTTAAAACTTTAATTTCCTATAATAAGATATTTCCCCAATGGTCAATGAATACATTCGTCCATATTCCTTTTATTTAAAGTCAAAACAAATTTACATTTACTAGCTAGTTTAAATGAAAACAAACTAATATAATTTGATTAAATATCATCATATTGAATGTCTCAAACTTTGGATGTTGCAACCTGCAAAACCTGAATGTGAAACAGAGTTTTTAAAGTCTAAGCCAAGAAAAAAATTCTTGACCTTATTGGCCTCCTTGACTTCAGCTGATGGTTAAATTTCTAACGCTTGCCTCAGATCAGGTGACTATGTCTATTGTTTTATTAACAGATCTCCACTGCTGACATCAGCACTCTAAAAACTTTATTGCTATATATTAGAGTATTAAAATCTTTTAGCTCTGTTAATTAGTGAATTCTCTGAGCGATTATGATACGTCCATACCAGAATACTAGAAGAACAAAAGGAAATAGTAAGGCGAGAGAGGACATTAAGATTGCTGAGTAATATAATTGCTTCACATTAACAGTATAATATTGACCTCTATTTTGCTTAAAGCTAGTTAGTAACATCGTAGAACACATGCTATGTACAGAACGCACCGTATATATAGAACTCAACCTCAGCACCTAAAGCAGGTTAGTCTGCTACAATAGAGTTCTGGAGAAAAAATAAGAAAAGTGTTAGTGTTTGAAAAATATACACCATATTGTGCAATGTATACTGTGTGATAACTATTCCTAATTTAGCCATGATCAATTAGTAGTACTATTTGGTGGCCAGTGAATAAATTTACGGGTTTGCCTGTCTTTTATTTGCCACATTTAGTGTGTCTCATTACTGCGGTTATCATTTTGCGTAACAGAAAGACGGGTGTTATAATGTAGATTAAGGTAGTACTCATTTATCACTCAAATAAAATAAAATACTTTCAAACATTAAATGTGGGAATGTGACGAAGCAGGACGACAAGGTAGCCAAATTGTATCCTGTTTGCATAGTATATGTTATACTGCCATACAATATTTTGATCACAATATTTTTTCAAATATTTTTTATTATCCATCAACATTAATCTGTCATTGTTATTTTTTGTAGACCTACGTCACATTTAATTCAAAAGATGCTTTTCAATTAGTCACAAATAATGGAAATCAAATCATTTTCTTTAAATGGGTAAGAAAACACATCCAAATTTTTTCTGAATCTTAAAATTTCTAACCTATAACAATAACCAGAATTTAGCCAATTTGTAAGTTAAGAAATTACAATTTGGTAAATTCTTATTACATTCTGTTTTTTTGTTTTGAACCGATTTTCTTTCAATTCAAAATGCTAATAAAAAATCATGTTTTTCATGGTGGGTGACCAGGGATGATCTCCGAAAATTCATAAAATCTTAACATAAAATCTTCTAGATTTTTTGTGTAAACTCCTAAAAATCCCCTAAATTTTTTTGTTATTCTCAATTTTTAAAATCTGAAGTAAGTACAAAAATATTTATATTCGGCATCAGCTAATGCAGTAAGAAAATCCAATTTGTCTTCCTTCTTTTGCTATTTTCTGCTTGTTGTGATTCTTAGTTATACTTTGAATAATTTTTTGGATGTTTTCCCTACTAATTGGAAAAATCTCATCAAAAGCATTTAAAATTCTTCTAAATATCCTTAATACTAATTGTGAAATAAGTGAATTTTATATGTAAATGTTGGGAATTTGAATTTTACGGAATATAATGCATACTTTAAATTTGATTCTAATGATTGCGATGAGAAGAAATTGGTTGCACATATTTTTAAATGTCAATTTCACATTTGATGTACATATACTTTCATTAGGATGCTAATGGAAACATTACTTTTCATGCACCAAAGTTAAATGATGAGGTAAGACAGTTCTTAGTAAATGTAAATTTACTAGTCGTTAGGGTTAAAATTACACAGTATTTCGTGTCCCTGTAGCATGACGTGTTTCTTGCGGACAGACAGACAAAATACAGCAATTATTAAAAAGACTAGAAGGTAGCCTGTCCTTTATATATCGCATATTTCGTGTTTCCGTAGCAAAACTTTTTTCTCGCGTGTGTACTTGAACAGCCATAGATGCACATTTTCAAAATAGGTTAGGCTTGAAGTTTTCAGCTGTGAGTGTGTTTTCAGTGCATAAACTTGAATACAATATCACTTCTTTTCTGGTAAAAGTGAGAGTCACAGTTGCGACAACACGCTAAAATATCAATGACATTCTCAAGGGTTTTTTTTCTGATTAGTGTCTCAGTTTTGGCTGACAGAGCTCATTTTTTTCTAGCAATATATTTATTTCTGAAAATTCATTTCTGTTTTAAATAATTCTCATGACAGGACTTTAATAAAACCGTTGGTACTTACAGTCAGTCTGTGTTTCACCAGAAGTCATCTGAAGCATTTACTGCAACAAGTTGTGGAAACATTGTAGTTTGGACTGTCCAGTCACCAAAGAAGTGTTTCGAAAGAAAAGCATTTAAAATTGTAAGATTGCAAGACAAACCGATCACAGTGCTAACACTTGTCAGTATTTTTATTGTTACTGGTGATGCTGCTGGGAATGTCAATTTTTTTGATACAGATTTAAAATTGGTTTATTGGTATGTGTAAGGCTTCTTTGATTTTAATCTGTTTTGAATTAGTATGAGTTAAAAATAAACATTTTTATAGAAATTGAGATATCATGATGTGACTCAGAAACCAAAAAATGAATGTTTAACGTCTATCTAATAAGAAACAATGCGTAAATATTTCATTTTAACGTTAAGGAGAGGGGCAGTAGAGGGGGAGTAAAAACATGGTTTTGACATTTAGGCCATTTAGGATTTAGGCCATTCTTAATTAATTGTTGGTTTGTCGTTTTTTGACTCCTAGTTTTGTTGCAGGTTTGGTTTGTTGGAGATTATTATTTTTTACCTCTTCTCAGATAAAATAAAAATGAAAAAAGAATTTAAAAAATCCTTACTTGAATTTTTATGATCGAGAAGAAATTGAAATAGGTCGGTCCAAAAACGGCAGACAAATAATTAACAAAAAATTAAGGACGGTTTAGAATGAAATATTTTTATATTCAATTTTTTTTTTACACTATAACTTTTTTAATAATCACACTGATTTCTTTAAGGTATGATAAATTAGGCTGTCAAGGGGCCATCAACTCAATATCCTTCACCCACTCACCAGAAGATAAGGACAACAATAACGACCTCTCAAAAGATGGTGCATATCCAACTAGTTCCACATTGCCTGCATCTTCATTTGTTGTGAATGACTTTTCAGTTAGTACAACAAAGGCTAATTTTCTCTACTTTAAAACTGATGGCAGCACTGTTGAGGTATGCTATAAACATTTTTTTTAACTTTCATCTGTTTTTAAACATCTTGTTTATGTCCATGTTTCTAACTTGTTTATATATGAGATGGCCTGTTTTGTGTTTTTGTTCTATTTACATTTTTTGTAATTACAAGATTTTTAGTGGATTTTGTTTTTGCACAATGATGCTCCGGAGGGCAGTTTTTTTGGTCTTCAAATACTAGACTAAATTAGTGTCAATGGTATTGTGTGATAAAGAGTGTCTTGTTTGGTCCTGTACTCAGGCTAGATTGTTTGGAAGGTGTGCAGCAATAAAGGTTTTGGTGCAGAAGCGATGACAGCTTATACGCTCTTCTCTAAAGTTGCTAAAATTCCGCAAAAAATTAAATCTGCTCAAAAATATTCAACCCAAATTTCTTTAATCTATTCAATTCAACATCTGTATAATTTTAAAAATTTATTAAATTGTGTTTATTTATTTCTACAAGACAAAATCTTTATTTATTCAATGTGATTTTCTTCTTTGTTTTTTTCTTGCTTGTTTTGTTTACTTCTAACATATTGTAAACTTGGTTTAGTTTAGTCGAAGAGAAAATGATAAAGACATTAAGGCCATCGCGTGTCATCCGAAAGGGTAAGAAATTTTCTTTTAATTCTTAAGAAGTTGGTTTCTCCATATGTTATAACAGACCATCATCTTTTATAAAGGAATAATAACCAACTTAATTTTATCTATGTTAGGCCTTATATAGCTATTGGTGGGTTCGGTGGATTGCTTCAAGTTTTGGACTTTGAAACGAAGTATGTTTATGTTTATGTGTCACAGCCATAGCAAGTAGGAAAAAAAAGACGCTAACATCTATTTCATTTTTGCTGTCGTTATTTCAACAAAATACCATTTAAGCTTTGTACATTGGCGTTGTGATATCTTAACAAGATCAATTATTCGCAGAATTAATTTTCGCGAATTCCGTGATAATTTTAAGTTGAATTAAGAAAATTGTGCAACCATTTTAAGTTAAACGAAAAAATTTCACCACTCTTGAAATTCTTGGAATTTATAAAGGTTTTCTACCCATAACATTCATATTTCCAATATGTTGTTCCCTTCAATATGTATATTTTTTGCATTTCTCTTGGGCGTTCTTACTCACAGGAAATCAACTTAGTAATTCAGATTAGAATTATTAGGTTAACATTGAAAGAAGGTCGTTAATATACCATGTCCAACCATCTGAGCTTGGAAAACGGACGTTAAGCTGAGAATGATGAATGATGAATGTAGATTTGGAATGCAATAAAAAAATTTGACGGCATTATCATTGTTCTATCTCCATTGTTGACAAAATAAGGTCAAAAAGTCGACAAACAACTGCACTAATCAAATTATAGTTTTATTCCATCAATATCACTTATAATAACAATAAATGATTCCGTACTTTATAGGACTTTGGTTCATTCTCGGAAGCTTAGTGGAGATTGTGTGCGTATAACGTGTCTAACATACAACAATACTGGTGATTATTTAGGTATGGCCACCTATTTTAACCCTCCTTGGTTGGATATTTATATTAGCATACGTATAGCATATATATATATATTGCTAGCTAATAAAATGGCTCTATGCTATGTAACATGATTTGTTTCAACCATTTGAAAACGTACGCAAAACTTTGATAAAATACAGAACTACAGAAAATACACAGGATGTTTTATAGCCGTCGTTGTAGAAAATCGTAAACAATAAAATGGCCTTTGCCTGTTACAGACAGACAGACGCCGTTACTGTATTATTATAATAGACTAGTTATTAAACACGTGGAATAATTTTTTTTCAAAAACGTTTATTGTGATTCTCATCACAAATGGTTTGTTTTTAATTTCGCTGACGTTGCAAATAAAACGTTTTAAACAAAAACCCGTGGAATAATCCGAATTAAAATTTTCTGTATGCGTCTTATCACAATATTTTTTGTTGTCAATTTTTAAAAAAAGACACGTACAATCAACTGAAACTTTTAAATGGAATAGACAACAATAATATAACAGCGTTAATTGCCCGTGACTTTATCCATACATTAATTTATTACAAAGCAATTACATTTCCTGACGTTTTAAAACTTGTCTCGGTAAATTTGAATTATCATACAATAAAATTCTCAGCCTATGAAATCGCTTTATTTTATCACATGATTTGTTCTAACCAATTCAGAACATAAAGGCGATTTTAAAAAAAATTGTAGAAAATATAATTGACTTTGCCTGTCACAGGCAGACACAGTTAGTGCATTAATATAATAGATTTAACCGTTCACGAAATTTTGCGTAATATCCTATATAAAATATTTTTCACCATTCTTAAAAATGAACGTGACGATTTTGCAATCTTTAACCCTAAATGGTTTTCCCCTATGCAAAGTCTCATGATCAAAACGAATTTTTATTTATTTTGATGGGAACATTGCTTTAAGTAAAATTATGTGACAGTTTTAGTAATAATAATGAGCTGTTTCTCTTGCAGCAATTGGTTTTGATGATGGAAGGGTGGAAATACTTGATTCTGTTACACTTGAGTTAGATGGTCATGATGATGATAATGTTGCATCCTTTAAATTTTCTCATGACTCCATAATCAAACTGGTATTTTCACATGATTCAAGATTTCTTGCCTGTGCTGTAAGTAACTCCTAACATCAACAATTGTTTTGTTTTTTTGTTTTGTTTTAGCGGTGGGGGTGGGGTGGTATTGCAAACAAACAGAAAGATATCTTGTGAAGAAATGTTTAATTCTTGTTTCATCCTTTGCAATCCACCCATCGCATTCTTTTTCTTGTTTTGGACCGTTTCGTTTATATTTCAATTCTTTATTTGCTTATGTCTCCATTTTGAATTTCAGGATATGGACAGATGTGTTGTGGTGTTTACATGTGGGTTGAAAAGAAAGCCTTCCTCTTGGTATTATCTCGGCAAACACAGAGCTCACTACAAACAAATTAAAGGTGTGTACACAGATGTATTACCTATGGAATTACCTATTAATATGAAAAATTCCAATGATATAATTGGTTTACAGATCATTGATAAGACCTTGTAATGGTACCATGCTAACTGATTTGTGAAGCTTTAAATAAAACAATGAAACAAATGTTCATTGCACAATAATAATAACAATTTTAACTTTTGTCTTGATTTTGTCCTTTCGTTTCAATTCAAAGATCTTTATTCAACCTTTGATCCGAAGTATTGTTCGAATGATCTTGAATTCCACAAGAAGTTTGGGAATATGGCTTTTTTTCTTTCTTGATAGCTTTGAAACTTTTAAAATACTTTTTGATTCGTTTTTTTTTTTGCATTAGGAAGCTTTATTTTTCAAATCAGATTTAGTCAGGTAAAACGGAATCTGGCTGGTTTTTCATTAACTAGTATCTTACGTGATTTTTTAGTATCTTATATTGGAACAACTATTTTTATACCGCATAATTCCCCATTGATACTGATTTTCTTAATTTTTAGCTATTTTGAGGGGAAAAAATATTTATGCTGTGTTTCCAAAGTGTTTACTGAAAAAATTTACATCTTTTAAAAATGTTTGCCTTACGTGATTAGCAAATTACTGAACCCGCTTTATTTAGAGCTGGTCTGTTTTCGTGATAGATGCTTTCTTCGTTTTTTAAAAAAAATGAAATAGTATCCTTAAGTTTTTATAGAGGTTTTTCGCCCTAAAAACGAACAATTTGGTAGGTATGGAAGCCACATACTGCGTATCCCATCGCGAAATGGTCCTTGTTTATTTTTGTTGCAGTTTATTCAGTAAGGTGTAATAGTGAATGTATTTTTCCGTGAATATTCTTTTCAAATCGACGAAAAGAGATTCATGAATATGTTAAAAAGAAGGGAAGTTCATATTATTTCTGTTTCTTTATTTTATGTAGATGTTATGTTTACCAAAGCACTCGATGAAGACAATGTCCGACTATTATCGCTTGGTGAAGATCGAATGCTTGTGAGTTTGATATTTTGTTCGCTTTAATACTTTACAAAGCAGGAGCTGTTTTTCAATTCAGTAGGTAAGTGAAAGAAAGAGAAAAGGTTATAAAACAAGTCTAAAAAACATAGGCAGGGTGTAAATATCAATACATGAGAAGCATTGAACAAATTGAAAAATACATTCTCGTTAAAATATTTGGTAGCTAATTTTGAGATGACCTTGATAGCTTGGTTATTTTTAGCAACTTGTATGTGAAGTGTGGATCTAAAAGTTTGTTTAAGATACTGCTTTCCAAAAAACACTGTATTGAGGTTTTGTATAAAATTTTAAGCTCTTTAATCGGTTTTGGATTTTCTTGCAATATTTTAAACATTGGTATAACTACTTTTAGGTTGAATATGATTTACGAAACAGTTGCATTGATGATTTAAAGGTATTGAGTTCTGATCGTGTTGAACAGAATGCTGTTCCCATATGTTTTGCTGCATATCCATCTGTGGTGAAAGAAGATTTTTTGGTTCTGTCTAATGATCAAGTATGCTATGGATGTCATTCGTTTTTTGTTTGATTTTTATATGTATTTTTTCTTTATTTTGATTTTATCAATTGCCATTGCCATTATTTTTTTCAAGGTAAATTTTTTTTTAATATCTTTCTTTTTATTTTATTTTTCACAGTCAATTATCAATACAACCCTGTGTATTCATTTATTATATTTGATGTTAGTTCGTCAACACTTGTTTCAATTGCGGGGTTTTCTTCTATGTTCTTGGGGAATGAAATTCGTTAAATAAAATTTTCATCACCTACAATAAAATTCGTCACTTTTAACCGACGGACTTTGCACCGATAAGGTATTCACAAACATTTCCTTATGGATTTAAATTTTTCAATTTTCGAGTCAGTCAACAAGGCAGACGCTATAATCCAAATATTTGGAAATGTGCAGAATGTAATGAAAACTTTGATATGCTTTGCGATTTTGTTGTATTTTATTTCTTTGACTTCTTCGTTTCGTGGCTTTGTAGTTAAATTTAATCATGTTAGTTGCTGAGGTTGAATAAATCTCTTTTTTTTTTACCAGTACAAACTCAAGTTATTTAACTCAACCACAAAGATGTGCCGATATACATTTCTTGCACCAACATATGGTTCACCATTGCAAAAGTAAGCAGTTTCTTCTGATACTTTATGACAACTGCACGTCCATTTTTTTAATTATATTTTTTCAATTTTTTTTTATCTTTTCTTATGTATATAATCAACTGAATTGTATTAGATTTGTTAGAACTTGCCTTGATAAAGTGGTTTTCAAAAATATCTTTCAATGTCATAAAATGCTATAGATTAAGTGTGCAGTTGTTTTTTAAACTCCTAATCGAAAATTAAAACGACTTTCTCCTCTAAGACTCGTCAATCCCCCTTATTTTTAAAGAGTCTTAATTCTCCTCTAAATGTATATCATCTAACAACAAATCTAATCAATTTTCCTTTTTACGAAATGGTGAAATACATAGAAATACTATATGGGTACAGTAAGAATTTATTCTTTACTTATGACATTACCTCAAAAAAAATTTTATTTCTGTAGAACAATATTAAAATGTTTCAAATATTCTCAATTTTTCTAATAAAAATACCATCATCTTTTCTAATAAAAATACCATCATCTTTTCTAATAAAAATACCATCATCTTTTCTAATAAAAATACCATCATCTTTTCTAATAAAAATACCATCATCTTTTCTAATAAAAAGATTCAAAATCCTCATCCCAAAGTCCTGAAATCTCCTCAAATGTGACTTTATTATAAAAAAAGTGACAACCCTGTTTTTTCATTATTTTATTTCCCTATCCATTCTTTTCCTTCTTCTATAATCTTTAACTAGCAAGCAATTCCACCCGCTTATCAGTAGTTCGATATCTGATAAGATCGTTTTAAATCTCGTTAGTAAAAGGCAACGTTGGTTTAACACTTTCATTGGGTGGAATTATTTCACTTGTCATCATAATTGTATCTCTTTGTTCACATTAGCATGGTTGTACTTCCAAAAAGCAGTGAAAGTACGCACAGATACATGGCTTATATAACTATAGATATGGTATAATGTTACTTTGTTTCTTTTAACTGCCCTTTATTTTAGTTTGTTATAATAATTTTCACGTCTTAATGTTTGAATCCGTAAAAGGCTAAAGTGCAAAATTTGTATTAAATAGAGAGTGAAAAATCTTTAAACAGTTTTGATTCCCCGTTTACCATTTTCCTAGTTCCGTTTGTATCATTTTTCTTTCAAACAAATAGATTAGTGCTCCTTTTATAAACTGTATTTGGTGACTCTTATACTGAAGTCTTTATCTAATGAGTTATTTTTTTTCTGCTTCCGCTGCCTTCTTACGTAGACCTGAACCGTTGCTTGTAATTTAGTTTTTATTTGAAGATTTTTTATCCAACAGGTTGGATTAATTATTTTACCTTTGGATGGTAATCCATACAAATCAATGGCATTAATAGCACATCCTGGAAAGGTACGAATTCTCCATTCCATTCCAATCTTTTTATCTGTTCTTACGATTAGGATTTGTCTACAGACACTGTAAAGATCATAAGAAATACTCAACTCAAGGAGTCCCTCCTTACATAACTTCCTTATGTTATATTTAGGTTCATAACATTGCTTGTAGTTCAGATGGAAAATACCTTTTCACAGCGGGTGGAGCAGATACAAGTGTCTTGATGTGGAGAATCGATGTTAAGTAAGTCAATGTAACTACAACACGATCCATGTCGCCTTTATTAGCTGAGACAGGAGAAAACTTTGTGTATTTGCTATCCTGAGATTTAGTATAACCAGCCAAGTATCACACTGACATCGCAGAAAATAATTGCAGTCATTGAACTTATTGTACTTGCAACTGTTTTTTATAAACAACAGAAACAGAAAATATTGGAATTATTGTATTTAAACCGCAGCAAATAAGAGAATCTGGATGAATAATTATGATGACTGCTTTTTTTAATAAAACAATATTGCTAATCATCCATCATATTTGCATTTCAACGGCGTATTTGAGTAAAAAGCTTTTACATACCAAAATTTGTTTAAACGAAACCAATTTAATAGATGTGTTACAAGGTCGCTTTTGTAAAGCTTTTGAATAAAGAGATGTGGTAATTAAGGACACGAAAACAGATTTGGATAGACATAACAGCACCTCATAGAACTACAATAGCATTTATCTTGTGTTCAAATATCTTTCACGCCGCCCCTTGTTGTTGAAACGTGTACCTTCTCGGTTGACGTTTTTTCTCTTTGCTTTGCAGTGCTTTAGAAGCGACCGCTGTTCTTGGCGGAGAAGAATTGATACCATTTTACAGTCTTCTAGAAGGTGGGCGAGAAGGAGAGCTGTTTGCAGAGTTGGAAAAATTTTTTTACTATGCGCAACTGAAGAAGTGAGTCTTGAAATACATTTGTTGCTGTGTGGTGCTCAACAAGCACTTGTTGAGCACCACCTCTGGGCATGCGTAGTCGTTGTTGTTTTTTTGTCCTTTTTATTTATGTTTTTTGGGGTTTGCCATAATCAAAAGAACACTTGCCCAAATAACACGAAGAACAATCGTTAAATAATCGAGAATCTTGAAGATTAAGTTGATTTTTGTGTATTTAGCCTAATTTGTTCTGTGTATTTAACCTAATTTCTTTTTCTAAGAAACTTTGCCAAACATAACGAAATTACATAGATAACATGCTTTTATAACTAAATGTATTAAAACAATCGTAGTTTCTAGCAGCGGACAGTGAAAGAAAAGTTTTTGACTAGGTGAATGTTTTAGCATGTCAAAGGGTTCTTGTTATATATGTATAAGAGTCCCCTCTATACTTGTTTTCTTTCCTTTTGATGTTTATAGTGAAGGGGTTGATTCAATGGAGGTGAGAAGTGTTTCAACCGAGGTACCACTAGATGAGATTCCATTTATCATGCGAGCTCTTGGTTTTTATCCTACAGAACAAGAAGTAAGTGGAGTGAATGTTTTTTAAACATTAACAAAAACGTAGAAAAAGAATGTTGTTTAAATGTGATGAGTTTGACTAAATGACACTTATTGATTCAGGAAAAAAAATGTTATAGCAAATCACTCCCATAAAATGCATAGCCTTTTTTGTACGCTGGTGGGATTGTCAGTTTTTAGGTTGAAATAACTAAGACTGTCAAACTTCCTGAAATAGCAGGGATGTAGTTTATCCCAAAATAGTAATCCAAAAGAGTTCAAAAAGAAACATTGCAATGAAAAATGTACAAAATAAACGCTACATTTTATTAAATAGGCATATCTTTTTTGTGGATTTTTTTGTCCAATTTAAAAACTGAAAATTGAAACTTTTAATAAGAAATGGTGACGTCAGCACAAATTGTTTTTCACAGTCATCGTTTTAGGCATGATTTTTAATTGTCACGTGACAGGCATCATCCCTGCCAACTCTACAAGAAGTTTATTACATTATACAAGCGTTCTTTGCCATACGATTAGTATCGAATTTTTAAACTTGATTTTCTCAGTTCTCTTAGCCCACCCCACGTGTTTGTAAAAAGAGAGTTGAGTTATAGTTTGAATTTATAAATTTTATACCTACATAACCATTTTTTGGTTTGCTTGCTGTCTATTATATTACATTGAGAAAGAAACTGGGTTCAAAGTGGTACTATCTTCCGTATAAACTTTTCCTTCCTTTGTTTAGATTGAAGAGATGATAAATGAAGTGAAGTTTTCTCACTATGTGTCGACAGGAAGATATAAGGAGGCAATTGATCTCAGTGATTTTATCAAATGTATGTTTATTGATTTTTATCAAATGTATCTTTCACGTTTTTAGTATTTTACAGAGACATTTCTACTTTTTACAGAAATAGCTAGCTCCAAGTTTTAATTTTCCATTTTTAAAATACCAGTTGACAAGCAAGTCTGTGAGGTTAATTGGAAGAATAGTGTGTTTGTTAGAAGGATGATTATGTTCCTAGTGCGTATATTAAGAAGTTCAGCCTGTTATTAAACGCACTTAAATCCCTAGTGCGAACCACGCTTAAGGATCCCAGTCTGGTCTTGAATCAAAACGAGTTTATGTTAGACCACACTTTGATGTGCAAGTTACTATTCTCATTTCAGTGTACGTGAATCATCGTCCTGCATTTGGTTTCAACCCTTATGAACTTATCCAGGCGTTTCAGACACTTGGTGACGTTGATGAAGAAGATGGAGAAGTGAAAATTGATCGTGGTCTACTGCTGTACCTACTGCAAGAACGAGGTGGGACGTAGTTCATTGTTGTCGTTTTTTCGTCTTTTCTTTGTTACTATTCTTGTTATTCCCGCTTGCGGTTGTTATTGATGTTGTTACTAAGGTCGTTATAAGGATCTATTTCGTCATAAAAGTTTCTCTTTTTTTCCGTTCATGTTTTTATTCCTCTCTAACCGAAAGCATAGACGTTTTTGTTTAGCCATACTGCTACAGACATGTAATGGACCTATAGCTTATTTAAGGAGAAGGCTCAAACATATGTTTTTCTTTTGTAGAACACAGGTGTTTCGATAGCTAGATGTCAGACAGAGTGACCTTTATTTTTTTAAATCAAACTAGGTGGCCTTGAAAACTTTAAGTATTCATCATTCTCTAGATAAAAACCTTTCTTAAAACATAGCTGTCTAATTATGATACAATGTCTTGAAGTAGGTCGTTGTGGTTCCCTTTCTCTAGGTTGAATGTGGAATTTGTTACAAGGGGATTTCTCGTGTCTGTATGCTTGAGAACTTTATAGAAAAATATTTGAGACCAGCTAAAATATCGAGAAAAGCCTTCCAGTTAGCACATGGGAATTATTGCACAATCGTTTTTTATCTTATATAATCTAGTTTTTCGTTTAAGATGGCAGAGTTTTCCTCCAACCTTGTTAAATTTGCCTATTATCCCAATTCCCTGAAAATAAAAAAATTGAATGTTGGGGTATAATCTATGATTATGGTTGTTTTGTATTCACATTTTATATATATATATTATTTTATATTTTTTTTAAATTATATTAACATTTCTATGTCAAATTCACATATTTTTTTCTTTTCATAGGCGAACATTTAACAGAAACTGAGCTAGCTGAGCATATCACTCATTTGCTACAAGGATCAAGTGACGACGATAATAATGATGGAATGAGCGCACAAGAGAGAGGGTTAGATGATATATTGCCAGAGAAAATCTCCGCCCGTTCATTTGCATCTGAGATATTAGGGCTTGGTGTGGAAGAAGAAGTAGAAGTTGGTAGTGAGACTAGTTAGATGTTTTTGGAAGGCTTTGTAAAAATGTATCATTGTTAATTTTAGAAATTGTTGATTCAGCGTTTCTTAAGAACACGAATAATATGGAAGCTTACTTCTCACTTAAAAACAAGTTGATATGATATGAAAGAGCTTCAAAAGTTGTCTACGAATGTTTTTATTTTTTTGAAAAATATTAACTGGTTTTCAGGATACGGGGCTTAACAATTTGTAATTATGCGAAATTATGATATCATCAGGTAGCTTCAAAACAAATAATAACTGTTATTAATTATAATTATAATTACTAAATATGAAAATTCATGCAAAATTTTTAAATCGCCAAACTGAGCATTTATAACGCCTTAATAAAACTGTTAAATACAACACCTTACTCAGGACAACTTAATGATGTCATGCATAATTAGTGGACTGTTGTCCAAAACATGATGAACCGATCAAGATTTCAAAAAGATATACAAATTTCTAGACAAATTTTCTTACTTTTTTATATAAAATAACTTGTTTCAAAGTGGGAGGTAAGCAATAAGCATGGGTAAAAATTTGTTAAGAAGAGTATTTGAAAAATGGTCACGTTACATAAAACGTGTGATAGAATACTTGTACATGTTTTTCTCCTATTTATCTGTATTGTAAGGATAGTTTAAAACAAGAATTTTAGGTAAGACAAAATTGCAACAAAAATATGTCCGGAGCGTCATCATTTAATTGGGCTTGTACATTTTAGTCTCCATGTATTTACTCCAAACTCAAATCTGAGGTTTTTAAAGAGGAAATGCGAATAAAAAACGCTATAAAATGTTTAACAATGTAATTTATTATTTTTTTTGCATTCAAGGTCCAAAATGTTTACTTGTACGGAAAAAATTCTCTTGATAACTTTAGTTGATTGTTTGCGCGATTTTCTCGAATTTTACCTTTATTAGTGAAAATTTGTCCGGGCGGAAATTCCTAGAAATGTCAATTCGCGAAAATAAGTCTTCGCAAAATCAATAGAATTAACTTATTCGCTATAATTGTTCTTCGCGAAATTTTTTAATAACAAATTGATTTTTTTTCGCTTTTTTCTCAATAAACACACTTTAAAAGCGTTATTCATTGCAAAATGGTCCATTCGCAAAAAAGTCTTCGCGAAATATCTAAAACAGACCGATTCATAGCATATTTTCTTTTTAATATATTTTTTAATAATTTTAATAGTTGACATTTGATGTGTTCAAAAGTAAAAAGGTTTTACGCGAAAATAGTTTCGTGTTGCTACTAATATTTGTCATGTAAATTTTGTTGTATAATATTATTGTTCATAGTACTATTAAGATATATTTTTAGCATTGTGACACATTCTTTTTTTCTGCTCTGTATAAATAGTGTCTGTCTGTGTGCCTGTCTGCCGCTGCTCCGCTACTGTTATACCATTTTACGTAGCGATTGGGAAAATAAATGTATTATTAATATAGAGAGTAATCGTTAGCCTGACGAAAAATCAACTAATTAATGCATCCATTACACAATCCGAAATAAAGATGCGCGCTACCATTTTAAACGCACAGAATACGGTGATTAAGGTTAATTTCCACACATAAACAAAAAACAATGGAATCAAATGTTCCCTTCAACCAGAAATTATATCTCTTTGGAATCAATAGTAGCTTTTATACGACCCGGCAAAAGAGTCTCAGTGATCTGAAATTTAGGCGGGAAGATGGAAGATCGTTTAGAATTTGAACGAAATCGTTTCAACTTGCTGCGGGTAACGATTAGCGCATTTTGATGGTTCCGAACCAAAACGCTATTTTTTAATATTTCCGCCTTGAATATCTGACTCTTCGTTGTCACATCGACTCAAATTAAAAAGCTACCTTACATTTTATTTATATTACAATACCCGTTTACGTCTGTCTGTCACGCAAAATGGTACCGAAAGTAGCGAGACGCACGCAAGGTGGTATAGAAAGGACGGGCAAAGCCGTGAGTTTTTCAACAGACCACCGACTAGTCTTTAAAATTGTGCGTTTGACCACTTATCACAAGTTAGAAATGGCTAACAACGACATGCAATCAAACTTAGTTTCGCAGATGACGGAAAAAATCAATTCCTCTAAAACACGAACTCCACTATTTGCTACGCTATGAAATTAATATTGTGTTGCTTTATTTCGTTTTTTTTGTTCTTTATATTTTTGGACATGTGTTTGGATCGTGTGCTTACAAACTTTATATTACCATAAATACGGTTCAGCTACAGAAATACGAAACCTGTAGTTGGCTTATATTGCCATTTAAGCGCGCTAGTTATTGTCAAGGGTAGGTTCAGTTAGGGTAAAAAAAAGGACATAGAAAACAGAATTTTAACTGTGTTTGTGCGTATTCTCATAAAAACATCTTAATTGTCGCAGCTGTACAAACTTAAGCCTTTTTTGCATCTTCGTCCACCGCCACAGTTCTTTTTTGAACAACAGCTAGATAAGTAGCCTCGGCATCCACTGCAATCCTTCCAACTTTTGTAACAAACTCTAACTGGATTGGCATTTAGTAACCGTCAATATAATATTGAACACTTTCAATCAAAACAACTTTTTGGTGACCTCGATGCTCTATTTTGAGGCACAACAAGTTCTATGTTATCGCTAACGCAGCCTTAATATGCAGCCGACATGAAGTTGACCTAAAATAAGATTTCAAACCAGAATGAAATTTCGTTGTGTTTCCATGTAGTTCTTTATATCTGTGGTGTGCAAACTGTACATGCGCCATAACTTTTACACATGCACAATAACGGTTTCATTTCGGGTAAATCGTGTTTTCATCAATATCTTGAGGGTGAAATACAATTTCAACACCGAAATGAGTTTAATTTGCTCGAAGTCATGTAAACATTTATAAAGACTACACAAGACACTGAAATAAAACTTCATGTTAAGGCTGCCTAAGTAACATTAAAAATTGCGTGCTAGAGGTTACGTAAAAATATCTGATGCAAGGTGTATTTGTGAAAAGTTAAGAACTAATAAATAAAAATAAATGTTTTTTGTGGCTTCAAAAACATTGTGCATGCGCACGGATTCGTACAAGCAAAAACATAATTAGATAAAAACAAAAACAACAAAAGACGATTAAAGAAGTCAATTTAAGAAATAATAAAAATTGATGAAATTTGCTCTTAAGAGAAAAAAGTAGTTAGCAAAAACTAGTTCAAAAGTCTTTTGGGTAAATAGCCTATTTTTCAGTTTTTCACACCGAAATGAAATTTTACTTCGTCTTGAAAAAATCCATGTAAACAGGATTTGTCCGAAATGAAAATACTATTGCATTTTTTGCAAAGTTATTGCGTATGTCTATAAAATTGAGGCGCATGCGCAGTTTGCACCACACCGATACGATGTTTCATAGCGGTTTGAAATCTCATTTCGGGTCCATGTAAAAGTCTCACTAAAAATATCGATTATTATATTTTTAAAATCTTATTTACAAATTTTTTTGTTTATCTTTTTGATTGGTTCAAAAGGATCATGTGATAAATTAAACGAATGAGGTAAGAGTGCGTCGTGGGCGTGCTTTTTTCATTGTTATAAGAAATTTTTTGTTTATTCTGTGTCCTCTTTTCCACCTTTTGATTGAATCAACAAACAGATTTATAAAAAAAAGGTTTTATTTACGGGACTTCAAACTAGTTTCTTGACTTTTCTTTGACTTTTAATGATCTTCTGAGTGTCTATAAGAGGCTTATTACATGAGTCCGGTTAGCCGGACGGTCTCCGTTTGCTGGGCTGGAATCAGTTCGGACGGTCTCCGTTTTCTGGGCTGGAATCAGTTCGCTATAGCATGAAGTTTCTGTTCTAGCAGCCAGATTTGTTGGTAAGATTTTTTAATGAAGGTGAGATCTTGGAAAATCTTCTTGCCGGACTGATATTCCTCATGTGATAGACTTCTTACTCTATAGAATGTGTTTTCATATGTTGATGGTTTCTTTTGTGGTAGAAATTATTACGAAGTAGCATTTGTGTAATGGTTATCAAAGTGGATTTAAATTCACAAGGTTGTAGATTTCTCATCATAGGACAATCTCAATTCAAAAGTTTTGTGTTTCAAATAATTGTACTGTTTTAAGCGTTCTTTTGTGTTTTGTGTTGCATCATTTTATTTTCGTATCAACTCTGTTCATAATACTATTACTGTCATATTAACATTTTTTAATCCATTAAAAATTTCTTTTAATTGGTTTCCCAAGAGTTCGGATTTAACCAAATTAGCTAAGATCCTTTCTGAACATTGGCAATTTTCAAAATACATGAATCTAAAATAGAAATAGCCTATGTAACCTCTGGTGTCGCAATATTAAAATATATTTGGACCAGGCTTGTAGCATAAGGAATTAAAGCAATATGCTTAATGTTTTAGATGCGTGTCAAAATAAGGAAATAAATTGGTAGTTATCCTATTCAAAAGAGACTTTTATATAGTGCACTAGTTACTTTTTTGTCTATTGTCCAGTGGAATGGGTGTTTTAGGGGAGTGGTAATAATTGTGTTAATCGTCCAAATCATCTATGAAGATACTCAGCTTATTAACATCATGTGGTGTCTCATGAAAGAACATTACAAATTTTAAAATATAACATAATCTAGATTTGTAGTATTTGTAAAAAATTAGAAATTACACACACTTCTTGAGAATAGGTGATTGAAAACACGAAATGTTGAAAAAAAATAAAGAATATCACTGATAATCTAGATTTGTTTTGGAAATTTACGATATTAGAAAGCGATTTGCGACATTTGGAATTGATAAAACGAACACCATACTGTACATTAAGACACGTACTAAACAGTCTTGCAAACAGAACTGGACTTCTGTAAATTGTTTGAGGTTATTAATAAGAGCCGCAGTACAAATCCATCGCTTGTAACTACTACTTCTCATTCTGGATGGAATCCCCCATGACGTTTAAACTTTTCGTTACTAATCAAAGACTAAAGAAAGTGCAAATAAAAGATACCATGATAATATCATGATAATAAGTTCTTCCTACTTCACTAAATTGTATGTGTTAACTTTGGTACAACTAAGTATTGTTTGATTACACTATATCCTAGGTTAATACCGATTAAACGAATTCATATTTTCCCTATGGCAATTGAACAACACAATAATAATATCTAGTGTTATTATTAAAGCCGATTTTAATTGGAATTTAGGGTTTAATTAAATGTTTATACGCTTAACGATACGATAGGGCGTTCTTACCAGACTGTCTAATTAATTAACAATTAGTGTTTGATTACTCGGTCATCTCTGACTAAAATGACAGTTAGTACGTCAATAGTAGTAAATTAGTACGTCAATACATTTTTTAGGCTCACTTTAGCACAGTTAAACCAACTGGTAGCGTTCGCTTCCAGTGCGGAAGGTCTCGGGTTCAAATACCCCAAAAAGTTAAATCCATCCTTTCTGCTTAGTGTTTAGCATGAGAATAGGAGCTTTAACCGTATTTGGTATGGGGTGGGGGAGGCATAAAGTGCCCGCGGCATTTTTAAAGTTTCATAACTTTTTAATTACTGGATGAATTCTTTGAAATTTTGTGACTTTTCCTAACTTTTATTGGACTTTTGGAAACATAAATTTTTTTTTCAGAAATTGTCCTGTCAATGTCACTTTGTCCGTTATTGACGGGGGTGGTCATATCAACTTTTTTATTAAACTAACCAGTTGTATGAACATGTGATTATATATGTTATAGTGACAAAACGTCATCATACAATATTGACATGCATACTGTGTAATTTGCAGACCGGAATATTGATAATTTACAGACCGGAATATACGAATGTAGATATTTTCTATTTCTATTTTCATATGATGACGTCATTGGTTAATTTTGTCACATGTCACTCCAATTTGTCTTGATTGAGTAGTTACTGATATAAATGCGCATAGATATACCAAGTTTTATTCCATGACAGCTACTAACACCAAGGTTTTCAAATATCGATTTTTTAAAAAAATTATTTCTTGAAGATTTGATTTCTGATCGATTTCCATTTTCTCTCTAGAGAAATCCTTAGTCTTCATAACACCTGTAAATGTTCCTGATAATATCTTACATTCTTATATTAGTGTTTTTAATGACTAGTACTGTGAATAGTTTTAAAAAAGATAAAAAAACGAGAATTTCCAAAGAAGACATATTTTCTTCGACTATCGTCTCATTATGACGTCAAGCCTTTCTTGTGATGACATGTCAACCCAAATATTTTGTCACTAATTAAGTTACAACATATTGATGCTTCTTTGTGCCAAGTTTCGTCACTTAAAACCAAACAGAACAAAAGTTACAAGGGTCAAAAAAGCCCATACCAAATAGGGTTAAATACACTAGGACCCCTTTCACAGGACCTTCATTGATATCAGTATTAATAGGAACTGAAGAGTCTATCCAGGGTAAATAATATATATAACAAAGCAGTTTGCTCTAGATATATAAATACTAAACCTATCCTTTTGCAAATTTTGTTTTGGCTTCCTCGCTAAAATTCTAGTTTAAACTTTACGTGACATGGCTTCTGCTCACTTATTGTGGATTCTTATGAAAAAACCTGAGATAGGAAGTAAATTCGTCGTAAATACGCAACACAGAATTTGTTTGTTAGCATGATCGCGTGAGCAGGCCTTGTCAAGGTGATGTTCGTATACTCTGATGCCAGAAAGAATGCGAGATAACGTGAAGACAGGGATATATAAGAACGTTTGTTTATGATTTGTGTAATAACTAAAAAAAGCAATAGTATAAAACGGATTAATTAGACGGCTGATTACAGGTCCAGTGAAATTCTAAAGTGCTTTTAATTTTACTAACAATGGAAAAGATCTGTTACTAAAATAGTGATGACGTCGGCAATAACTTGTACGTAAGAAAAAAGTCTTCTAAATTTTTTTTTACCCGCTGCCTCTATTGTGAATAGCTTGAAACGCTGATCAAGAAAATGTATTGGGTCATGTGCTTTAATAAAGATAGAAGAAGGATAAAGGTGGAAGAGTTATTGGGATTTAATAAATTTAAAGACTTTGCTTGTTACAAACAGACAAGCAAAGCTAGCGTATTAATATAAGAGATTTAATATAAACTTTATAAAATCGTACAAATTATACAGTACAAAGCAATGTATAATTTAATTTTGTTGTTAATAGTAGCTGTCAGATGATTCTGAATATCTCATGATTACATATTTCATATTATTTAGCTTATTCAGTTTTTTAATGGATTAAAAATTAAATCAAATTATTTCTCAAAAACGTAGTAGTAATTAGGCGGCACAGAAAAGTATGATGCAAAAAAAAGAGTAAAAAATAAATCCATAAAAAGCACAAGGAACGCTGAAAACAAGATAGCACATTTCTTCAAGAATAAACAACTTTTTTAAACTTTATTCTGCTACGTAAATTGGGTAAATTGCACTATGGGTGTAGAATCCAACCAACCTTCCATTACAGATACACTGTGCTTACCACTGCACCAAAAACGCTCTATAATGATTTTTAAAAACACTTGCCGTAATTTGAGGTGGGAAAGAGAACTAAATTGAAATAACTTCTTCGGTAGAATACCAAGGGACTTAACCATGCCACAATAGAACATACTCAGACATAACGTCATTTATATAAATATATAGGCTGTCCGGTGTCACCGGAATTTTTGACTCCCCTAAATAATGACTCCCCAGTCATAACAAAGACCTCCCAGTTAAGATACACTAGTTAATAATAACTCCCCAGTCATAATAAACTAGTGAATTGTTACCTCCTAGAGTCAACATTTCCTAGGAAATAATAACTCCCCCAGTTTTTTTCGACTCCCTTAAAATTTTACCCGACTTTTTTTTACCCGACCAAGATCTTTCCCTGAATTTTTTGCCTTAACTAAAAGGGGAGTGTTTATTAACTGGGGAGTCATTATTTACTAGGTTATTTCTACTCTAGGGGAGTTATTATTCTCTAGTTTATTTTGACACCGGGAGTTATCTTTCACAGGGAGTTAAGATAATCTGCTACACAGGGAATTTGAATGCTTGAAAGTTGAATAGGCGCCTTTAACTCTGTAAAAAGACGCTGTAATAAGCGCTAAAACTTGTTTAAGTCGTAAAATACTCCTAAATAGATATTCCAGTTATTAGTGATATTTTATATAAAGTAAAACAGTGTTTTGTACACGTACATACATATATCGCGTTGATAAGGTAACGAATCCCTGTTTTCTGTGTTATTTATAATTAAATAAAGCTCTGTATTTGATTTTATTCACTGTTTCGTCTCGTGTTTGTTTCCAGTATGCTGCCATTTTTAAACTTTCTAACGCTCACCTCAGATGATGTGACGTTACGTGTCGTTTTATCATGGGATCCCCGCTGCTGACATCAACATATTGAGACCTTCATCGCTATATATCATCGCATATTATCTTTAGGTTCGGCCACCTAACGTTGGATTGAACAGCCAGGAGACTCAGCATTATCTTTTTTACCACTGGGAAATCGGAATAGTAAAGGTGAAAAAATTACCTGAGTTACAAACGAATATTCTGTGGTGAAAATAATGACCGTGCTTTTTGATTAGTTACTTTCATTGTTCTTTGATCACGTGATCATTACCGGGAAATCCTTCCCTCGTTTTGAACGAGAATAGCCTCTATTATGGTCACTATTATTTAAGAGGCTAAGATGTGGCCATGCTAACTTGATGCTCAGTGGTTAATTTTATATCTAGGTTTGCTCTGAGAAATTATTTTGTGTTCATTGGTGGATTTAAAGTAGGGATTTGCTCTGACACATTTGTATGACACATCCGTTTTCGTATTAGAGAAACTCGTTTTAATATCCTCGAAGAAAGCTTAGTTAATAAGAATAGGGATTGAAGAAATACCTATATATTACTTCTACGTACTTCACAGATGCCTGCAAACACGAAATCTAAGGTTGCTCTAACTTGAGCAATGTAGACGAGTACCGTGGCCCATAGGTGACATGTTCGAAGGGTAAAAAAATCTATATTATAATACCCAACTTTTCGTCTATGAGCTGCAAGTAACGGCCGAATTTGTACGGTCTTACGACTGGCCCAAACCGGGTTGTCTTTTTTATTTTTGTGCAAAATTAAAGTTATTTCAGTTCCAGTAGGCACATAACATAGAATTTGCTGTGCCTCAAAATAGAGCATCAAGGTAACCAAAGAGTTATTTTGATTAAAAGTTTTTAATAATATATTGACGGATACTAAATCGGAATAATGGATGTGACAAAACTTTACTGTACTCTTAATCCTCGAAAATGTAGGACTAATTACGCTAACAGTGGTTTTTGATATATATCGTTGAACATTATTTGCAGCCTAATATTGATGGCCAGACAATCACAGCACACGTTAGCTTTATTAAACAGTCAATTAATTACCTAATCCCGCCATTTTCACTTCTACAGCTACACCAAGCTTCATTAAACATAACACGCCCTTCATGTGTTTATAAGCAGTCTGCTTACGGGAATATATCAGTGAAAACATAATTTTGTTTTAGTGAGAACCGGTTTTTAAAAAGGTTTGATTTTTGCAAATTGTTTAAAACAAACATTGTAACTTTTAAGCTAGACTAACTATAACAATGGATCGCACATTTTTCTTTTTAGATGAAGGTATTACTCCTTTTAGCGATGTTGGCAAGTGTTGGTAGTGCGTGTATTCTCTGCAAAGGGGGTAAGTAAACGCAGTTTAAATTTATTTAAAATAATTTTTTTTGTAAAATTTGCAGCTATACAATATTACTTTCAGAGAACTTCACATTTAACATACTATGTTAGTTAAAATTTAAGCCTCAATATCTCTGTGAGTAAATATAGCTAAACGTTTTGACTTTACGATAAAATTTTCTCCTTAGATCCCCACTATAGAAAGGCATACAATGATGGTTACGCAGATGCACAAGCTCATGCTGCAGATGCTCCTGCTCCATGTATCCTTTGCAAGGGAGGTAAGTAAAAGCATCGTTAGTAGAAAGTTACTTGAATAGGATTTTTATTGTAAGATATAAGATGTATATACAAATATTTGGGAAGGTTCTGCATTTTAAAGGAAATGTCTATTGAAGTTTCAGTTTGCAAATGCATATATGGATATCCAATCAAATGTAATTAACATTATTTTCTTGTATTCTTAGATCCTAGCTATCAAAAGGCATTCAATGCGGGTTACGCTGATGCTGCATGCATTCTCTGTAAAGGGGGTAAGCAAAATCACCCTTAGCAGAAAGCTATGAAAGTAGTTCATGTAAAAATAGACGAATATACAATAATCTGCGCTCTCGCATTAAAAAAGTATTCAGTTAGCTACAATCCAAAACAGTAATTTTTCGACAACTATTTAGCTATCTAGATTATAAATGTTTACTTAATGTCACATTTGTTTTCTCCTTAGATCCTACATATAAGAAAGGATACACTGCAGGTTACGCCGATTCTCAAGCACGTATGGAATATGCTCCAGCACCATGTATCCTTTGTAAAGGCGGTAAGTAAAAACACGTTTAGGCTTTTTCTTGTGTATAAATGACGCATATACCGCAATTTCTATATTTGGATTATTTTATTGCTTTGTGCTAAATTCTTTTCAGATCCCCACTATAGAAGAGCATACAATGATGGTTACGCAGATGCACAAGCTCATGCTGCAGATGCTCCTGCTCCATGCATCCTTTGCAAGGGAGGTATGGAAAAGCATCTATAGTAGAAAATTACTTGAATAAGATTTTTATCGTAAGGCATAAGATGTATCTATATAATAATACGCCAGTTCCGTGTGTCTGTAACAGGCAAAGTGGATGTGTTGTTTTTTCTAAAGAAACAGCCGCGATAACATGTCACTTTTGCTAAACTTTTATTTTTATTCTGTCTTTTGTGTGCAAAATTTTTGTTTTAAAAAAGTCACGGTTAATTTATTTTATTGTTCTCATAAAAACCTTTGTTGTAATTATGTAAACTTTATTACACTAAAGTCACGGGTAATTAATTTTTATTATTCCCTTAAGCACGTGTCTTTTGTCTACTGTTATATGAAAAACATATTGCTTTGATTTATTCCCGCGTGAATGGAATTAACAACTAAACGTTTTGATGAAAAGAACAATGAATTTTATGGTTAATTTCGCTCACTATTTCGCTGTTTTTTATTCGGTATCTATAGTGGATTATTCCACGGGACTAAATACTAGTCTATATAATAATACGCCAGTTCCGTGTGTCTGTAACAGGCAAAGTGGATGTGTTGTTTTTTCTAAAGAAACAGCCGCGGTAACGTGTCACTTTTGCTTAACTTTTATTTTTATTCTGTCTTTTGTGTACTTTTACAAATTGATTTAAAAATTTTGTTTTAAAAAAGTCACGGTTAATTTATTTTATTGTTCTCATAAAAACCTTTGTGTAATGATGTAAACTTTATTACACAAAAGTCACGGGTAATTAATTTTTATTGTTCCCTTACGCACGTGTCTATTGTCTACTGTTATATGAAAAACATACTGGTTTTATTTATTCCCACTTGAATGGAATTAACAACAAAACGTTTTGACGAAAAGAACAATGAATTTCGCTGTTTTTTTATTCGGTATCTATAGTGGGTTTTTCCACGGGACTAAATACTAGTCTCTTATAATATTACTAAGCTTCTGTCTGTCTGCCTGTCTGTTTGTCTGTCTGTGACTTTTGCAAAGTGGATTATGTTCTTCGCAATTTTCTTTGATAAAGCCATAAAACATCACCTATAAAATTGTTCTGTAATTTACCAAACTTTAATGTTAAAATAATATTGACGTCAAAGGAAAGTATATTAACATTAGTGAAGCCATTACAGTGCACCTAAAACTTTGAGGCCAAATAACTTGGAAACGAGGTGGTGACGTCAATGATTTTTCACCGCGTGGGTACCTAGGGACCACCTAGGACCAATTTGGGTAATTTTCCCTAACCTGGGTCCCCAAATCCGTTTCGGAATGAACGAATTGATGACGTAATCAAAAAACATTCAAACCCTAATATCTCTGCAATCGTTTGTCCAAACTACAGGATCCTATACATTTTCTTGATCAGCCTTTCAAGATCTATACGATGAAAGCAACGGGTGTACAAATTTCAAAAAAAAAGTTTGGGTTTTGACGGGCCATTGCTGACGTCATAAAAATTCAAACGACCCTTCTTTTTCATTTTTATTCTGCCTCAGTGGATTTTTCCACGGGCTTTATCGACTAGTATACAAATATTTTGGAAGGTTTTACATTTTAAAGGGACTGTCTATTGAAGTTTCAGTCTGCAAATACATTTTTTTCTTCTATTCTTAGATCCTAGTTTTCAAAAGGCATTCAATGCAGGTTACGCTGATGCTGCATGTATTCTCTGCAAAGGGGGTAAGTAAAAAGCTATTTGAATAGGATCTGTTGTGTGTAAAGCTGATATATACACAACAGTCTAGCAGTGTTTCGCATATTTAATAAATAATAAACTAAACATAATCTCAATATCCATCCGAGTGAATGCAACTCGAACATTTTACGTTGAACTTTATTTTCGCTTTAGATCCTACCTACAAAAAGGCATACAATGCTGGCTACGCTGATGCTCAAGAACGTATCTAAAATGCTCCTGCTGCAGTCTACGATACTCCTAAAACTTGTCTCTATAGGAATTAAAAAAATCTGCAAAACTGTCTGTCTTTTTTTTTTCTAACCGGCCTTGCTCATGGCACAGATCAACGCATTTCATTGACTTATTAAAATTAATATTTAATTCGTCCAAATTTTGTCGGGAAGAAATATTGTTGTCTTTAGTCTGAAATTTCGAAATTAAATTCGCGCTATTACGCCTCTTCCTTTACCATCGCAAAATGAATCTACGCTAGATTTAAGTTTCTTTTCTATAGAAAATTAATTCTTTAGATGAGCAGCCTTCTGTAATAACAATTTTTTTTTCCGAATTTTAATTTCCAAAAATTTTGATGTAATTAATGGCTAAGAAAAAAGATCTAGATGATTTATGGTTGGTATCGCTAGTTACCTTAATTTATTCTTTTTTCAACCAACGACCTATGGGAAGGACTTTTCCTTAATATTTGAACTAGAAGCTACGTGATCTCTCGGGTTCCATTTATTTTATCTTTTGGATCTCGTGTTTAGACTGGGCGAGGGGGAAGGTGTTAATTTTACTATACAATTTAATTCAAGAATTTAAATTTACTCTTAAGGACAAATGTTACGATTACATCACTATAAAACGTGAAATAAGTAAATTAGAAGAAGTGATTTGACATCAAAAAATTAATGCTGACATTACCGTTTGCTGACGTCATCATTTTCTCTATAAAAAGCGTTTTTTAATTTTTACGGGTTTTTTCACCTTTTCACTTTATGCCTACTTTGACATTAATATGTCAGGAACAAGTATATTAAATTAGAAAAAAAGAACTCCACTTGAAAAGTGTTATAGTTAAAAATCCTAAATTTTTTCCAACACAATCTCCGACAAAGTGTAAAAGTAAATCCTACTTTTGTAATGGGAATAAAACTTTCCACCTTTTTGTTATAGAAAATAAGTAAAAGTCATAAAATCTCTAGATTACACGTCACCTAGGACCAAAGTTATTGATAATAAGTTTAATCAACACCAAATTTAAGGAATTTTGCCTGCGTTAAATTTAATTTACACGATTTCATTGGGCAAGCTGGAGAAAGATGTTTGACCATGCCCTGGTTATAAAAGTCTGCTTAACACTGCTAACAACGAAGACAACTTCCGTTTAATAATCATCAAATATTGTTATATTAAACTAGTTAATCTTACCTTACTAGTTAAGAACTTCTTACATAGCTTGCGACAATCCGTAAAAAAATATTGCAACAAATCCACCACTCCCTGTTTGTTATGTTGAGGTTTCGTAGCTGGAAAATGAAATTGACTGCATTTAGTATCTATGTACTTTAGCATATTTGATTTTCAGTTTGGGAATATTTCGTGTATTGTTGACATGATGTAGACATTTACTCTCCGGAGGAACAAATGAATCAATTATATTGTATGGTGTCATTTCTTACACAAACGGGTGCTAAGACTGTTTTAAAGATCACTATAAATAAATAGCTATTTTTCACAATTAAGTATCTATATCAACCTCGTTCCCAACGCCTGTTGTCTCTTTATTATCTCGGGACGGCGAGACGAACATGGCCCTGGAGGAGGCCTCGTTACGTGACCCTCCAATACACAGTTTTTCTGTGTGTAATATTTAATGAGATTTGTCTCAATGAACCAAAGTTTTGTATATAAGCCTGCAGAGCTGAGCGAGCTCGGCGTTTTACGCCATAGATACATGCAGCGAGTTTGTTTTGATTCCTCTCATACGCAACACACAAACTGCTCGCATATTGCCCTTGATTGTTTTCTAAATGTATAAGTATACAATCATGTTATTTAGGCTGCTGTTTACTTGAAGAAATTCAAGCAATTTAGTTATGTGTATTTTACTGAATTGGTTGGCTAGCGCACTGGGTTGCAGCTGCTGTGTACTTGAAGAAATTCAAGCAATTTAGGTTTTTTATTCGTTTTTGCTGAACTTTAGAATTCTTATTTACTGTAAGTTCATATCTGTGTCTGCATTACTGATTTTTATGATATTGCTGTATGAATCCCAAAGTTGCTTTTTTATTATTATTTTGCACAAAATTTATTTAAATAATGGTTAACTAAAACTGAATTTGTAAATGGTGAACTCACTGCTTGCAGTTATATTTAGCAACTGCTATATAGTCCAAAAAGCTGGAAAAAACCTTACATGTGGTTGAAAAAGTCTTCAAAAAGTATTTTTCTTTGCTTTTACATTTTGTGGTCTTAACATTTCCAAAAAGCCACCCATTACTGATAAATTCTGCTTTATCTTTTCTTAATGACATGTTTTTAAAACGCCATACCCCTTTTTTATTTTTCACTCAACAAGCTCACATTTTATTGCACACACAGATATACCACATGTGATCTATTTTGTCGATTCAAATCATGTATCACTGCCTTAATAGTTTAGAAAGAATTGGTAAACGACTTTACCAACAGTATTGCTACCTTATAGGAAAAAAATGTTTGGGGAATAATTTTTTGAGGAAATTATTTTCGAGATTTTGGACCAAAATTAGGTTCCACCAAATCGCACTTTTTAGAGCTCATCAAAATTCTGCTGCTATTCAAATAACGTTTTTTAATTGATACATACTTCTATGTTTATTGTTATCATTCTGCTTAGCTAGAAATATTTAAAATCCCAAACTAGCTAACCGTAAAGAGGTTAATTCAGTATTCTTATAAGAGCATTCAATCACAAAAATATATTTCTTGCAAATTTTTTTTCGTTTAATGGCATAATTTTAGGTTGAATCTTATCTGACCTATTTCTGAGGTTAGAATAGCTTTTAAAATTTTCTGAACCTGTATCTTAGTCAAAATTGATATGCTGTCAAAAACGGCTTATCGGTGTCTCTAAAAAGGGCTAAATTCTGGAACTCAGAAAGTATGATGATAATAGAACTATTTAACCACTCTAAAACCATATCATACCAAATCTCAAGTCAATATTTTGATTTTTACTGAAGTTATGGGACTTTGAACTGAAAAGGACACTATATATACTACCCCGTTTTAGACTTATTTTGTTATTTTTTATGTTCACTGCTTTGTAATTAGTATTAAAGGTCTTGAGATAATACATCCCAGTGGTGAGCTGTTCAATATATACCACTATCTTCAGTGCATCCTGGATTTAACCTTATGCCAGATTGAGTGTCAATCAAAGTGTGACTTAAAGGTTACCTCCCGCGAAAAATAAAGTTAATTGCATATGAAAGAGCTTGAAAGGTTGTCTAGGAATTTGAATATTTTTTTAAAAATTCTTGATTGGTTCTTTAGAATTTGGACTAAGTAGATTCATTAATTATGCATGATGTCATTAGTTACCTCTGCGAGGGTGTTATATTTAACATTTTTGACAAGCCATATAGAGTTAAAAATGTTTTCTGGCCGTTCACTTTAAAGCGTTTTGAACATTTTACATAAATTTCAATATTTAGTTACCATAATTATGCTCAATGCTAGTTCATGACGTCATAATTTCGCATAATTAGCGCAACTTTTAAGACAAATATCTCGAGAATGGATAAAGATTTTTCAAAAAAATAAAAAGATTTCTAGAGAACTTTCAAAGATTTTTCATGTGTGCTCAACTTGATTTTTCGCAGGAGGTAACATTTAAATTATGATTGTGTTCGATTTTCTAAATTTCTTCATAGCGTGTTAAATAAAGGCCTAGCAAGAATCAGTTTAAGAAAATCTTCTTACCTTTTTCTCTTTCTTAAAATGCCTGTGTATTTTTTTATGCCTCGTGTAAAATTATCTTTTATCAGATTGGTTTAAAAGTACTCCACCGAAGTTATTTCACTTTGAATTTTCTTGAATTAGAAATTAGGCAGGATAAATGTGCATTCAATGATAAAATGGCTCTGACAGTTAACCTACTGTTTTTTTATATTTTTTATGGTAACCAAAGCATATAAAGTAATAAAACATGCCCATTAATAACAACCTGATATAATTTAAAACGTAATGATACATATATTTGTAAAAAAAACATTTTCGATATTTTGTGCAAAATTATTTTGTCTATAAAGGACATGGGCGGCACTAGGTCTCTCAGCTAGTAATTTTATGTACTGTCATTCTCTGCATAAAGCTGCAAATTACACCTGGTCACTTGGAAACAAGTTGAGTTTCTTTCTTTTGTTCTTATCTTGATAGTTTGCTAGGTATAGTGTGCTAGCTAGCTACTTTTCTAGGTATTAAACTTTCCCAGCTATTGAAATATTTCCATGTAAGCAGTATTTCTTTATTTTATACTCTCATTGCTTAGTAATGCTTTTTATTAAATTTTTCACTTTGAAAAAAACATGATACTGATACAGCTCCTCCTCCATTTTAATACGAACAGCTTCCTCCTGTTTGTCACAGACTCACCGCCTCGCCAAAATATTTTGTATGACGCAATAATTATGTGGCATATCCGCGCCAATCAGGTTTCATATCGGACCAGCCTCCTCCAGGGCCATGTTCGTATCGCCGCCCGATGTTAGAAAAGATACAAGATGCCCTGGGGACGAGGTTGTATTTATATATATATTTCTAACAACATTTTTACAGAATTTTCATGGCTGCACGTGGTGAAAATAATTTAGGTTTTAGATGTACTTACCGGTAAACAAAAAAAATAAAATCTTTGACTCAAGATAACCAAGAATTTTTTACGCACTGTAGTAGTAACAGTATTTTAAAACCTTCGTTTATACTTCTTGGAAGTTAAATGATATCTGTCATGACAAACAACAATAGTTTTTTCATGTTTTGAGTCCCGCAACATACTTCTAGCTTCAAACGATGAAGTTTGTTGTGATTAGATGGCGCAAAATTTGATAAATATACAGACCGGAAACATTCAACGACAAATCGAACGAGCAATATGGTGGGTTCATCTTTATTTACGAAACTTTACTTTCTTTATCTTCACTCACACTTAGTAAGTTCAGTAGCATAAAGTAATAAAATTATCTTCGCTTTGTATAAACATTCAACTTTTGTAATAACAGGTTATTACAAAGGTTTACACAATGAGAAAAAAAAATTCCATTGTTTTTGAAATTAACCACCCGTTTGGCAAATGTGAAAAATACTCATTTATAAATATTTCTGCACTCACAAAGATGTAAACAAAACGGGTATTTATAACAGACCAGTTTATCTTTTCGTTTACTGTGTTGTTGTTCTACATAGGCGAAAATTCATCGTTCTTGATGTAAAAACATCACATTTTATTACTTTACGAATACTTCTAAAATCAAAACATTACCAGTCTTTACTCAGGACATTGTCTTTGTCATGATAGTTGTTACGCGGGTAAAGTTCAATAATAGTAAGGTCTTTTTTATGGTACAGACCGCGCCCGTCGATCTAATCTGGTCTTCAAAATCAACACAGCATCAAAAACTTTCCTTTAAGATAAGGAATTGTTTGCGGAATAAAGTTTATCCAGCCTCAAGGAATGTTCAAAATGCGGAATAAGGTTTTGGGTTGTAGAAATTGCGAAATGAAACATTGTAAACAAGAAGCCGACGCAGCTAAAGGCCATCTTTGATTACGACCTTTATAAAAACTGTGAGATAATTAATGTGATGTAAAAAAAATTACTAAAATTTGAATTTCTGGTCCTGGACGAAATTTCAACCGGATTTGTCTTTGGGTAAAGTTCAATAATAGTAAGGTCTTTTTTATGGAACAGACCGCGCCCGTCGATCTAATCTGGTCTTCAAAATCAACACAGCATCAAAAACTTTCCTTTAAGATAAGGAATTGTTTGCGGAATAAAGTTTATCCAGCCTCAAGGAATGTTCAAAATGCGGAATAAGGTTTTGGGATGTAGAAAACTTTCCTTTAAGATAAGGAATTGTTTGCGGAATAAAGTTTATCCAGCCTCAAGGAATGTTCAAAATGCGGAATAAGGTTTTGGGTTGTAGAAATTGCGAAATGAAACATTGTAAACAAGAAGCCGACGCAGCTAAAGGCCATCTTTGATTACGACCTTTATAAAAACTGTGAGATAATTAATGTGATGTAAAAAAAATTACTAAAATTTGAATTTCTGGTCCTGGACGAAATTTCAACCGGATTTGTCAGGTTGATATCACATGGGTTGAACAGTATGTATTACGCCCCGGCTGTAACCATGTACAAAACAAACATTCTATTTTTTTCTTCATAAATTTCAGTTTATTTAGTATTCTCGTGTGAATTTCTTCTGAAAACACTTAAATACTCTAAAACATCTATTGAATATTTGAAACTCTATTTTTGTGTCCAGTCAAGTAGAGATACCCAATACCATCGTGATATGTAATTTGATTATGTTACTACAACTGTCAGCCCCTAAAGGTTACTAGACACATCCTGAGACCAAATTGGGTAAGTTTTCGAAACTTAAATTCCCGAATCCTCTTCGGAATGGACGAGTTGACGACATCCACCCTTGTCCCCAGGGTTTTTGTCTTTTTGATATGAGAGAAGACAACGAAAAATACCCTGGTATCGTTGAGTGATTTTTGGCCAATATTTTGGCCAATATATAATAATACGTTAATCTATGCGATCTAAAAAATGGCGGACCTTTAACGGTTAGAAAATTTATGTTCCAGCAACAGAAAACGTACTGACAGTTGTATTGTCTCACGAGTAAAAAATACAGGAAAAATTATCTTGGTAACTGCAATAAACGTCTTTAAAGGTTGGAAAAGAAGTTGTGCTGTGTTATGTGCAAGTTACATAATACATAAAATATAGTTTAGCTAGCAAGTATACTTCCTGAATAGAACTTTTGTTCTGCTGAACTTAGATAGTTCATTGTTCAGATTTCAAATCCCATTTATGGAAAAAGTTTTTATTTTTGTAGCGTTCTGAATCCTATGGAAAAAAAACAAGGGAGTGAAGAGAAGGGCAGAATAATTTCTGGATATATGTAGACAGCTTCAGATTATAACAGCCTGCTTTAGATATACATTTGGGATGGAACAGTAGTATATACTTCTCTGTTAAACTAAATCATTAGTGGAGTTATGGGTGACAAATTAACTAAAAATGAAGTTTATAACATAGACCAAAAGCTTTTATGGTTGGTATATCAGTTATCTTGAAATTTTTGTTGAACTAAAATTTTTATTAAAACATTTTGTTTACAAAGGTTTCAGATAGTTTACAAAACTTTCCAAACATTCTGTTATGTGAAAGTGCAGATACTTTAGGAAAATTAATTTTTGTGAGAACTAATTTTTGGAACACTTTTAAGTTTTTACGAGAACTATTTTTTTGGCAAAATTACCAAGTTTAAAATACCTCCTTAATTTGGATACATTAACAAGGATGAGTCTATGTACTGAAAGGGATAAAGCTAAAAGTGCCCAGCAAAGTGGGCTATAAAAAAAATTCTCTTTCGAAATCATTCTTTTTGCTAAAAATAAAATTGAAATAAAGACTTGAAACTTGGTATGACAAGTTTGGTTTGATAAAAAAATTGAGACACAAAATATTTTCAATATTATCATAGTTCCTGAATTCCTGTTTTAACCATTTTCAGGGACACCGATAAACGTTTTTTGACAGTTGTATCAATTTTGACAAAGATACATGTGCAAAAAACATTAAGAGCAATTTTCATGATTAAAATATGTCATAGTCTAAGTGTTATGTTAGGGTCCAAATAAAATTTGTGCCATGTTTGATTGGTGTAACCCAGTTTCATATTTGCTAATAGGTAATAAACAAATCTTCCAAAATCATGTTGTAAAATTCTGTTACAGGATGGCCATAAGAGAAAAGTCATAAAATACCAGCTTTTTTTCCTGCCCCTACATGAATACGGTTAAGGTAGTTGACATTTAGGGATTTCTCAGAGACACTAAATCCCCCCTATTTTTGTAAATCCGATTTCAAACAAATATTGCAAACCTTTGGGAGAAATTTAATTGAGGAACAAAGAAACAAAGTTTTTAATCCTCTCTAAATTTGCAAATTTTAATATAAAAAAGTTAAGCTAGTTAATAGCTAAATGTAGACAAAATACCAAGCTAAAATATATAAAGCTAGCTGTCATCAACACATCTACATTAGGTTTTTAATCACCTACTAGGTGCTAAACATATTAAAACCTTGTTAGCTAGCTACATACCCTTGTTCTTCTTTTATCAGTAGCCTACTTTTTTATACTGCTATCGTCTTTCTTAATGTACAACGCGACACCACGAACTAGTCAGTGATATTACAAAAAATCTAACAAAGTAAAACCAAACGTTTTTTATAAATTTAACTAGCTTTGTAACGAAGTGTTGTTGTTTACAAATATAATCGACTACTTTCAATATCCGGTCAACGATATCAGGGTATTTTTCGACGTCATCTCTCATATCAAGAAGGCAAAAAACCCTGGGGACAAGGGTGGAAAACATCATAAAAAAACTCTTAAACCCCAATATCTCTGTACCGTTCATCAAAAATACACGATCCTATACATTTTCCTGATCAAAGATCTATACGTTGAAGGCAATGGATATACAAATTATTTTTAAAACTTTTTTTGTAATATGGCAGGTCTTTGCAGACGTCACCAAAATATCCTTAGGCATTCGTCGAAAACATATGATCCTATACATTATTTTGATCAGCGTTTTAGGCTCTACGGTATTTAAGCAACAGATAAACAAATTTCCAAAAAAATTGTTTGTGTATTGACAGGTCCTCGCTGACATCATCAGAATTTAAGTGACGGTTCTCTTTTCCATTGTTCTCCAGCTTAAGTGGATTTCTCGTACCCAAGGTTTGTTACCTGATGCGCTTACTTGACGGAACAAGATCCTGGTACAACCTGCTGATAACTAGCATATTGATGACTATGAATAATTGGTGATGTTGACCTACTGTTACGAATTCTACTGGCAGTAAAAGCAATTTGATTTAGTCATAGTGTATATAAAACAACTGTTTTTTGCGACGTTTCATGATTGAGTCATCGTTCTTTACTTGCACATATTTTTAACGCTTGACTTTACAAGGTTTATTTTAAATCAAGTTATTAATTGTTCATTCTGAAACTATATTTTATAGTGATGAAATATTATTATTATTCAAAAGAATGTGCTGGTGTGGCTAGCTAGTTTTTTAATTTATATACACAAAAGACGTTTTAAGCAAGGTGAAAAGTCTTGATTGTAGCATAAAAATTGGCCAAAGTCAGGCTAACTATAGAGTAAAATGTTTACCCGGCGTCATGTAAATGTTAGCTAGCTAGCTGGATACACGTTTTTTTTATAGCCAAATTGTTTAGTCTAAATTTCAAGTTGAGTTAAAAATGACTAATTAACTCCTTAAGGTCCTTCACCCATACATATGAGCAATTTCTTTGTTTTTAAACAGCAATATAATTTCACTACTCAGAAACACTATCTATAGATTGTTTTTGTAATGGAGTCCAGTCAGCTGAGTAGAAGTTCTGTCCAAATTGGGTCACATTGCTTCTTCAACTTGCTTTGGGGTTTTAGAATGCTGCAAAATCGAGCGCAGTGTGTCAAGAGACTGGTTTCGAAGGAAAAGAGGCCCGAAATACCTTTGGTTTATAAAAGTAAACAGAGTTAAGAAATAAGAAAAAGGTTTTGTTCTCATAGCCTTAGGTCTAAAAAATTGAACAATAGTGTAAAGCCATGAAAACGATTTTATTATATGGGTCGACAGAAATTACGAGCACCATATTTTATAACGTCATGATTTTTCATCTGATTCTATTTTATGATGAGCCTTGAGTTAAGTATATTTGTCTTTCGTGTTTTTCTACAATAGGCTTTTGATTTCTGAAATTCTAAAAAACAACGAAATGTTGTCAGACGCTGGAGCGCGTGCAGTGCAGTACCATGTTTTTTGTTATTACCATTTTTCTTTAATAATTACATCATTTTTTGTACGAAAATTTGTTTTGTTTTATCGATGTGTCGATATCAAGACTTATTAATTGAAGAAGGAAAGGTGCAAACATAGCCAGCATAGGTTCGCTTAACTAGGGTAGCTGTGGGTCGTGTAAATTAAAAAACTCAACTTTCAGTAAGTCATATTTCTTACTTATTTGTTAAGAAAATAAAATTATGCAAAGGAGAAAAATTTGGTGCAAGTGTGTAATATTTTATCGACTTTGTTTGTGACTTGTTTTAACGATGAGGCAGTTTGGAAAATCTACAAGAAAGTGTTCATATAAAAACAGGATAACGTTCTTAGATTAAAGTTTACGTTATTAAAAGCGAAAAATGATTTTGATAAGCCTGAGGTCTTCTTGTCAATAAGATTTCGTGCAGTTTTAAAAGCAAATGTTAAACAAGACACCAAACAAATGTAGTATTATTTGCATTTGTTGATGCGATTAGAACTGATATGTAAAGATGTTTAGACTTTTATTTACATAAAAAATGAGTTAATACCAAATGCGTCAGAGAAAAGAGAAATTCAATCTAAATATCAATATTTATAAAAGTTTGTTAAAAAGCTGGGTTAGACGAAGGTCTAACCCAGCTTTTTCGTAATTTTTTTTCTCGTTAGAGCAATTTAGACGTCTTAAAATATATAGCTTTGACCTTATATGAAATATTTCCTTAACTCTCAAAAATTCCTAAACTCCCGAAACTCCCGAACATTGGAATGTAAAGAAATGTTATGTCTGATTGACAAGGCCGAGCCCAAAGCTCTAAGCACATATTTATATTGTATTTTCTCATCTTTTGCAATAGACTCAATCTATGTGTCAATATCCGCAATCGATGACTTCGCACCGACAACTAATTATAACAGGATGTGAAAAGTTCCTATGGTAACCGTCATCGCCACACGTCAACGTCGTGTTACTGTACACAACTTTCGACGGCAAGCAAACACTGCACTTCATTAATTTTAACTCTTCTTTGGACGACAATCGGAATATAGAAAAGCAGTGTCCTTCACAAGCCGCAGTTTGTATCACCTTTGGTCGGCATCCGTCAACTTTAATCTCTATCTCTCTAAAACGCGTCATGCATTTGCTACTAATCCTGACCTTATTCATAAAAAGTTGTTCGGCCTTTCTGTGAATTTCTGCAGGGCGGTCACTCCAAGAGTATGAGTTGTTCCATGCTGGAGCACACAAACCAGTCTTTGTAAAAAATTCCAGAAAGAGGATGAATGAAAACATTTTATTTCTAAAATTAGAAACGTAAATAATTACTACAACACGATATGAATATTAATTTCACACATTTATCAACTAAAGGTTATTATACGTCCGATTATGGTGACGGAAAAACGTATAACCAGTTATTTGATATCGGACATATTATGTAAGTCTCAGGGAGTATAGATCAGTTTATATCTGCCTCGTGTTAGTATAGAGGAAGTAATCACAGTGTTTCTTGAATTACGTTTTTTATCTTGTCGAGTGTTTTAACAACATTCCCCCACGCAAACTAATTACGTCACATGTTACTTCATGAATGGAAATCCCATCGCACACGCAAGCTTAAAAATATAACCCTGCTGTTTTAAGGGATGCTATACTGTTAGGAATCAATTACCAAAGCGATACGAGGTACAAAAAGACAAACGAATAAAAGAAAAATATTTAAATATCACAAACCGGGAAATCATCTTGAACGTAGTAGTGAAACTGCAATGGTAATTCTGGTCCTCCTTGTGTTGAAATATTTAGTACTTAATGATAATCTCAAGGGCTTTTCCGCTGAGGTGTACGCAACCCTTTTTCTCGCGTGCCAATTGAATAAATTAAATGATCGACGACGACAGCCAAAACAAATGCAAACTTGAGACGCAGTTGTTTTCTTTTCGAAATATTTGGCAGTGACAGGAAAATAAAATGTATTTGTTTGTCTACGATGTGTTTTTCTTCTCAACTGCAATTTGCTTCTCTAGCTTTGTCTTCTAAAAGCGTTTCAAGCATAAAAACTTTGGAGATTAAATATTGATATATTTAGACAGGGCGGAATAACGTTGCGTTGTATAAACCTTAGCATGCCACAGAATGCCAAAAAAACGTAATACTTTCTCTAAGTCCTTAAAAATTAAATTCCAGTCGATTCATTTGTGATTAATAAGTTACATGCAAGACTTTGTGCACAAATTGTACCAGCTGGATGCATTGTTGAGGACAGAAGAATCGAAACCACTGTTGACAGTAATTTTTAAGGAAAACTTCAAAATCAAAACGGTTTACCTCAGAATTTATTACAAAAAAAATTGAAAGGGGGTGGAATAAGAGGTTAAATATTTCGCATGCAAATATGACGTCATCAACTAACTCTAAAATATTTAATCGCTGTTATCCAGCATAATTATGACAACTAAGTATTAAAATTTATGTAAAATAATTAAAACGCAGAACTAATTGTTTATGTCCTGAAAAAATAATTAGACACAGAAGTAGTTCATGATGTCATGCATAATTAGAAGAGCTTCAATGTCCAAAATCTTAAGGTGGCAGTAACCCTTTTAAAAATCGGAATTTTTTTTTTTACATAATTAGTTACAAAAGGTTATTTAGACTATTATCCATAATTTTTCTGTTATAACACGTATAATTAATTAGTTCTGCCGAATATAGTTAAGGCCCGAATAGACGGCGGAACAATTTTGTAGATCAATTTTCGAAAAATATTATTTGTCGGAATATTGTTGAAAAAAATACACGCAAAAATTTTAGGTCAATAATTATTCAATTCTTAAATTGTTTTAATATTTTTGTATACATACACGATACAATATAAAGAACAATATGAATTTAATTTATCTTATTTTCTTATTTACTTTGCTCAACCGAAAATAAGAGCCTTATTGTCTACGTAATCTCTTCAAGACTTAGGACGCTATTCGAGAAATAAAATTTAGTGAGTGGAGTCATCTTCGGTATACTGCAATTCCTAATATACTCAATATTATATAATTACAACACAACTCAGGTTACAATAACAACAATTTCCTTATGGACTTTCCGTCTATACTTCTTAATAGTACAACAATTATTCTTAGCTCGTGTAATCATTTTAAGACTTGTTACCTTGCTGAGATTATACATTCGAGTCTTATACCGATTTCAGGATAAAAACTTCCGGTTATCCCGAGCCAAAGGGGATTGACTTCGTCTATTTTTCCGGAAGAAACCGTGTAGATAGGTATAAGATTCTATGTCACTCAGCCAATCTTAATATTACTTTCTGAGTAATTTTCTCAACTTACAGGGGAGGGTGGGCGGGCCGTCTAACCCGTAACATCAGGCACGAGCGACAAAGAAGAAGACACAATTTTGTGCTCCTTAATCTTTTCAAGCAGTTTTATTCTTTCACATGAACTAAAAGTTAGAAAAAAAAGAACTATATGGGTGAAAGATTGGCTCCATCAAAGAAATTAAAGGGGAGCATATAATACAATTCTGAACGAATTAAAGTTGGCGGATTTTGATACGATCTAAACGTACTTGGTAATAAAAAATTATCTGACATAATTTTCAGTCGCGTTTCTCTTCACTACTATTAACACTCTTTTCCGTGCATAAAAACATTTAAAATGAATGAAAATTCGAACGTGAGCTTCGAAAGGAAGTCAGCAGACGGCGGTTTTCTTTGAAATAATATTGCTCCGACGAAAAATTGATCTAATAAAATCAAACCAGTTTGATTTTATCACATCAATTTTCGAATATTGATTTGTGTTTTTACGTCATTTGAGTATTATCGTTCTATTATTTCTTAATAGTACACAGTGGACTCTCTATAACTCGAAACCCTTTAACTCGAACCGCTCCTTAACTCGAACGAATTCGTAGGCACCGTGAAAATTTCCTAATAAACTCTCATAATCAACTCTCTACTATTCGAATCTCCATAACTCGAAAATCTCCTTAAATCGAACAATATTTTTTGTCCCTTGAAAGCATATTAGGCTATTTTCGCTCTTCATAACTCGAACAATCTGAAAATTGTAGAATTTCGAATATTTTCTACGTGTGTTTGGCCCCTTAGATCATTCGAACGAAGTCATTCGAACGCGCCGTTTCTCCGAATTTGGAAAAGAAATGATGGAGTCTCTCAAGGATTTGAATGATAATATTAAACATCATATCAATTTGACCAGTAAACAAACTGTAATTACGGATTTTTTCATTACAGAATAGATTTAGTCAACTGAAATAAACTGCTTACGACTTACTTCTCACCCGTAAGGTAGATAATTACTCAAATACATCGTTTTCTTTCAAGGGGCGTATGTATAAAGGATAAATTTAGCAAAATTTCCAAACTCTCCATTACTCGAACCTGCTCCATAACTCGAACGATTTCTGATTCCCCGTGAGAGTTCGAGTTATGGAGAGTCCACTGTATACACAACAATTTTAGATCAATTTTAGTTCAATATTTTATTTTTAAAATTGATCTGCAAAATTGTTCCGTCTATTCGGACCTTAAGTCTACGCGCTTGCGAAATTGTACAGAAAGAAATGACGTATTTATTAAAGAGAAACGTTAATAACAACAAAGATGGCGCATTATGTAGAAATTTAAGACGATCTTCATTATGCTACACTGTACGAGCTTTAACTTTCGATAGCATTTTCGTTTTACTTTAAAATTTTCAGACATGCTTGGTGAACCATGCAGCCATGATATGGTGTGCGGAAATATTTTTATTCGGAATATTTTTCTTTTAACAGCGTTCGATGCAGTAGGGGATGCTAACAAGGAATCTTTTTTTTTTAAAAAAAGGCTATTGTTAAAAAAATATGAATGAACAAAAAAACAGGGTTAACCCAAAGTTCATTTAAAAACAGAAGCTGATGAAAAATAACGAGATTGTAAAAAGTTGAAAGCCGATTTTTTTCTTGTTTATGATACATTTTTAAATAGATTTCTGCTGACTCAGCAATTTTGGTGTTAAGTTAAAATCATTTTATTATGTATTAAGGCCTATATTTTTAGGAAATAGTAAAAAAAAAAGGTATAAATAAAACACTGAGTAAATAATTCAGCTATTTGGAAAGCTAAAAAAGGGTTACTGCGACCTTAAGAACCAAAAAAGATTTTTCCAAAAAAAATACCTAAAAACTTTCTAACCTCTTTCATATGAAGTTAACTTATTTTCTTTTTAGGAGGTAAGCTTTAAGTATCGCTTTAAAGTTTTCATTTTCCTTTCAAATTTCACAAATTTTGCGCTTTTACAAGTCTCCTTGTATTAGCGCACACTCTATTTCTTGTTTTAGAAATAGTCATTAAGGAAAAAGGACAAAAACTATGAAAGTATTAAAAATAAGGTGCAAACAAGGTCCTTTCAATAAACAAACGCACAGACCAACTAACATTTGATGACGAAGCAAATACACACAGACTACTGTTTTTCTTCTGACTTTAATTAAATTCACGTTTTGCATAAGTATAAACCATATAAGAACATGAGGTTTAATAAAGTAGTAAAAAAGTCAGAGCAAAAGACCTTTAAACTTTACAACCTTTTTAAATTCATTTAACTAATACAAAATCAAGAGCTGCAAACATGGTTGCTCATTTCTTTAATTTAAGACGATCTAAAGACGTTTGTAAGGTGTTGTTATTTCCTGTTCTCGTAAAAACGAAAGCGTGTGGTAAGTTAACAAATTGCAGAGGTTTTATACCTTTTTTTATAATCAAGCCAGGTAAGGGTGGAGGTTGAGATTTAGGTTAAAACTTAAACAACTGGTAAATAGCTGACGATACTAGAGATAGAGATTTGTAGGTTTTGGCACACTTCCATGCACATTTGTGAACATCGACGCGTCTCCCGTCTCAGACCTGCTCCTTTGATAGTCCATCTCGAGTATCCGTGCACAATTGTGAACATCAACGCATCTCCCGCCTCAGACCTGCTCCTTTGGAACTATGTTACGCGTTGCTTACACTCCATCTCGAGTATCCGAGCAAACTTGTGAACATCGGGTAATCTCCACCATCACAGCGCTGCCTGCACACAAATCTTTTTCACTTTTTCAAATCTTTTCAAAATAGCAGGGTTTGACCATGTTCACTCATGCATGGCATCATGCTCAACTTGAGTAGAAAAGGGAACCGAAGGCTAACGCTCCCTACTCAAAGTTTATGCTGGTTGAGGGTTTGCGTATATAATAAATGAATGTGCTAGAATTGTCCTGAGGATTGAAAAATCCAATGCAAAAATCTATAATAAAGATGAACATGAGTTGGTTCAAGAAGTACGCAATCAGCAGACTGTACCATGTTGTACCAGCGCCAGTAGCAGTCACTAGCGACACTCTTGCCTATTGGGCGACCCAGGGCATGTTTAGCAAACTCGTTGAAGAGGATCCCTTGATGCTCGCGTTTATCCCAAAACAGTTCAAAACTCAGGACATGTGGAGCAAAGCCGTTGACGACGATCTCTGGATGCTTAAAGATGTACCAGATCGTCTAAGGACTCAGGACATGTGCAAAAAAGCCGTTGAACGCATCCACTATATGCTCAATTATGTCCCAGACTGGTTTGTTACTCAGGACATGTGCATCATAGCTGTTGAGGATGAGCCTGAATTGCTCGATGCCTATCGCCAGAGGAAAGCGCATAAGGCTAGAATTAAGAACGAGCTGTTTCCGCTAGCCTGGCATCCCGACAGAGTTATAGACTGGTGCTTTTTGGAGGAGGAGAAGGAAGATCTTGAAAAGTTGTGGAGTTGAATGATATGCATGTGATGCACACGCGGCGACGATCAGAGGTAAGTTACATGTGGATCCTATGCTTCGCAAGAACCATAAGATAAAGTGATGGAGCAACAATGCGATGATTGTGAACGCATACTTGATGAGTATAATAGATGTAAGTGTGGGCGGAGACTTGTGGTGGAAGGTAAAATGTTGTGCTGGTACTGCTATCAGGAGTATATCACGCGAAGCCTATGACCCAATGCTAGTTGGGACTTTAAAATCATTAAATAAAGAGAATGTTGAAATTTGGAGACAAAACCGTTAAGTCAAAGGAATTTTACACTAACGTAACACCGTACAATATCGAAGATGTGAATATCGAAAACCTGGTCCTAAGTGAGTCTATTCCTGCAAACAAAGGCAAGAATGAGAGATTTGTGATTGGATATCTTGACTAAGACAACTTATCTCCATTGCTGATAAGACCCCTAAAAAAGTATTTTCACAGGGTGTCTCTCAATATAGCGAGAATTCCGCGTTCACCATGTCGTTTGATCTTGGTGACTATCCTGAGTGGTTGGCTAAATACGACGAGATCTTGAACAAGGTAGAGGCTTTGGAGGGGCATTGCTTCATCAACATAATTGTGAAGAAAGATCGTTACATCAACCCTAACCTGAAGGAGTGGGAGGGTGAGATTAGAAACAACTTCCATAAGAAAAAGGTGCCCGAAAAACAACCTTGCGAATGTACGGCCATCATCATGCTGGGGAGCATCTATAGACAGGGTCACAACTATTACGTACAGACCTACTTGAAAGAGTGCAAATACAAGGAGGTTAACAGGTATGGCGCTTGCTACCTTAGTGAGTCCGAAGATGATGACGAGAGCTTCACAGAGTTGTAGTGATGTTTATTTTCACGTGCGCGTAAAGGTTTATATGGTTGAAGCCAACCATACAAACAAACATGAACAGTCAGCAAAGCGTGAAACTCCCGAAGAAGGAAGCAAGTAGTCTAGGTATCAAAGGAAGGTCCAAGATGTCAAGAGAAGAACTGGAAAAGGCTATCCGAAAAGTTAAGTTTAAATAGGCATCAACGCAGACGGATGGTCCTTACTGCAAGCCTTGTGTAGGAATAGCCTACCAGCGAAATCTCGAGATCCTGGCCGAAGAGCTGAATCAGAAATCGCGACGTGTGGTACATGATGGTGACTTGCTCATTGATCTAGAAACGGGGGAGGTGGTGGATTCTGTTGTAGATTATGGTATGCGCATTACCAGCCAAGGTGTATAAGGTGGAAGGTCATCTAGCTGGCAGAAGCATATTGAACAGATTGTAGTTTTTTGAGAACCTCATCTTTCCCTTCTTGTCTCCCTTTTGCGACTAGTTCAGCACGCTCTCGTTCATCAATGATATTGATGATGCGCTTTACCTTCTGGCGCATTTGTTCCTTTAGCAGCCTATAGCGCTGCTTTTCCTGCATTATGAGAATGAATTCATAATCACTCACAACAGATACGTTCATGCTTCAGAGCCTTCACGCTTAACCTCTTTGAAGCATTCTTGAGGCCAGCTTGCCCGATTCCCATGGCTAGCGTTATACCTCCTATAGCAATGCACAGAGGAGTCCCAAGACCTGTTGCTAATGCATCAAGCCCACATCCTGTAGTAATGACGCTCACACCGAGTAGTCCATGGTCACAATAACGAACCCAGGTGCCATGCATCTTGAACTTTTTCGCGAGTCCGTCCCGCTCTTTGATCTCCCTTCGCAGATACTGCTCGATCTCTTCGATCTTTTTCAGTCTGTAGACCTGACTTTCCTCATGCATAGTATCATCCTCAGGCGCACTTGCGACAGCCTGTGGTGGCAAGGTTGGGTATAGCTTCATATTATCCTACTTTACTAGACGCAGTCAGCACTAGCGGTAGCCTGTCTATTCTATAAGCAAGTGCATTGTGATCCCCACAAAGGATACATTCTTTTCATGATGGAACTCGTCAGTGAGCATGAACTCGAGTCTGTCTGTCGAGCTTTTCAAGGGAAGGTAGATCGGAGTGTCAAAATGCCAGGTAAGCATATCTCCCAAAGCATTCAACTCTTTGGTGGGAAGCATGGCGAGAATCTTGGACTTTTTGCCATCAAGGAAGCAATCGTTTTCATCCAGCTGAGGGCAGACAAGACGTAGTCTATGGTAAACGTCAGTCTTGTAGTATCCATCATAGTTGCCCTTCGTATAGTACTTCCCACCCGAAGGATCAGGCAAGCCCATGAGATCCTGAAGCCCTTTGTGAATGACGAATGTAAAGTGTCCGACACAAGGAGCCTGCAGAGCCCATTTTTCAGCACGAAGACCATAGCCTTCCCCTCAGCCTGCTTGTTGATAATACTGGCCAGGTCCTCAATCTTGTACAAGCCGTTCATAATCTCGATCCGGGTAACGCTCTGATCCAGTCCCACCTTCCGAATGATGAAATCGTTGTTAGTATAAATGTTTAGCCACGTAGGTCGAATACTGATTGACTTTAGAGCGATCCTTGTACACTGCCCTAGGTAATCGTCAAAAATCGTAGGCTTGTCGATATCTGTGATATATAGTTGCTTGGGTGTCATCTTTTTTATAGAAGAAAGATGAGCAAAGTAAGCATTCACTCGTACCACCCGAAGGCGAAGTATGCACCAAGCCACGGGAAGTACCTTGAACGCCTTAAGGGCAACGAACTTACGGTGCAGGACATGATGATAAGGGTTCCTTCTTCAAGGCTAAGTTTCCAGACATCTTTGTCGATTATGAATTCCATTCCGGTACTACCTCACTAGTGAAGGCGTGGAACAGCCACCCTTTTAGCCTCTGGTCCACTCAACTCAATTTTGCCGCTTACTGCGCTACCTCTGCTTGCGGTATTTCCATGGAGCATCTAAACGCTGAGTTGCCTATGCTTCGTGCCGTCTATCGCTTCCACGTCTATTTCCAAATGCGGAAGATCCTATCCCAACTTGATATTTCACTACCTGGATCAAAACGATTTCGACGTCTAAACAACCCATTCAACCAACAGAAACTCCAGCAACTGGCTCGCGAGTTTGGTGTGGCTGGTGTTGAGAAGGAGTGGAGGAACAAAAGCATCTTCAGTAGTTGGCAGAGTCACCATGAGGACTATCCTGGTTCAGGCCCAAGTTACCTTGATGAGGACTCGTGGAGTAGATGGATTATTGAGAAAATCCTAGGCCTCACTCGCATCGGTATTGAGCGGTTGTCGCAAAGTGTGAGATTCTATGCCTATTTGATCCTTGAAAGCCAAGCAAACGCGAGATCTGGGATAATTGGGAACCAAGGCAGCGCTATCGATGTACAACGGTTATTCCTCACAAAGTTTGAGGAGTTGGTGGTTAAAGATAGCGACACGAGTCAGGAAATTTCTAAATTCCAAAATTTCCTCAAATACGCGAGGTCTAAGGTAGATTTTAGCGTTGTCCACGGTGTGTACATGGTACCTAGCGATATGAACCTTCACATTGGAAACATCCTGAATTTTACAAATAAGATTCTCATCAGCAAGGATTATTTCTCTATCGGTGTCAATCCAAAGATCAACGCCGGTGTGAAGCAGGTTGACATTGGTGAGACCTAGACGAAGCGTCGCCCACCTGTGATGAGTCACGCGTCACTTGCAATACTTGCTAGGCATGAGTTAATAGAAGCGAAAAATCATGACGATACCAAGGCTGTGTTGGTTACAACCGGAATAGGTCTTATCATCGCTTATAATTGGCTCAACAAGTAGGGAACAGTCGTGTGTAGAATATCTACACACGTATGAGATCGCGAGCCTTTAAGACCTTTTGCCTCTCTTCCCAACGTATGATACAATATTAGCAACAGCATTTGCAATTGCGATGTACAAATGCTGAGCTACGAATTCAACCACCTTTGCAGCCACCCTGAAGAAGAAGGAGACTATCGTACAAATGATACCAGGAAGAGCTGTACCTGCTTTCCCTGCTAAGTACTTTAGAAATTTCCCAAGTCTCTCAAGTTGTTTTTGTACAAAACCTTTACTACTTCCTCCCGCTGTTGTTCCTGCCGCTGCAGTCGCTCCACCGCTAGCACAATGGTCGACATTAGCAAGCCAACAGCTGAGACGATACTCGCTATCGTAATCCCCTGCTCCTTAAAGAGGATCTTGAGTTTTTCAGTGAGTGATGTATCGCCTTTTACCATCTTCATCAGCGTGTCCTTAATCGCCTTCAGCTGGCTCTGAGTGTCGGATGACAGTAGTTCGTGCGCTGTTTGTACGGCTTCTTTTTTATCTTGAAGTAGTTCAAGATCTTCTCTGGCTTTAGCAATGTCTTCGTTCCAAGTAGTTTGCTGTTCTTCGGATACTCCAGGCGCGGCTTTCTTAGTCTCAAGTCTCTTCACCTTGGCTTCTGCTTTAGCGATCTCACCATCGTAGAAGATCCTCTTGCTTTTCAAGTGTCTCAGGTTCCCCCTCAAGGTTTGAAGTTCAAGGTTCAATCCTCTTCTTTCGCGCTCCATAAAGGCCTCCCCATTAAATGAAGTCTCTGATATGAGGCTCTCTGTTTCATCCAAGACATTCTCCAGAAGGGGCATCATCTCCGTATCATTGTCCGCGTTCTCGATGCAGATCGTTCAGGAATTTTTGAGCCATTGTTATGCTGCCTTTGTTAGGTGTACTGTATTCGGTGAAGCCTATGGCTCGCAGTCGATTTGTACCTAATCTCCTCTGTATCTCGGCAACGCTCCTCATTTCATCGTTCTTTTTCGTGATCTCTATACCGTCATAAGGAAGTTGATTCCCTCGTACCCCAAAATCGTCGTAATGTCTCACATTTGGTTGCCCCAGCTCTTCGCCAAGATGTTCGTAGAGATCGTCGATCTTTGATCTTTTGAGCTCTTCTCTCTGGCTTAGTTTCGACGCACTGCTACTCATCTGTCGTTCCTCTGGCGTTAGCGTGGAGCTGGTACCAGGCTGGATAGGAAGATCCTCAGGTCTACTGAAAGATCCATGATCGTCTGGGATGTTCTCAGGCGTAAAATCGTCTCCTGGTTCATAAGTGGGATTTATAGGCATTTATTTCAAGCAAAATCATCTAGTGCTGGGCTTCGCGCTTCGCCCTGCATATAATAAAGCAGTTATGAGTAATATATTTGGAAAGAAGCTCGATCCGTATGCGGAGATTAAGACGATGCTGGCGATGAAGGGGAAGAAGCAGCGTGTGAAAGTGAACCAACTGAAATCTACAATCAACCAAAATGAGGACTTGTATGTCGACGTGCCAAACATGGGGCAGAACAATGTCATTTTCCCGAGGAGTCTTCGGCTCTTGTTCGATCTTGAGCTGACGGGAACAAATACGAAGCGCACTGTCGTGTGCAATATTGGAAAAAGTCTGGAGCAAAACTTGAGAATCACACTGAACAGTAAAGAGGTTCAAAGCATCAACGATTATAACGTCCTCGCTGTGGTTGCCAAAGCGTGAACGTGAGAATAAGCTGATCCATGAGGGTATCTCAACCCAAACGATGGCACTATCCGTGCCTTGCAGGTCAAAGCTAGCGATCACGTCGGAAATGATGAGGAAAAGGCAATCGCCGCAGCTTACGGCAACACTTTCTGCATCCCTCTTGGGAAAATATTTGAACTAACTAGAGACCTACCGTTCTACCAGCCGGGCTTCCATGATCGCCTGCAGTTCGTTCTACACTTTGCATCGTACGGTACGGTTCGTACATACTGCGATATTTTCAGGCTAAGCTAGGTCTGGAAAGACGCAACAAGTCCTAGATCTCCTAGAAAATGAGTACAAGAGGCACTTCCACAACATCATTATCCTCTGTCTAACTATACAATGGAACAGCACTTACCTCGAGAGATCCTCGCTTTGGAAAGGTGACTATGTGTTCTTGATCAATCCCAAGGACCAACTCTTTGCCTGGATCGAAAAACTATCGTCACTGCTAGTTGGCGAAGAGACGCTCTTTATTGTCGACGATATGATAGCAGACCAATCTCTCGATGAGAAAAGACAGTCTCTGCTTGAACTAGCCATCTCTGGCAGGCATCGAAAGCATAGCCTTTGGCTCTTAACGCAAGCGTATACCGCTTTGCCAAAAAATCTTCGAAGGCAGAAAAAGCAGCTGTTCCTGTGGTATCCGCACGAATGTTCTGATATGAAGCTTGTCAACGAAGAAACCAACATGATTAGCGATAATGACTGGGAAAATATCAAGACTCAGCTCAAAAAGTCAAAACATGCGTGCCTATACGTGAGACTGGACCACCCTAGGAGCTATAGAATTCTCCATCATGAAGCTCCGCGCAAGGCGCAGTAACAGCACAAGGTGCGATAGCTTACGCAATGCTAACACCTTGGTTGGACTTCTTCCTAGAAAGAAAAGATATCTTCTCAACTTTCCCTGTTCAACTACATACCTACTAGTGCCATCGAGACTCTGTTCGATGAGCACTCGCAGCCTCGTTTCAAGCATGCCGATCTCGGTAGATTCTTAGGGATAGTTGATATTCGCCACATGTTTCGCGGCGTCGAAACCACGTCACGCATCCCTCTTGTAGGGGGAGGGGATCAGAGCCCCGCCCTTATGGCACGTCAAAATTGGCATGATGCCTTCGTCACATTCGACGGTGCTTTAGAGATTGTGCGTCGTTCTAGAAAACCGAAGGCGGCACAACTTACCAGGTGGCTTGCGCAAAAAGGTGTTTAAAAAATTACAAGACGCAACCATCGCTATTCTAGGGGATGATCTCGAAGACAGAGATATACTGGTTGCTATTCTTGAGCAAGACAACTCGAAGCTACGGCAGCGACATGTTCCATACGCACAAGATCCCGGTAAAGACAACATGATCGTGATATACCGCAAACACACCGCACAAGACGAAAACAAGTATCATCATCTTCCTTACTGCTGTGCGCGTGTTCAAAGACGTGCTCTTCCCGCCAAAAGAAGATGGTTCAGAGACAACTTTCCGAGCTCTGAGGAGATCGTAGTCATAGAAAATCCTAACGGTATGCAAGCCTTTAACAGATTTGAAGAGGAAAGGCGTGTGGAGCGGTATCGATGCCCTTTCAGACTCATAGACCTTACTCGAGATGACTTGTACGATTTAGGTGTTCCAGCACTGGAAGACTAGGCAGGCCCTTGACACGCAGGCAAAGCAAATGTGATGCAAAAGTTTTTTCCCATATGTTTTTGTAAGTCTCATGAGATTTACAAGATGACAATATACCCTTTCACCACTCTTTCACATACACAGGAGGCACTTTTACATCCTTTGGAAGTAGCATCAACTCTTCTGTAACGAAACTACGATTTGGATCGCCTTCGAGCCAGTACAGCACACGTTCCCTTACCGGACTGTTTGGTTGCCCGTCAGGACGGAGCCGCAGGCGATCTGCTACGATACGATCCAGTCTATACGTCTTTTTGCTCCAAAAAGCGTTGGTGGCACGTCTTTTCTGATCTCCATGCTCTTCTCCAGGTTGAAGTAGATAGAGGTAGAGACCATCTTCTCGCAACGGCCTTTCTTCAGGGAACTCTTGGATTTTCACAAGTGATACTTCGTCCAGCTTGATAGCTTTAGACGGCTTCATTCCAATCATCGCAGTCTTGGTATTGTTGAGACACTTCACTGTAGAGTACAGGTATTTCACCCATGTGCTACTAGTCTCCTCAGTGACTAACTCTTGCGCATCTTGAGGCTTGAAAAGTCTCTCCGCAAGGATCTTGTTAAAGGACTCTACGAACGCTGTAAATGTATGATGATACTTGGTTGTGGCTCGAAGAATCTCTACCCCTTTTCCTTCTAGCAGCTTTGTCACATCTGACAACCGTTATCGCATTGGAAGGTTTCGGGATAGTGCAGAGGCCCCGCTTTGTAAATGTCTTTGATCATCTCTGCAACATCTGCAGCCTTTTTCGTACGCAAAGGTCTTGCAACCTTGTAACGTGAGGCTACATCGATGCCTGTCAGGATATACTTGTACGTGTTCCCATAAACTTTGTTATGAGGCATGTACAGCAGATCAAATTGGTGCATTTCATTAGGCTTTGTGATGGTGAAATGAGGGTAGTCAATCTGCTTGGGGCCTCGAATGTGTCGAAGCCATAGGAGCTGTCGAGATAGCCAGTGTAAGACTTTTTTTTTGGATAGTCCACTTTCCTTAGCGAGCAGTTTAATGGCTTTTCGTCCAACCCAAAGATGCTCTGGGTTGTAGTAGATCTTGCTCAGTTTTTCGATCTCTTCGTCAGATACAGAGTGAGCGACAGCTTCCGCTAGCGTCTGCGACGTTTGTACTTGTACTTTTGTCATCTTTATTACACACAGTCAGCAGATGACAAAACGATGTGTTATTATGTAACGCTAGCAATGTCTCTATGCATGTTCGTAGGCTGCAAATCCCAGGAGAGCTAGGGACCCCACGATGAAAGTGAGTTCACCGTTCTTTTGTTCTTGGGAAAGTACGTAAAAGTTTGAAAACTTGAGAGCTTTGTTAATCGTAACAATGTAGTATTCATACCTCTATCAAACTCCCTTAAATCCTCCCCGGTTCGCTTCTTGAGCTGTCTTTGATGATTGTACCAGTCAATTTTAGCCTGCCGATCGCGCACCCATTGCGCCTGGGCAGCCTGCAATTGTTCGATAGCTTTGTCGTGTCGTCGTCTTTCTTCCTCGCCCTGTCCAGACTGTTTCCTAAATAGAAAATTGGACCCTGAAAATGCTAGGGCGTTGATTATTGCTCCTCCTGCTATCACTGCTAAAGTTGCCATTGTTTATTCAGAGACGTACCGGTTGCCTTTTGAGATGTTCTCTGATGCCCACATAGGCTGAGTATTTGTATAGTGGAGTCTTCTCGCTACTTCCTCAATTGAGGATTTCTCGCCGTTTTCTCGATACTTGAGAGGTATTTTGTGGTCAATATGCCACTTACCGTAATTTTCCCAAGACATGCTTTCCGTGAATTGTGCTTCAATATAAGCTCGAAGCGTATCTACATCGCACCCTAGGTACTCTTGAGAACTAAGCTCCTTATTTCCCTGTAGAGCCTTGCGAGTTCGAACCCGAACAACGGAAGCGAGATGTCCAGGAGGATCACAAATGGGACATTGAGACCTTCGCTTACCATGTTCGCAGATACTACCACATCCACACAGCTTGCACTTCGAGATCTGTCTGCCATGGGGGCAGATGCTCCCACCCCCGCATTCTTTACACGTCGATCGTACCTTAGCATGTTCGCAAATACTTCCACTTCCACAGGCTTTGCACCTTGATCTTTGCTTATTATGCTTCCACCACAGGCTTTGCACTGCGCTTTTTTATCTCCTTGTGCGCAGATTTGAGTACCACCAAAATGTTTGCATTGACATCTTTGGTTATTACGAGGGCATTTTGTACGTTCTTTTGATGCTTTGACGGCATCCAAGCACTTGATACATTGTTTTGTTGGTTGTCCGTTTCCCTTGATCCTGAAATTGTCTAGTAGCAAGGAGTGTTTACAAGCTGTGCATTTCTTGGTCTCTTCCATGTTGTTTTGTACTACTAATTCACAAAAATTTTGGACATGTTTCATCTACGATGGAGGCTGGGTAAGATTTCATTTTTTAGGCACGATTGAAGCTGGAATCCAGCCCTTTTTTACAGCCATTTCTCGACTTGCGCGTCCTGCTGCAAAGTACCCTGTCATCTTCAAAATATCGTTCATATCCATCTTCGCAGAGGGTCGTGTAATCACTAGAAATTTCTTCCCTGCCAGGGCATATCCGAAGGTAAATCCAAGATCTACCAAGGTCTCGTACAGCATGTCGATTATCTCCTTCTCGTAAGGTGTGACGCTCGTCATTTATTATAGGGCTCAACGCACCCGAAGTATGCTTAAGTCTTCGTTAGGTTGCTTACACTGAGGAGCTGGGGCAGGGCGCGTAGCGCTGTCGAGAGATTTTGAAGCCTTGCCTTCGTTCCGAGTTGTTATTGCGTGTGCTGTCGTTAGGGTTAGGGTTAGGGTTAGGGTTAAGGTTAGGGTTAGGGTTAGGGTTAGTTGCAACACAACTTTGTTTCATCAAGAAGAATCATTTTGAATAATTTGGACACGTGACTAATCCGATTTCCCGATTTTGTCGGATTTTACCCGAAAATCGGAAAAACCCGGATTTTCGGGCAATTTTTGGCAATTTTTTATGCGATCCATGTAAAAACCGGAAGATATGTTAAATAACTTTTATTTAGCTTTCAGAAACTTCAAACAGAATGTAAAAATTCGCTCTAGAACAAAAGTAATTAAATTTTAAGCAGATAGTGGCATTTTTAACAATTTTCAAGCTTCTGATGACGTCACAGAAAATGTGCTGACGGAAGCAAAAATTTATTGCCGCCATTTTGTTCCTTTTATGACGTACTATAAGTGTGCCAAGTTTGATTCAATTTGAACAATCTTATGAAAAGTTATTGAGGAATCCGCCCCCCCCCCGGTCATAGTATGTTCGAAAAACCCCGGACCGAATAGGGTTAAGAAGAGTTGAAATGACTGTTTTTCTGGCTGAGTAAATCGATTTATTGCAAATTGATTTTTGAGTCTGTATTTATGTTTATCCAATCTGAGTTCCGTTTTTTTTCGTATAAACCGGTTGAAGATAGCAATCAGTTAATAACAGATGTTAAAAAACTTCAGTTTCGTATAAATATAAGAACTGCTATCAATGTTTTCCTGTGTATTATCATACATAAGAAAGTAGTAAAGGAAAACAGGAATATTTATATGTAAATTATTGAACAGTTTTGTTGCACTGTATTATATACCTGTGCTTGCTATTTCTAGATTTACTTGTGGGAGCTTAACTAAGATGTTGTTATTTTTGTTATTTTCCATTTTTTCGACGTGATGTAGAGGCAGCGCTCAATATGAGGGCATATTTGCGTAATAAATGTCTGATACTGGCGTAGTTAAAAAAATCGCACGCGCACATCTAGTGACGCATATGTTAACAGTTACAGATTTCGGCAATTTTTGAAACTTGTCTTAAGAGATAGTATATCATAAAGTTATGTAGTTGCCGGAGTTGATATATTGTCACCAGAAGTCTTTTCTTTAGACAATCACTTAATTAGTATATGTAATCGCACGTTTGCGAGTGCAATTAGGAAATAATCGAACGAGTATTTTTTTTTGCTTTTAATTTTCCGAGTCCGTTAGGACGAGGATAAATTTAAAAAGCAAAAAAATTACGAGTTCGATTATTTCCAATTGCACGAGTAAACGTTCGATTACGAGCTAATCACACAATTAACTATTTTTGTAAGAGTAGCACAGGATGTCAATTTCAATGTTTTGATTTTTTTATTACCCGATTTATAATTAGTTCGATTCATTGTAAAGATATCTTTTTTTGACTTATCATAAAACGCGAGAAAATAAATATTTATGGGTATGAATCCAAAAGCAACAGTAATTAATTTAAACGACAAGTAAACGCTTTAGAAAATATATTTTTTTCTATATCGAATGTTTTTATTTCTCTTGTTCAGATTTAATGAGCCTTATTGTTTTATGACCTTTTCATTACCTTATTGTTTTATGGGCTTTTTTATTATAGTTCGAATTTATAACATCATATATATTTTTTAAATTATCGGCGCTCCTTAAAGAGTGCAGTTAAGATTCTAAAGTGCAATTAAGAAATAATTGCACTCCGCAGAGTGCAATTATGATATAATTTGCACTGTAGAAGGAGCGCCAAACAAGAAAAAATAGGTCATCGTGTGATTAGGACGGTATTTGCTATACATATAATTGTAGCTTTTTTAATGGCATTTTGTCGGAATTTGATGTTAGAGACAATGGTTTTTCAGCTTGATATTGAATCATCCATTACCCTACTATAAACTGTGATTCTTGTCGCGTCGTCCTTGTCCCTGGCCAAGTTAGCCAAAAATAAATGGTGGTACCAACAGCTAGTTAGCTATTGTTAATTCATAACATGAAGGCTAGTCATAAGGAAAAGGTGTGTACTTATGTCTAGCAGTGTGTCATCAATTCTCCAGTTAGTACTCCAGTTAAACGCCACTGGCTACATGAAGTCGCATTTATGTCATTACAATTTCTAATAAATTGTATAAAGGTGATACCACACAGAAAGGACTAGCAACACCACTAGAGCATGTTATTTAAAGATTAAAGGTTACGTACAAACAAAGCATTTTTTGAAAAAACAACAAATCAGGTTAAACACTTTTGCCTATTTTCGTATTTCACAAAGAATTTGTTGTGACTAAGTCATCAAGAAATTAGACTAGAGTCAAACAAGAAGCTGAAACCTGTCCCCACAACCGGTTTACTAGTGCCCAGAATGTGTTGTGTAAAATCTGGTAATATGCGGACTTTTCGGATTATGAATCGCTCATTAATTGTTTAGCCGATCTGTATGTAGTAGTTAAGACTTTGATAAAAAATACGGTTTTTATACTGCCTACAATATTGAAAGAGGTTCTTAATCGGATTGGATTATTCTGTAAAATTTTAATAAGTTTACCGCAGAGCGGTAAGCTACTTAATATCTGCAGGCTTTTAATTTCCATGCGCATCTTAACAACGTGGGGCCCGCAAAAATATGTGGCCGCGTCCCCTGTTCCTATTTTATGAAAATGCAATAACTTAGGTACAAACAGGATTTTTTACTTAAAAGTTGTTGAGACCAAGGTGATACTGTGGAATAGAATTGGTTTAAACTTTTTGTATTATCTATACTTTCTGAGTTTCAGAATTTAGGCCCTTTAAGGGATGTTGTTGATAAGACTTTTCTTGACCAAATAATGAAGAATAAATACATTTTGTTGATTAAAATAATGTGAACAAAGGCTGTGCAAACAATAAAAAAAATTCAGAGCAAAGGAGTTTTTTAATTAAAAAATTGATTAAGCTCTACCTGAAACATGGTATCTTACGACGCGGTTTAAATAGGGTAAATATACACTGCATAATTCACCGTCGCAACACAATTCATCGTGTATCTAAATTAAGGCCTCCCAAAGTATGCAAAAAGTAATCTCGGAAAAATTTTGCCTCCACTTGTTACAGATACAGGAAAAACTTTGGTAGTAGGTAATAATAGTATATACCACTGGAAAATATTCCACAAAGGGTATTTGTTTGAAATATAAATACAGGGTGTCAAGCTGGACATATTTGCCACAATATGCTGCTATTGATAAATCTGTTTACCCATACTTTTAAATTGCTATGCCAAGTTCTCAGATAAAAAGACATTAGAATAGCAAAACCATGCGAGGATTCTGTGTTTTGATATTTTCGCTATTAAACAAAGTATAAAATTAGGAAAGAAGGTGACAAAATATGACAAGAAATATAGTATGTTAGCTAAAGCAACTTAAGATCATAAAAGGAAAGTAACTCTTGGTTCCTATAGCTAGGTAGACACATAAGAAGGCGTGTTGAAGTCATCCTTTGCCGATGATCTTGTGAAATACGTGCGAGACGAACCACAAGCGGCTCGCCTAGCACCAAAAATATTGAAAATCACGAGACTCGGTGAATTCCGTTTGACAAAATTCGTGAGCAACGTGGTACGCTGTTTTGGAATCCTTCCCCAAAAAATCAATTCCCCAAAATAAAACAGATCAATCTCTCAGACGATGTGAAGGAAAGGACGCTTGGGATAAGTCGACACGTAACAAACGACTAATTTATATCCATTACGCAACCAAAAAGCACTATTCACACAAAAAGGGGAATTTGGAGAGTAGCAAGTTCAATCTTTGATTCGTTAGGATTGTTGCCTCACTACTTGCTAAATACTAAAGTATTACTGCAAGAGATTTGAAGACAGAAGCTATAGTGGAATGAGCCAATAAATACTAAGATCCTGTCAGTTTTAAAAAAACGGCAGGACTGGAACACATTCGCAACTTCTCCATTACACTATGTCAGCGGCCATTGGTTCAACGCATTTAGACAAAAGAGCTACATTGTTCAGTGATGCTTCGAAAAGTGGCATACGGCGTCGTTGCATACCTGAGTTTTTTCCTTACAAACGGGTACCTCCACAATCTGGACTGGCACCAATCAAAATAATTAAGCTACACGACTTAAACTCAATGTTGCAGTAATCGCTGGAATACTTATGCATAAAATTGATCTACCAATCAAAATAACTCTATTCTGGGCCGAATCAACACCGAATTAATTGCCGTGCATGAAAGGTGATATTCCCCATCGTTATTTCAACTATCTTAATCAAAGCGATAGTTTAGATTAAACGGTTTATGGATAACCTTTCTAAATTTTATGGCAATAATCTTAATAATAATTTTACACTCAAAAGTCGTATATAAATATAAGTGCGATGGCTGCATTGCTATCTATTACGGTAAGACTATGCGACATTTGAAAGTAAGAGCCTGCGAACATATGTGTGTTTCTGCCTTGACTGAAAAACCGTCAAAGCTCAAAATCATAGTGCGGTTCTGGAGCATGTAGTTTTCTGTAAAAATAAACCTTCTTTGGAGAACTTTTCTATACTAATTTTGTTTGGGAGTTGAAGGAGAGTCTGATCTATGGTAGGGATAAGCCAATTCAAAATAGAAATATTGCTTCTATGCCATTATTTCTATTTTCAGGTAATTAACTTCCCTTTGGGATAAGTTTATGATCGTACAATACGATCATACCATATTATTGTATATTTAAACATATTGCATTAGGACTTTGTTTACTTGAAAATGGCCGTCGAACGGCCGAAACGTCGTGAAGAAGTTATTAACCTTAACATTTTCACGATACAACCTACCAACTTCTTAATAACTTTTTTGTAAAAAAATTCGTGTTAATTTTACGAACTAAACGCCTTTTTAATTCGTTAACATTTATTGTGTCACGTCGATCAACAACTTATGTTCGTCGAAGATACAACAACAAACATGCCTATATTCCAGAAATATGTCTCTGGGGCTCTTGTAGTTGATTGAAATATTCTGACTGGTTTATTATCTACTGTACTCACGCTAATCGACTCTCTCTTCTGTAAAGTGAACTACGCCTGTTTGGTCAGAACCATTTTCCTCTTCGTGAGCCACCTCGAATTCATACACTTCTTCTAAATGATGTAGGTTGATTACTTACTATATATAGTATATACTTTTCAAATTCCATCGCTTTGTCATTTATCTTCGCCCTGTACAAACAAACTCACCAGTGCCACGTTTGTTAGCTGGTTGCTCTCTTTTTACGGGGCGTCAAAGTCGTTACATATTCCTCTGCCTATCGTTTACAAAGGTACAAGAGTTTGGACTTGTGGCTATCTTTTTCGCGAACACGCCAGCATGGAGAAAGTTCTCCAAGCTTCTCCCATATGGAGAGAATTCAGAACAAGCCTAAGAACGGTGATGTTGGCTGACTTGATTTCATTAACTTTAAGTGTAGTGCTTATTAATTTTTTATTTTATAACGCCACACACCTAATAATTTTTCAAAGATAACAAGATGCAGGCGCTGCATAAACTATCTCGCTATTAAAAATGCACAACTATGAAACATCCACAATGCGACCCAATTCTACAATTTCTGCTAACAAAAATACAGCCTATCATCCATGGTTAAAAGTCGCGCGATTGAAACGTTTATGGTCTTAAACGGCATTTAGGTGACAAAAAATCAAAATTTTGATGTCACCATCATGTTCAGCATACTTTTTTTGTTATCTGTGCCAAATTTTGTCGAAAATAAAGTAGTTTTAATTTCGGACCAATTTTGGCCTAAAATGACATTTAGGTGACAAAAAATCAAAATTTTAATGTCACCATCATGTTCGGCATACTTTTTTTGTTAACTTTGCCAAATTTTGTCTAAAATAAAGTAGTTTTAATTTTTGGACCAATTTTGGCCTAAAATGACATTTAAGTGACAAAAATCAAAATTATGATGTCACTATTATGTTCAGCATACCTTTTTTGTTAACTGTGCCAAATTTTGTCGAAAACAAATACTAATTTTGGCCTGAAACGTCATTTAGATGACTTCCAAGTACTTAGAGAGTTTAGGTACGAAGTTTAAATCTGTGACGTTGCAATTGACCATTTGGGACATTTAGTTAGTTACGAGTTGGAAACCTATCCTCGCAGGCGAGATAGTAAAAAGAAAAAAAAAAGTAAAAATAGTTACCAAGATGAGATTCGAACACACGACTACTCCCGTGTCGGTGCTCAGAGAGCCAAAAATTTCCATTTTGGGACGGACAGCTGTATTTGAATACTCCTCGCAGGCGAGATAGTAATAACTTCTCTTTTAATCACTTAGTTTGAAATTGAATTCCAAAATAGCCATCCAGTGCATTTTAGGTCCTTTTGATAGGACTTTCAAAATTGAATCAAACTTGGTGCACTTATCCTAGGTCACAAAAGGAACAGAATGGCGGAAATGAATTTAACCTCATCTCAGTACTTTTAATGTGACGTCGATGAAAGCTTGAAATTTGCCTAAATAATTTTTAGTTTAAAATTTTAGTTCTAGAACGAATTTTAAAATTCTGTTAAAAGTTCCGGACCGGTACAATGATTCCGCGTGTGAAATAAAGTTGTCTTGTGAGTTTCAAGTTGAACGGATAATCCTAACGGAAGTTATTACATTTTTTCGATCATCACAAGGAAGGAAAGTTAAGGGTTAGTTTCGAGTAATGACCAATGTGGCCTGTAGGTGTCTAATAGATAAATATAAAAACTCAGTAAGCATGATAACTATGCAGCATAGCAAAAAATAGTTATTAAAAAAACAGCAAGAAGGGAGGATTTCCCTCTGGACCAAATATGACTTTAACAACTATTATCACTAGTATTATCTTGAAAAATTCACAGTATAATACATTTAGGAATTAGCGTTTTTTTCATCAATTCGTGTTTTGCCTAAAAGAAGCTTGTATTGCTATTAGGTTATTTTTATTCTAAAATAACAATAGAATTTAAACGCAAATTATCCGTTCTAAAAATGCATAGTATTTGTAAACATATTGTAATCAAAACATTACACGTGTTATGTAATACAGGCTATTATTTCTATTCAAACTTTGTTTTAAATATTTGATTTGTTGAAAAATGTCTGTGCGAATAAAAATATTTGACATCTCACCAATGACCGTTTGTTTCAGTGGTGTATTTCTGTGTTGTGTTTTGTACAGTCAATCTTTGACTTAAGCAAACAACAGTCCTATGTGAACGTATAACAACCACAAGTTTAGTCAATCTTCTGACTGTGGGGATTTGTTGTTTTTTTTTTGCATTTCATAATATTTATGCCGCGAATCTATGAATACTTATTGTGGAAGCAGAAAGATTTTAACAAACTGTAAAGGTAAGTGATTAAGACATGATATTTCTAATATTAAATATTTAGACATAGTATCTTAAAAAGTAGTCTGGCAGTATTTCAACTTATTTTAACATTTCGACATTCGTTAGACTTTAGAAGTAGCAATTTAGACGTGTTGTACTGTTGCTTGGTAGTAAGAAACAGTCAAATTTTTTGATAAAAATTTTCGGAAAAAGTTATAAGGCTGCTGTGACAAAAAGAGAGTAGTGTGGGGATGTGGTAATTGTGGGGATGTGGTAATTGTGGGAATGTGGTAATTGTGAGGATGTGGTAATTGTGGGGTTGTGGTAATTGTGTGGATGTGGTAATTGTGGGGATGTGATAATTGTAGGGTGGTGATAATTGTGGGGATGGTGGTCGTCTCTAACTTTCACCACCTTCTAAATATTCTTGCGCAGATCTAACAAAATGTTTGCGACATTATAAAATTTTGTTTTTCATTTGGAAAATTCGTAAACCGTTGTAATCAAGTAGTTGTTGGCACTAAATAATACAAGTCAGTGAAATACTTTTTTTGAACTTACAAAATTACTAACTACCTACTTGAATAATGAACGAAATGAATTAATAATACACAGATGTTGCGAAAGTCAATTTTCGCAAAAGTTTATTCCCTTAAAGTCAGATTAAATTTATTTTTAGCTGTCTTACTATAACTGACGACGTTTGAAGAATCTCGAGTGTTTCAAATAACCTGTCGCTTGAAATAATTAGCAGACACATAATTTCATTGGCCTAAAATGTTTTGTCGGCCATAATTCTACTCAAATTATTTACAATTTAGTTGCTCAGACTGACAAAGTTCAACAATACAAGTTCAAAAATTTATAACTACTTTACATTTCGTTTTTGTTTGATTCAGTTTTTTTAGGCGTTTTCTTTCTTAAATGGATAAGTGTTATCGTTACACACCTGCTGTTAAAAAAGTGTATCAAGTAATTCAAATCCCATTTCTACTTTTTAATGAAATAAAACTTTCCTCTAATTCAACTATTGTTTTGATTTCATTTGTGATCAATTTCATGTCGATTTCAAACATTCGCATCCTTTAACTGCTTTTGTTTCAAACTTCTTTACCATACCTGATTGTTTAAAGTATAGTAAAATGATTGAAGCAGGAACTTTGTAAACATATACAAACACAAATTCTTCATTTCTTAAAACACGTAAACTTTATTCAAAAAGCCATAACCAAAATGAATTAGGTATATGATAAAACACGTTACACCTCGGGTGGATTTATATTGATATGAATATATGCATTGAAAAGGCATGCAACATCTGCTTAATATGTCATTAAATTTCCTTAGCGTAAACCTCCTATAGGATTTTATGCACGTGGTAGAGTATTTGGGGTTGGAGAAAGTGATAAAATTAAGAAAGACCAATGCAGGTTATTCCTTCTAGGGTTACAGAACTGAAAAAAAGAAAGTAATTTCTAAATATTCGCAGGATTTTATATTAAGTGGGAAATAAAATAAAAACTTTGTCAATTATAGCATAAAAAATCACTACAATTAATGCAGCACGAGGTCTTGTTAGCAATCACCCTTATTAAAAAATGCAATTATGAGATGATTGCATCCTTATAAAATCATTATGAAATGTTACTTTGTAGGCTCCTAATATGCCCGCGCAAATTTCTTATTTTATACCTCAATTTAGCCTTAATTGGCATGCTTTACAACTAATTGAAAATCTCACAGGAAGCCGCAACGACATTTTCTAATTATAGCTGCCTAATAGGGTTATTAATAACGCTTCTATCATAAATTGATTGATAAATTAATCAGTAGTCCATTTTAGAGAACGTTGTAGTTGATGTATTTATTGTATGTTTAAAATTTTTCAAATATGTCTTTCAATGAGAGTTATGGTGATCAATCTTCTATCACAAAGATTTCGTGGAAGTAAGAAGTTGTCGTATATTTCATGATACACTATGGTAACACGCTTTATAATTAGTACAAATCTTCGTACGAATCCATGCCTTCACAGATAAACAAAGAGACGTTCTTTGCAAAGCCAGCAGGTCAGTTTGTTCAAACTAAAAAAGATAATTTAAACGTCGTGATAACATTGAAATTATGTTCATATTTAAAAGGTACTGAATAACAAGCTTTTTTTATCATCTCCATCATCATTTTTATTAAACCTATTCCGTATCCAACACCACCTCTCCCCCTGCCGTTCTTTTAAACATTTTTTGCTATGCTGCGTGGCTATAATATTTACTGAGTATTTCTATTTATCTAACACACAACTGCGTGCTAAATGTTTAGGTTTTATACTTCTCAGAGCGCTAGATAATTGCCAATCGGGAAAATAAGATAACTTCTGTTAGGATCATCGTTAGAACTTAAAATACGTAGTACAACTTTATTTCATCAAGAGGGATTATTCTCTGAGTTTTTGACACGTGATTAATCCGATTCTTCGACTTTTTCGGATTTTAGTCAAAAATAGGAAAAAAACGGATTTTAGGGCAATTCTTTGCATTTTTTATGTGAATTATGTAGAAACCTGGAAATTTGTTAAATAATTTTTATTTCGCTGTCAGAAATTTTAAATAGAACGTGAAAATTCGTTTTAGAACTAAAGTAAATGGATTTTAACCAAATAGAGATATTTTGGACAAATTTCAAGCCTTTGATGACGTCACAGAAAAGATGCTGACATTTACGGCTGTTTAATTTGTTCCTTCCATGACGTACTATAAGTGTGCCAAGTTTGATTTCATTTGAAAAAGTCCGTAAAAGTTATGGAGGGTGAGGGGTTGGGTGAGGGGCATATCAGTTAACATTTCATCCTTCTAACCTAATATTGTATGTATGTTATGGCTGAACTTGCTTTCAAAGTCACTAACTTTCTTGAACATTATCCTCATTAAAGGTTAAAAATCTTCTTTTATTCTAGCTCATATGTTTCTAATGCCTTTTTTCTTTTACCTTCCTGAAGAAACCGTAACATACCTTCTAAATGGCTAACGGACTTGAAATTTTTACTTATGTTTTAATTCTAAGATAGGTAGGTATTCGCTCATTTAAAGAAAACTATGACAGAAATTGATTTTAGAAGTCCAAAATGGCAAAATAATTCCGCAATAAAAGTTCCGCCAAATTTTTTTTCTTCTTCAGGGAATGACTGCGTAGAAAAATGAGGTTCAAATTAACCTCTGTTCATTCAAACCTCAACTTGAATACTATCATGCTTGAACTGAAAGACAAAATTTTAGGCTCGTCATAGATAAAACAGCACTTATCTGATGGACATTAATGCAGTGAATGTCAGGCTATTCGCAGTCAAAACAATGTTTTTTATTTTTCTCGTCATCTCTTGTGATTATATTAAATCTTTTTTAGTCTGTTGCAAAAGGAATGAATTTTTTCTATTTTTCATTTTGTTCAAATTTAGTGAGAATCATATATAGAAATTTATATTTATATAAAAAACAATTTTCGTCCATTTCAATGATGATATTCCTACTAAAAAGTTTAATTTAGCACTTTCGTAAAAACGACATGTATTCTCCTTTGTTTTAATTTACCTCTTTCTCATCTATGTCCTGAATTTGGATATTGTAAATCCTGGTTAATTCTGTTTCAACCAATAGCAAATGTGTAGCAGTATTAAGATTTGTAGATTATACGATAAATGACAACGCTCGCAAAGTAATCCCGCGCTTTTTGCGCTATAGTGACAATAGCTCTGGCTCGAAACCAGTCTTCAGTTAAGATGTTTTCATTAGCACTTTTTAAGTAGGGTCTGTAACCAACAAGCACACCCTCACCCGTGATAGAACCTGCGTAAATAGGGTTGAACTCTATCAAAACCGCCATGCAGCAAACAAAACCGATCAGGGGGAATAATGATCGTCCTGTAACTTGAACATTTTATACAAACGCAAACAAAGACAGTTGATTGGAAAGTTTACTGGAAAAGAAGAAAAGCATATGTCGAGCAGAAAGTTTTTTATGCAAATATTTCTATCACAAAACACTACAAATTGTTGAAGATCCATCTCTTTGTTATTACTTCCCACATATGCTTGCGTATGGTTATAAAAAGCGAAATAACAATTGATGTACTAGTGTAGTATACTGCATGACGTTATGGATTACTAACAATTAAAGATGGAAATACGGGATTTAAGAGCATTTTTATTGCGTCTGTTAACGTTTACTCTGTGACAAGATGATAAAAGTACGTAGCTACACCATAGAAGTGAAACCTAATAGTGTTGTAATAAAATAGATTATAATGTCTAATGTTTGAAATTCCTTGGCACAGAAAGACATCATAAAAAAACATTATTATTCTGCTCCATTATTTTTACAAATCTATTGTTTTTGTGGTTTTTAAAGCAATTCCTTCCCAGTCACGTACGCATTCCTACGTGTAATTTACATTTTTTTTATTTCCTTATTTTTCTTCATAATAGACTGGTTAAATTTTTGTTTTAAATCCAGTTGTAACTATGTTAAGAGAAGTTTCATGTGATAAATAATGCATTATTGCAGAATACCGAAGATGATTCCACTCACTAAATTTTATTTCTCGAATAGCGTCCTAAGTCCTGAAGAGATTACGTAGACAATAAGGCTATTATTTTCGGTTGAACAAAGTGAATAAGAAAATAAGAGAAGTTTCATGTGATAAATAATGCATTATTGTTATGATGTTATTACTATTACAATAAACACATAGATGAAAAAAAGTCAACTTATGAAAGGTAAGACATGGCAATACAAATTAAAGTTTTGACGGTTTTGTTGCTTTAAATGTTTAAAATAAAAGTAGGGTTGTGCTGAAAATAACTCACGATATTTTTTAGTAAAGAACTTGTTGTTAAATTGGAACTTTTAATCATTCGAAACTGTAACATTAGCAACTTTAACGCCGAGACATGTTTTTGTTAGGAAGGAAGTGTCGAAGGAAGTGATCGAGGCTGAGCTGTACAATCTTTAAAAGGGAAAGGAAACTGTCAAATTGAGCATTTTATTAAGAGCAATATGCGGATTCTTTTTTTATAACAAAGGCGGAAAGCAGCAAAATTTGTGCTAATAATTGTTATAAGCTTTGCTTCAAGTTAGAAGTATGCGATTTACTACAAAAATATATTTTCCGTAAACTTCTAAAGTTTGCACATTTTAGCATGAAGGTTCTTATAAACCAGTTTTCTTTATTTTAACAAAAGAACGAAGAAAATTTCAAACATTTTTGTAGCTCTTTCTAATTTGTATGTCCATTCTTGTCATTTCTTGTGTGATTTTAAATGCTGGCTAGATCTATAAAAAACAGGTTAACTACACACAATTCATATAAATCTGAAATATAAGTTTTACTAATAAATTACCCATATATCTGACTTAATGAGGGTTTCAGAACGTACTTTCATTTTCTGGTTTAATGCACACTTTATTGTTACCTCTCGTTTCTTATTATAATTTTTAGCTCCATACAATTTTTTAAAGGTTCAAAGGACAAGAATTTTGTGCTTTGAACCTTTACTTAATGTAGCTATCTAGCTGTAATTCTTTCAGCTAGCTACAGAAATAAGGGCAAAATTATAATGTCGGTAATCACAAGCAGTCGAGAATGTCATTTCCATATGATTCAAGTATCACGGCCAACGCCCAGAACCAACACCCAGTGTCAAATCCCAAAGTCACATTGAGGGAAAAATGCTAAAAAAAGCATATTCGTTAACAACTGCAAAGCCAAATTAAAGTGGTGTTTTTAATCAACGATGCTTTAAAATTAGCGTAACTGATTTTTTTGTTAAACAGCCTTTACCTTTTACTTTACTTTTGTGCCAATTAGCTCTCGCAATCTTTAATACCTGATGACTCACGGGTGTTGCTGTCAGGGGTGTTGCTGTCAGGGGTGTTGCTGTCAGGGGTGTTGCATGACAGCAACACCCCTGATGACTCAGGGGTGTTGCTGTCATGCTTTGTTACTGTTTTGCATTATAGAAATAAAAAATAAAAATTGCTTGTCATAGCGACGCGCAGTCAAGTTATTTATTCAAAATAACTGTTAGGGTGTGATTTTATTTGACGTTTAATATGGCAACCACACTTTAAATAAACGTAAGTGCAGTTATTATTAGCTCGCGTGTTGGAATGATAAATATCTTGTTCAAAGAAAATTAATATGCTGCGTCGCAATGACAAGACATTTTAGAAAGAGTTTTACTGGCAACAAAAGGAAGGTAGGGTGTGTTTTGATAAAAGTAGTTTAGCAGGAGAAAATAAAACTTTAATGAAACAGCGAAACATCAATAGATTTTTTAAGTCAATAGAAGTAGTTTGATGGTTGTCAATTTATACGAACTGCTTTTCTGAATGAGAAGAGAATGGTATAGCCATTACAATTTCTCTTTATAAGAATAAACTCTACAAAAATATTTAAGATGAAATTAGACAAAAAGTTAAGACTATCCTAAGAATATGCTCATCGTAAAATTATGCTTGCATGATTATGAACGTTTTTTATTTGAAGCATTTTCCCCACAAATCTATTTCTCTGTTTGTCAATTTAATTAGGCTGTTTAACAAGGGGTGATTTTTACACCACTGTGCACTTTTAGTCCTGACTGTGCTAAGAATAGATCAGAATTTTAACTACTTTTACAAACTTTTCTTTATTTTTATAACATTTTTTATTATGAACAGGACGAACTTTAGTAGCATTGTTACTGTACATATTATTTGCATATATAACTGAAGTCCCCATCCTGTATAGATATTCATGAAATAAAAAATTAAAATAAGAAAAAAAATGATTTTTTGCCCAAAAGTTAAGATTACTCATGTTGAGACGAAATTACACATGAAGCATGCTTCAACTAAAAAATAAAACACTTGACTCGTCATGGTAGATAAGACAACCCTTATCTTATCAAATCTGAAACTGTGCATCGTTATGCGAATGTAATATTGTATCAATGGACATTGGTTTCATAGAAATTTAACAGTTCTCGCAGTCAAAACAATGATTTCAAAGCGTTCTTTTTCTATTATTGTAAACGTGACATTACTTAGCTATAAAACAAAAGTAGCACAAACTAAACGTTCTTGTTGCGAACCTTTTTTAAAGAAAAAAATCTAAAAATAAAAAGGCTCTACTCATCATTGCCAACTTTCTGAAAAAATGCACTGTTGAACTGTCTGTCAAACGATTATAACATAAAATCATTACATTCAGGAGGATTCTCATTGCGCGTCTGTCAATGTTTGTGATGGGATAATAAAGCTACAAAGTCACATTGAAGACTACAAAGTCACATTGAAGAAGTGAAAACTGATAGAAAGAAGATTAGTTAAATATACATTAAGGGATGCTTGATATTAGATCTGTGATTTTAGTATGATCTTCCGTATTTTTCCAAAAAAAAAACAATAAAGGTTGTGTTTTTATTCATTAATATTTAGAATATTTTGATTTGACTAACACATTATTTCACTGGCATAGATTGTTTTTAACCTGCTTTTGAGATTTTTCGAAGTACTTCTTAGTTTTTCAATATTTTTTTGCTTTATTATTTTTGAAAATCTAGTGCGTTTTTTTCCAACACATAGGCATTCCTAATGGATGAAATTGTTGTAGTTGTACAGGGGAATTAAGTAGCAGTGGCTTTCACGTGATATTTATGAATTATTGTTGCTTGTTTTGTTGTTGTTGTTGTTGTTATTATTGTTATTCCTGCGCATAGGGATGACCTCAGAAATCAAAGAAGAAACAGTTCAATTGTTTTAGGCCGGGCATTTCGAGTTGGAAATAAAACTTGTTTAATTTTAAGGATAACTTACAATACTGTGGAGTTGAAAACATTTTAACGGTTGCAAAATACATTTAGGTCTGCAGATTTCACATAAATCTATTTTACAAACGCCTCATTACGTTTATCAGAAAACCGACCTTAACAGTACCTTACTACGTTAGACGAACTTGACGACTAAGTTTTCATGCGAAACTCAAACTCATTCTTTAAATCGTGGCTTTATTTTATTTACAAGTTTCTACAAGTTTCGAAATTGCATATTGTAACACACTTAATTACACTCTTAAGATTTGATTTCATTTGGCAGCCATACTTTGAAGTAAACGTAAGCGTAGCTATTGTTAGTTCACCTACTGAAATGATAAGGACCATGTTTGAAACACAAAAGATGCTGCGATGATAATAAAATATTATTGGTACATTTCCTTCAAGTCAAGTTTGAATTAAAAAAAGCGACTCCTGATTTATTTTTAATTGGTTTCCGGTAAAAACTAATGGCATGTTTTATGTTGATGGTATGAAGTAGCACATTATTTTAACATGTTGTTGTTGTTTTTTAAAGTTAAGTTAAACGCTTTAGCACAAACTACACTCGTGTCCAAAGCATTACCCTCTTATAAAATTGCTTTTATATAAGTTTTATTATTATTTAAGTCTTCAGATGCTAAGTGTCATTTATAATTCAGTATTTTTACATGGTGGCCAATAAGATTTATAAATAACAAGAAATAAATATATTTTTGTTGTACGCCTTAGTTTTGATAACTACGAAGTGATTGCAAAATATTAAGACAGATATATTTTTATTTGATCACAACTTTGATATATTGGATGTAAAAGGTTTGCTCCCCGTAAATTGATCAAGGCGGAACCATGCCAATCGATTCGACCACATTCGTTTAAGTGGAAGCCCGCCTTTACATGGCTCAAACATCTGACACTAATTTGAAAAATATATGTTTGCTCAAAAAATATCTGGCATTCGTATCAATTTTTATTTATCAAAACAATGATTTCAAAGCATTCACTTTTATCAGTGTAATTGCTTACGCATTAGAGGTGACTTCAGTCACGTATGAAAACACCTAGTAATGTCATTCAAACTATCAAAATGCTGATAGTCACTTGAAATTAAAAAAAAATTGCCCAGCGGGTCTAACTGTCCCCATGTCAACCAAACGTTTTATATGGAAGTAAAGAAATGTAATATCTAAGTATAATAGCATATATTATTTAAGGAGGGAACATCTTCCATCACAAAATACCAAATGTGGTAACACTCATCAGTATGTTAATACTTTCAGTACTATTATCATTTCACCGTGGGGAGAAACACACACCGGCATAGACTTCACATCACCTATATTGAAACCTATCTATATCATGTAACTTGTCTAACTTATCTATCTAGAAAAATGCCGACAACTGTACTTAGCTATAAGACGAAAGTAGCACAAACTAAACGTTCTTGTTGCGAACCTTTTTTAAAGAAATTATTGCCATCTGTCTGAAAAAAGCGCTGTTGAACTGTCTGACAACCGATTATAACTTAAAATCATTGCATTTAAAGGAATTCTCATTGGGCGTCTGTAAATCTCCATGATGGGATAATAAAGCTACAAAGTTACATTGATAAAGTGAAAACTGGTAGAAAGAAGATAAGTTGAAGATACATTAAGGGTTGCTTATCTGCGATATTAGTGTGAACTTCTGTGTAAACTTATTCTCTTGTTTTATTCTGTTGCCTGCCTCGCCTGTTGAAATGATAAAGACTACGTTTGAAACACAAAGATGCTGCAATAATAATTGTTTAAGGTAATGAAATATTATTAGTACATTTCCTTCAAGTCAAGTTTGAATAAAAAAAAATGACTTCTGATTTATTTTTAATTGATTTCCGGTAAACACTAATTGGATGTTTTATGTTAATAGTATGAAGTAGCACATTATGTTAACATGTTGATGTTTTTTTTCTTAAAAGTTAAGCTTTCACAAAAAGCGCTTTATCACAAACTACATTCGTATCCAAAGCAATAACCAATTTGTTATAAAATCGCTTTTATTTAAGTTTCATTATTGTTAAGGTCTTTAGGTGCTAAGTGTCATTTATAATTCAGTATTTTTACACGGTTGCCAATTAGATTCAAAAATAGTAAGAAATAAATTTATTTTTGTTGTAGGCCTGAGTATTAATAATAACGAAGATTAAGTTATTACAAAACAATAAGACAATTTATTTGATCACAACTATATTCACGCTATATTAGACGTAAAAGGTTTCCTTTCCGTAAATTGATCAAGTATGGAACCATCTTCATTGCGTCAGGTCAGAATTACGCTGTTAAAAGTCAAACTAATTCATGTATACGAACTATACTCTATACTGTTCTGATGTGACAGGAAGCAATATCGAAAAACATTAAATGCTGTTACTGGTATGTACTGGTATATATTTGGGGATTCATCTAGTTTGATATTTATAGGATTATGTCCATCCCATGTAGCCATAAAGATTTTGCCAGAAAGGTGTATAAATATATTTAGTTATTTAGTTATTTCGTTATTTTTAATTTCGTGTTTCTGAAAAATAACTTTGTTTTTCGCCCCACTGTTAATAAATACGGCAGGTATTTCAAAAAATAGTGATAGATTCAACAGGCAACAGGAGAAGTAGCTATGGGCTTGAATAGAAATGGTGTTTTAATAATAACAAAATAATTTATCTTTCAAGAAGAAAGTGCTTTGTTACCACCTACATTTCTTTCGCTCACTTAGTCACCCCCAAATAAATAACACTCTCTGTATACGAAACATAAAGGATACAAAGGGATAGTTTGTAAAACCGAGAGATCGTTTTGTCAAAGGTCTTCATAAGTATTTTTTAGGGACGAGGGGGTTATATTATATTAAGAGTTCACTTTATATATATAAAAAACACGATATATGAAAAGAATACAATGCGGTTTTACATGTCTCAAACATCTGTCACTAATTTGAAAAGTATATGTTTGGTCAAAAAAAGTCTCACATTCGTATCTATTTTTATTTATAAAATATTGATATAAAATATGCTTTTATGTTGACTGATTCGAAGAGGATTCAACTTTGCTCTTTTTGTCTCGCACGAATATAAAAAAAACGATTCAAAACGATATGTCGTTAAAAACTGGATGGCCGTGGCCACATGCTTTCATCTCGATACCTGAGGTGTCGGTCTTTAAATGTAGTAGGTTATTAATGTTTAGCTTCAAAAAGTATTTAATGAAAATATGTTCTTTGTGAAGTATTGCATTTTGTAAAATCTTGATGTCAGCATATAAATGAGTATTTGTTAAAAGTCACTGCGTAAATAAATATATAAAGAATTAGTTTGGATAGGTATAGGATGTGCAGTTGATAAGTAAAGGGCAATACGTAATACATTTGAAATAAAAGTATCAGTTGCATTAAGAATGTGATAGCTACGGTTCATTTTGCAGGCACGAATGAGAAGTTTCTTGACCAAAATATAATATACCCGACATGCATTGCGAAGGCCATAATATCCTATTCACCACCTGCTTATCGGGCATAAATGATATTTGAGCAATGTATTGACTTCTCTGATACCTGATCTCAAACATTGTAACTCAATTTTAACCCTTCTTCTCTTTGCTAAATTTTTATGGTTGGAAGATTTTAGATTAGTTAATAGATCGATTTAATATTTCTTTAATATTAGTAATAGCTACAAACAATAATTTTCATTCGTTCGGGCGTTGCTGTTATTTGACATCTTGGATTTTGAATTACCGCCCTCCGGTTTCATAAATGACATTGTCGGGCAGTAAATTAAAATCCGCAGGCCTGAAATGACAACAACACCCTCAAAATGAACATTATATACTACCAGCTGGTTTTATCAATTATAATACAAGTAAGAAAAATAGTACTTTTATAATTTTATAATTGACTGATAAAATTTGCGTTGTTGCAAGATTTATCATAATCATTATTTCAAAGTTTAGCATCTTATTAATGGGAAATCTTGATGATAATATGTTCTTTCAGGAAATGATAATTTTCAAATTTTAGGCGCTAAAGTGTTAATTTAAGCACTGAAGTTTCCTTTTTTAAATAAAAAGTAAAAAGAAAAAATATTGGCAAAATAATTACACTTTTATCGTTATAAATTTTAATAAGTAATGTATTTAGAATATATTGTGGAAAATGAAACTTGAATTCATCTGCAGTTGAATCATTTAACAAGATAGTTATTGTGAAACGTATACAACTTTTGGACTCAATATTGCATGTTGGTCGTTTTTAAGTTAAAAATGTAAGATTGAATTTTTTATACATTAATGGTAAATGACCTTTTGAAATTACAATTGAAAGAAAAAAGTGAAAACGATAACTTTAGTCGATTGGGTACTCAAAATTTATCAGAAATTGTTTTTTCTATTTGTGCTTGGTGTCTCCAGTCACATACAATCTTTAGATCCAACCTCGGATTAGGGACAGTTTTACAAATTGTTCAATTTTGACACATCGTCTTCATATATTTAATTAGTTTCAAGGGAAATAAAGTTATGAATCTGTAAAATAATTTTGCATCATTATATTAATCCCGCATTACTAACCTATTTTCAGGTTGAATTGTATACCTTCCCCGTAAACATGACTTTTAAATTACCATACATCAATGTAACGTAACTACTTAGCTATTTTACACTAGAGGACAATCACTCCAGAAAGAATAGATGTTTAATGAAAAATTAAATAAAAATTACAAAAATAAAATATAAAAAAAAGTTCAAAGACAATGCCTTTATCAGCTTTTGTCATCTTTATTTTGTTTCCAAGAAACGACTGACCAAAAAGATAATAACAAAAACAAAACACAAAAAAGCATTCCATCGAACTGACCAAACACATCTGCAATTTAAACTATCCACTAGAGTCTAGCGAATCATCTCACTAGCGTCATTTTACATTGGGGATTCACCATTCTCTAGTAATATTAACTCTCGTGGAGTCACCGTACACTAGTGTATAGTGAAGTCAGAATAGCCTCTTAAAATAACATCATTGTTGTAGCACTATTTATATGCATCGCTACCAAGAACAGAGAAATCAAAGTCAAACTTGCCCCATCGCGATAAAAAGTTAAAGATGGTATCCTAATTCCGAAATCGGGTATTCCCAGAAAATCAAGCTATGTTACTAGCTACTCCGGATTTTACTGTGCGATAAGGAGCCATCCCAATAAAAAAACAGACAAGATGGCCTAAGAAAAAAGATGTCATGTTGTCATTTAATTACAAATGATCTGCGGATACGTTTCCTCAGCAAGTTTACTTTCTTTCATACATTTGACAATATTTTTTTGACAAAAATCACTTAGTGACTCTTTAAAACTCCCCATTTCAAGTTTAGAATAAATTTTCATGTCCTTTTTTCGTCACAAGCATTCTTGAAATTTTGACTTTGGTAAAAATTTCGAAAATATATTTTGTATAACATATTGTTAATTTCTAGCCATAGTTGTTTGTTTTTCTATAGCTTCTTTAGTGCGTAAAGGGAGATTAAAACAACTGTGTGCACTCGACTCTAAACCGTGACTTAAGTCGCTTTTTCTATCTCACTTAAGTACTTTTTTGTGCTTATTAACAGTTTCAAGTTGTTCTGTGGTTTCTGAAGTTATTTTTATGCGCTTAGTTGATAAAAAACGATTACATTTTTTCGAAGTAGCACACACTCAGCTAATGTATCTTAAATAACTAAGTGCTTAAAGTTTACTTGCCACTTAAAAGCAAGCTAAAAGAAAAGAGCGGGCTTTGGATATATATATTTCACCAAGTATAAATGATTTGTTCAGGTTGGTGTTTTAAATATTTTGCGTAAATTTTAAATATTCAGTAATTATTACTACACCATTCAATTATTTTTGTATAACATCTTAATGTTAATGCCATTTTGCACCTTGCATGCCTAAAGTTGTCAAGCTCTAGTGAAAACCTAGTTATTGGGGAAAGGATAAATATATTATAACATGTGGTTATACTTGTAAATGTAAAATTCTATAACATTACGTACAAACCTTTACAGATAAATTTTAATTAATTTGTGATTATGGTCAGAAATTATATATAAAATCGCTAAAGATACACGCTTTTTTATTACACCTTACATGCTGTTTTTTTTTTGTGTAAGATTTGTGTGGAGGATTTAATGCGATTTGACATTTGATATTTGGTGTAAGATTGTAAGAACATCTTTTTTTTGTATATGCACTGCTGACGTCAGCAAAACATCTAAAGCAACCTATTTTTTATTGGCCTTTTGCCTAAGTGGATTTTTCCACGGGCCTTATCGACTAGTCTCTTTAATAATAGCCGTATTCCGTCTGTCTGTTGTGCGCGAGTAGAAACTCGTGTTGCGGAAACACGAAATGCGATGTATAAAGGACGGACGAACACGTGGGTTTATCCACGGGTTGACGACTAGTCTTTTTAATAATAGCCGTATTCCGTCTGTCTGTGTGTGTGTCCGCGAAAGTCGCGTCATCTTACGGAAACACGAAATGCGATATATAAAGGACGGGCGACCCCGTGGATTTTTCCACGTGTTAACGACTAGTCTATATTATAATACCCGTATACGTCTGTCTGTCACGCAAAATAGTACCGCAAGTAGCGACGTACGAATTCGTTTTAAAAAGGACGGGCGAACCCGTGGATTTTTCCACGGGTCACCAACTAGTTTTAAGTAGTTAACAAAGTTTTAGATGTTATAATAATCAATTGAAGTCTTTAGAATTGCGCACAGCCTCATTCCAGATTCCCCTAAAGTATTTTCTCTATAATAATAGCCGTATTCTGCGTCCTTAAAATATTGCAGTTTTACTGCTGAGGAGTAACTTTCATGCTAACAGGTGGCTAAATAAGCAGGTATTACTGATACGGGAAATATGTATGATAGGCAAAAATGTGGGGATCAGCGCACACGTGGATTTTTACAGAGATAATGACTAGTCTATTGGATAATATCTAAATCCAAAGGTAGTAGCTACATATTGTAGCATGCCGAAAAATTTCCAGCTAACAAATATTATTAAAAGATTTCAGATAAACACAAACAACGCGAACAGAGTCAACTTGATTTAAAGTTATAGGTATGCCTTAAAAATTAACTTCCAGTTACAGAGATATTTAAGGCAAATATACTATATATTTATAATTTCAAGTACCTCACATATATTTTAAAAGCTCTTTTTATATGCATTTTTAGGTGCAATATTTTCAGTGCACTCTGATTTAAAATAGAAATAACTATACTTTTTTTATAATAAAGGTTGATGAGCAGGCTCGCCGCTCCTTAAAAGTACCTTTAATGTATAGAAGTTTCTTACGTATTTTAAAGGAACTACGAAACGATTCAATAAGCTCAATCTCTGCACATTTTGAAAAATAACTTGTAATAAACGGACCACTCACAAAAAGTCAAGGCGCAAATGATACGCATTTTAGAACCACATAGACGTCTAGACAACCTGTTTATGAATAATTACTTTTTTATCATGAATTTGCTACAACAGAGACAGAGGAGATGTACTTGTTAAAAAAATGCTATGTTACTAGTTTTAGGAAGGTAATTAATACCTCAAAAAAGATTTTACAGTCATTGTTGTTGCTTCGACTGGCTTTATGTGCAATAAACTTGTATGTTTCTATGCAAAATTTCGTAGGATATAGCTAAAAGCAAGGGAAGTGCTTATATCGAATAAATATGGATATCCAATATATGTAGGGGACTTTTATGTTATTTTCAGTTATATTGAGATTCCCAATATGATATTTAAGATTACTTAAGATGTTTTTTTTATCCTCAGTGATCATAAATTTTTCCACTGGCATTAGATCGACTTTCGTGTAAGTCACTAAAGTAATAAATCAACAGCCGTTTCGTTGCCCCTTTAACGCTGAACAATCAAAAGTTAGTCAAACGCATAAACATGCTTTCGGACGGGATTTAAGGTGAGAATTGATTTTTTACTTTCCGCGCTAGATTTTAGTACTTTTTCATTTGTATTATAAGAATAGAGGTAGCTAATCATATTTGTTGATATCGTGAACAAAATCATATACAATTTTTTATCTTATACCTCAAGAGACTGATTTGCAAAAACTTTTTCTACTGGTGTTAGATTCTACCAAACTCAATTTCTGTCATAGTTCTTAAGGCACTGCTCCTATGGTTCTGAAACTTCTTGAAATCTAGTTTTTTAGCTTCTTGCGATATATTTTTATAAACTTTACTATGACGGTTATATCCCTACGTATTTTCCGCGGGCTAAGGACTAGTTCAAAAAATGAGTATTTAGAAATTATCGTGTAGCCAGGTGATAAGGTTGAGTTCACAATAACGGTCATTTAAAAAATTATGATTTTAAAGGATCATATATTTTAGCCTTAACAAAATTGGCGAAACTTCATACTACGTGCGTAACATGTTTTGATTTCAAGAAACTTTGTGGTTTCATTGAAATTCACATAGAGAGGGCAAGTAGGGCTCTTAATCAATGAATGGCTGTTTGCCCCTAACAAAATAGTAATTATTTGAGCTATTACGTCTTGTTGTTTTCAGAGTATACTTATAAACATACAATTTCCGCTGACGGATATTGTAATGTAATAAAGTTATTGTTTTAAGCGGATCTAAGGGCATAACCTTTTGAGGGTGAAACTTTTAGTAAGAATTAGTTAATTTTAGTAATATCAGTTAGCAGTTTCCGTCGATTTGGGAAAGACGTTCACATTGCAATAGGTAACAACTTTTTAAAAAAAATATTTTTCTATGTTTGAATCTGTGTCTCATCCAGCATACTTTTTAATGGATTAATTGCGCGTTTTATACAAACAAGAAATACGTAAAAGTCACTAATGTTGAGGAATAATTTCAATAAACTTGAGAACAGGATGCCTGTATAGACAGAAATATCTTCACCTTTTGACAGCACTTTTTTGCGATTGAGGTGCAAGCATCTATTATAATAGCCATTATTCAAATACACACAAAATTTCGTATTTAGATGTGTTTATATTAGCCGTTGGCTCGTGGAAAAAACCGTTGCACATATTTCCTTCATCGGTATTTTGTACATTTTTGTCAGCTTGTCAGCACGAAGTAATAAAATTAATTGCGGAAAGTCCAAAATAAAGCTGAGATGCAACAATTTAGAACAGAATACTGCTATCAATACCGTTTAAGATACAGAATATCATTTCACTAGATACATCTTTTGGCCTGTCGGCTTATCAATTATGACGTGATAATGGCTACTGTAACCTTTAAACCTGTGTTTTAACTTTAGCCCTGCTTTCGACTTTAATAACTGTCATTTGTTTAAAGGCAAAGATTCTTCACTGATGTTATAAATCCATTGCGCCATGTTCATCAGTAACATATTTCACACACTTTTTTTGTTAATCGTTTTCGCAGACAGAAAAAGCACACACAGATTAAATTTGAATGTACCAAAAGTGGGCTTAGCTCAAAAAAACGTTAATTATAAAATTGCTCATGTGTAGTTAATCGACCATATAATTCTTTCTGCATAAAATGTTTCTCGTGCAACGTCATCGTTATTGTAGAGAAGCATTTAAAAGAGTTTGTAAAGAATAGAATATATTTTAATCTATATATTATAAAATAATAACCTGTGATTTATTATTAGAAGGCTAAAGATTTGGTTTTATTAAACTGAAGATAAATCTGTTCTTTTTATCACTGCTGCTTAATATTGGTTGGCTTTATTAATTATATGTTATAAAGGATATGGTAGATGGGTTTTTGATGTAGATTATAGATAACGGTTCAATGATAAATCAGGATAATAAGATACATGTTAATATTTATAAAGATGAAATTAACCTACAAATAACTTTTTTAGTGAAATTTTTTGTTTATCGAAGAGAGTGATGGTGTTTATATATACACCCAACAAAAGACGCTACCAGTGAAGTTATGACTTATGTTGTTAAGCTGCCATTGGCTTGTTTAATGACTTCATTCGTTAACGTTGAAACATTGCGTAAGAAAATAATATTTTATATTGTAATAGTTTACGACCTGAGTATGGAAATGTTAAATGAAATTTATTGTAGGAAAAATGATTATGTATAAATAAACATATGCGAAACTTAAAAAACAAAATCATAAGAAATAACTCCAAATTCATTTTCTGTAATCATTATCCACGGCGCCATATTTGCGAACGTGTTCCACATTCTCAGTCCTTTATGATTTCCGTTTTTCAAATTCTTTTGAAAAAACGGAAACACCAAACTCCCGAAGATATATTCTAAAAGAGATGATTAATTACTTGAAAAGGAATGTGACAGAAGAGGGTGAAAGTTACAGCAAAAGGTTAGGGAGTATTAAAAAAGATGATCGCATTTAACAAATGCGCCTATTTAAAATGCTTTGATACCAATGGAGAACATAATAATAATAATCACGCCCATAATTTAATTGCTTTAATAAAATGAAATGGTAATTTTGTTAATGACGTTGTTAATCTTATCTATTTGCGTGATTCTGTCAGCTTGATTTTACTTCATGGAATTCAATTACTGGCATTTGTTATCATTTCGTGCCGAATTCCTGTCAAAGTTGAAAAGAAATTGAGTTGAAAAGAATGTTATTCATTAAAATAGATGCATTCTAAAAATGTTAAAACAATGCGGTTAGAAAAACGAAGCAGCAGTTAATTAGAACTTACAATGTACATTTTTAGAATTGCCACAAAGCAATTTTAGTAACAAGTCCCTTGGGTGCATTCGCGTGTCATAAATTTTTCATCATTGAACAACATTTAAATGAGTCAGTTTATTGCCCATGTGTGGCGATTACTTGCAAGGTGTAAGTTATTTACGAGAAAGAAATTAAAGGATAAAACTTATATATTTGTTGCAAATTTTCTTATTAAATATATTAAACGATGGAGGCTATATTGATCATGTTACTCGTATTTTTCTTCTGTTGAAAATAATGTTGTTATCTTGAGACTGTATTATTGACAGATTTTACTTATTTTTTTTATTAAATTCAAATTTTCCACTTATTTTTTTATTAAATTCAAATTTTCTTATAAAAAATGTGTTTAGGAATCTATGAAAAGTTGTTTTTGGAAAATAATTATGGCGTATTTGTGGCGTTTTAAAATCTGCTGTAATAAAAATGTTTTACATATTCCTTGTTTTTAGAATTTTAAATAAAAATGAAAATTATATGTTTGTATATCTTGCTTGGTATATTCATCCTACCATCACATGGTTTCTCTGCCTTGTTTGAAAAACAATGCACAAATCGTTACGAATTTCGACATGATGTACCTCACATATTCCCATACCTGAAAAATTGCACTTATGTCAGACATATGCACCCGATATGTGGAAAGAACATCGTCATATCATATGCTGAACATGCGCCGTACGTAACATTTAACCACACCACTGGCAGACCAGTAGGATTCTTACCAGGTAATTTCGTCAACTTCTTGTCGATCATATTTCCTCATGTAGTTCATATTCTACGTATCTATAAGAGGCAAAAAAATACGCCACATTTATCCAGTTTGTTTTATTCGTTTCAACTGAAATAAAATATTCATCGTTGATTTATTTATTAAAGTTTGAGATGGAGGAAATCTGGCTACGGGCGTGGGTGTGGAAGTCAAGAAAACCCGTGATTGGTAAATTTCTATTCCTCCTCGTTCTAGGTATGCTTCGATTGGCCATGGAAACGTGTTGCTACGGTTGCGCAAACTTAACTTTCATTGGTCCATTTAAAGCAGTGGACAAATTCTTTCAAAATGCATCCATATTAATGCCCGTCGAGTCAGCCAGTAACAGCAAAAAGTTTGTTGGTATGGAGTATGTTTCTTTTGTCGATGTTCCAGGCGTGAGTTTTCTGGCAAGAGAATCATCTGGAAGGACTACTAAATTGACAAAACATCTTTTCAAATCTGTCATCAACACCTGGCCGTTGTTTTTAACAGCGTTTTTAATGGCAATCATAGGGTGCTGGTACGTAATGCCTTCTTGTTTACTTCAAACAAAATATGTATCAAAGTGGTCTTAAAGAGATTAAAAGTCTACCCTGACTTAAAATGTAACCTACTAACAGATTTGAATGTCCACAATGAATTATGTGTGTTTTGGCGTTAACTAAAAAACTACATTAGTTCTCTAATAAACTTGTCGCGAATATAAAAATCAGACCAAAAAAGGGAATCTCTCTTTAAATTCAATTTAGAAAATTTAAAGCGTTAACATTATCTATTGACTTTAGGATACCTGGTTCAACAGATACGAGTTTCCTTCAAGCTTTCCACGAGGACCATTTGAAGGTTTTTGGTGGGCATTTGTCTCCATGACTACTGTAGGGTAAGTTGATTTTTGTGGATCGAATGAGTTGGTCGTGAAAATACATTTGAAAATGAAAAGAGAGTTAAGTAAATTTTAGTTAAGTTTTAAAAAATATTAGAAGATGCTATAAAATGGGTTTTGTCAACTTGTGCGAAAAAAACTATAGCACAATTTAAGGCGATCCATGTCAATATTAAACTAGCTTCTATATCACAATTTTGGCTGACACAAATACTTGTGAGAAGCACTATAATAATAACAAGCCAGGAGACCCGGCGTCAGAACGTCGGGCTAAGTCATCAGTGATCCAGCGTTAAGCGACAGGTTGAGCGCTTTAGTGCAGGTATACCGTGTTGTACAACCGTTTTGAGGGCTTTTGGTACAGTTATAAGATGTGTGACAAATCTAGTAGACCGCTAGCAGCGATTAAGCTTGTCGTTACCTCGTCTAGCAAAAACAATGACTCAGCAATTTTATTTACGGAATAAGTGTGAAGGTGAAGACAGCAGAAAAATAAATAATCACTTGTTTAGAATAAAAGCCATTTTACTAAACTGAATAATAAGGCAATAATATATCAATACAAACTTATCAGAAGTGGAAATAGTCAAGAAAAGACTTTCAAAATGGCTACCACTACTCACACATCTCCCAAACACCTCCTTATTGGCTAGAACTTCATTGTACACTCATGAATGGAATAGGCAAATAAGATTACCATGGTCATTATTTAAAATAGCGTATGAAGATAATGCAGCTTTCGATTTTTAAAAATTTATAAGCTAATGTTTTGGCGCACTGACAGAAAGTTGGGTATTACAATACGGACTAGTTGCTAACCCGTGGGTATTGTTAATATGGATAATACATTTATTCTCAAATTTCTAGATATGGCGACCGTGCACCGAAATCGATAATTGCACGTTTATTTGCAGTGTTGTGGATTTTGTTGGGCATCACAATATTTTCAATGTATACAGCAACGCTGACATCAGCACTTTCAGCTAACGTGGAAGCATTAATGAAAGAACAAATAATCGGAACAAGGGTAATATTAGTTGCGCGACATTTATTTTGCCCTTATCCAATCTTTTTAATGTAGAAATAACACAGGTAGGAAGAAATTCGGAACTAAACTTTTTATACAGAGTGAAAGAAAATTCAAATTATAAGTAGAATGACATTAATAAAACAATTCTTTAATAACTTCCTCGGCCATTACAACGAAGGCTTCCGATGAAAAATAAACATTCATTTAAACAGACAAAAACAAGTTATAAAAAATTGAAATGCAGAGAAGATAATCTACTAAAAAATCGATTCTATTATAGAAGGCTTTGACTATAGTATTAATACTACCAAACTAAATGCATTGAAACTTCTACATAGCTTTCTTAGGATCGTATGTAATAACGGTCAAATTTCCCTTTATATAGCCATCACTTTATAACGGACACCACTTTTCAGCGGACATTGTTTCAATGTCTCAATTCACATCACTCCCTGAAACTGACCTCCCTGCAGCAGACGCACAAAACAAGGGGTCGTACCAAAAATTATTCTAAGAACTTTGTCTTAGTGTTTTACATTTTCTTTTAAGGATTATTCGATTTGTGTTATTTTGTTGTTTTTTAGCCAGTTTATAACTTTTTTTTAATGAAAACGAAACTTTATAAAGAAATCTTGCGTCAGTTTTACTTTTCAAAATGGAATAATATATTGTCTGAGTGTATTTCTTCTGCAAAAACTGACCTCTTGACACAGAAGAGTTTTAACGCAACTTTCGAAAGAAACTGTGTGCAGCGGAACCAACTTTCTAGAGGACACTTTCGTTAGGTCCTGATAATGTCCGCTAAATTGCGGATAATCTTTTGCGCATTTTTAAATGTGCGGAAATACCTGTGAAACTTTCTGCTAAAAGCTTAAAATTGCAGGACAAATAAAAATTAATAAAATTAGTGCTCGAGCTGAAACCTGCGGTACCGCAGCAAAAACTGCCTATTTTGTCTTAATTAGTTAACCATTTCAATCAGGTCCTTTCGCCAACCTTTTCTGTTAACGATAAACAATGTTTCAATATCTTACTTTAGGTGGCAGTATTAAATACTACGGCAGCCGGCAGATCGGCCGTTGTGCAAGAAGGAGCTGAAGACAAGGGATATGGAAATATCAGAGAAATTATGACAGCATTGTTGAGTGGTAAAGTGCAATGTGAGTGAACCAATCTTATCGGTAAAAAGTCTGCAAAATGTGATCAAGTCTTGGCTCTTAGTTTACCATTTTTTTAAACCAATCATAATAAATAAAAGTGATTTATCATTATTATTATTTTATTTTTTTGCGCCGCGCATTATGAACCAAAATGCCTAAAAAGAAGAGAAATAAACTAAAATTTGGATATTTTAGTTTATGATTAAAGTTAAGATCTTTGCATAAAAGGGGAAATTTGTTGATTCGCTTTGCAAGTACAATTATTCATTTTTATGTCAAATGTTGGTTGCCAAAATAAAATCCTACTGTTCGAATTGGTGAACCGTGACTAAATTTTCTTCAAACAACTAATAATTTTTCTGATTTAAAACTTTTAGCCGACTTTTCTTTACAGGTGAGATACTATTGTTGTGATAACAAAACGTTTGGTGAATCATCACATTTTCATTCTTCAGTATCAGCTACTCATCTACTCCTCGCTAAACTTAAGCCAGCACAAATATATTTCTAACTTTCACCGAAATGTGTACAAGTAAGCCGGTAATGCAAATTTTAGGATATCTTGACAAGTAAAATACGAGAGAGTAAACGGACAAGTAACACTTTGTTTTAGTCCAAACTTAAATTATGGACAAAATTAGAATCAAACCTCTGGTCAATGATGTTTTAAAAAGTGTATTTATTTTAAGCACTAGTCCAGTAATTCTTGTATGACCATTATCCCCAATTAAACAGTATAGCAAAAAATTATATTTTTCGGGAAATTGCTTTCTCTAAGGCGTCATAATGAGTAATGAAGTAATCATCAACATTTTGCTAACACCTAAATAAATCACAAAATATAAATGAGTTTATTAACGAAGCTGCATGTAAAGAATCCTTCAAATAATTTTTCCATAAACAGAAGATTTAATTTAAAACATGAAATCATTGCAAGACTGAACGATCTTTTTTCTTAACATTTTTCTAAAATCTAAAAGATATTGGAATTAAAAATCAACTAGCTGCCGTATTTGTCGAAGCTAAACAACGATTTAGAAAGCATGACTAAAAATTGAGTTCTCGGTGGGATCCACTCTCGGGTAGAAATAGGGTTAAATTCATTAGCAATTAGTTAATAAAAAAGATTCATACATTTTTTTAGCCATAGCCATCGATGATAACATAGCAACGTACCACATGAAATACCTCAAAGCACAACTCCCAGATATCAGGGAGCATCGACATGTCAATATCAAGCATAATTCATACGGAATTGCAACGACGGATAAAGAGCTAGCCGAGTTTGTAAGATCCTTCTTCGTGAACAATGAAGATCATAGAGCTACCTTGCAATCACACATTATGAATCATTATGGGGTGAGTAATATTCTGTTGTGTGTACACCTTTTTTTATCCCAGTTCTTGGCGTGGTTTAGGACACACAAACTATATATTGAGAAAAGGCAGCAAATTTCGAAGTTCTTCCCACAAATAGTTAGTAGTTCACTTCTATACTAGGTACACACAATTTGAACTTATGAAAGTTAACCTGTCAATGTTCACCTGTCAATGTTCACAGCATAGATTATTGGGTTAGATCACAATTCTTAAAATGTACTAATTGTTGTTCAATAAGGATTATTCCATAAAACGGGCGTGTCAAATAATTGATGATATTCCACTCATATTCTTTAATAAAGTTTTATTGTTGATTTCAATCATACAAACCGTTGAAGCAAGCAATTTACCTTGTTCCCTGGTGAATTGTTGTACGTATTGCTGGACGTATTTTATAAATGATTAAGGCGGGACTTTTGTCAACATTTACAAACGCAATTGTTACGTAGGAAAACAACATAATTCAATTATTTAAGGCAACGAAAAAGGATTCTTTGGGATAAAACAGATAATACTTGCTGATTTTTTGTTATCAGATTTATTTACTCTTGGCAAGACAATATTCCATTTCCCTGCAATTCGTAAAATATTGCTAGCCTCGAGGGAATAAGTCTTATTATTCAATGGGCATGTAATATTTGCTTATTATACTCACCTTGCGTACCAACATTGTATGAAAATATTGGGAAAGAATTTTGAGATAAAATGGGATCAAATAAAATAGATGCAGTAAGAAAAATATTTAGAAAAAGAAAATGTTCTATCGCAGTTTTGTTTCAAATGTCCTAATCAATTCGTTTATTATTGTTTTGTTATTCCAGATCTCCAAAGAAGTTTCATATGAATGGAAATATAAATTTATCCATTTATCTTTTCAATTTAGCTGAGATTTCACAAAGCAGAAGGAAACCAGGTCGACACAACACAATTCTTTTCAGCTGACTCTCCCATTTTTGTGGCAACAATCGTTGCATTGCTCGTTCTTGGTATTGTAACTATCATCCTCGGCTTGACTTGCAAATGGTACTTCAAACAACACGAAAGCATTTTAAGAAAATGTATAAAAATTCAGGACAAGAAAGCTAAATACAAGGAACCAGGTAAAACATATTCCATTACTTTCTATAGAGTTGGATGCTGCGAATTGTCAATTTATACTTTAGACTGGAAAAGGCGTGTTTTTACATACATGTAACATTTTGTAGATCATTGATTTAATGCTAGATCGTTTATTATCGTGTACTTTATTTTAATTTTAAGTTTTGTAGTGGATTTCCGTCGACCGAAATTTAAGGCATGTATAGCAATACAATATGAGTGACGTTTACTCAATGATAACTATTTTATTAAGGCTAGCTAATGCTGTAATTGTAAGATATTAAGCTACCTGCAAATGGCTGAACGACACACCAGTTACACCATGCTCGTAATTGTAGTTGCATAATTCACGAATTTTCTTGTTAGCATATGCGCACCTAAACGAAATCTCTAAATTTAAACTAGTAAATATCACTGGTGAAATGCCTGTATAAAAAGTATTTTTAAATTCGGCAGTCTGAATATCTGGCTCCTGTGCAGCAGGGTCCCCTAATATATTTCTGTGATTAAATAGCGAACACAATTTTTTTTTTTAGATGTTGAGTTGAAACCTATAATTAATCAAACAGGAAATTTAAATGAAGAATTCTTTAAAGAACTTGAAGAATTGAAAGCGAAATGGATGGAACGCCTTCAAAGTGAAACCGTGAACGGAAATGGCAAAGCCCATTAAATACGCGACAGGCTTCAGTAGAAGGTTTCACCTAGATTTCTTTATATATTTCTAAATGTGCAGCAAAATAAAAGTCTGTGGACATTAATCCTAGTACTTAGGACTTTTAACCTCATTAACCATTCAGCAAGCTTCATTGGTATTCCCTATGCTGTTAGATAGAGTATTCAAGTACCAATGTTGCACTTTTTTTTTGGTCAAGCCACAACTATTGGTTTAAAGTTGTGCATTTTTCTGTATCAGACAATTTGTATAATAGAATATTTCGGAATTAAGTGTCGAAGAACAGTATTCTTTTGAGAAATGATATAAGGCCAAACAATTGTGTAAATCAAGTCTAATATTCAGTAGCTGTAAATCAGCACATTTATATATGTATTCTGTAAGAAATTATTTAATTTTTGAATTTTCGTAACTATGATGTAAGTATTTCTGGTGTTATAATAACTTTTTTTGTAACGTGTATATATATATTATTTGTACGTTTTTTAAACATAACACTCAACGAATTTCACCGACTCGTTCGTCTAACCTCCGTCTACAATCCTGCTATTGTATGGGAGTCTCTTAAAGCACAGTGACACTAAACAGCGGTTAAATCCCCGCTTCCAGAGTTTCCCGCAGCTACCTCCCAAAAACATAAACTATCATAACCCATTAAAATTGTTGACATCAGCAAAAAATCACGTGACCCATACCGCGCATGCGCAAATATATTTTGTAAAGTCCATACTCTAAAAGTTTTGTCCGCCACTGGGGAAAAATTAGTAAAATGTGTGCAAAGAAAAGTGGTTACGATAACACGGGCGCTAAGAATTTTGTTTAGTAGTCACTACACATTCTCTAATGCTCCGGATCGTTTCCTGAGACAATCAATGTGATGCAACGCTGTCGTGGTGGATTCCAGCGCATTCGCAGTGGTTCACCATAGGTTCAAGACCAAAAGAATGTGCAACAATGTCGTTCGGGCGAAACCATGGTACCTCGAATAAGTACCGTACTGGCTCATCTCCCAAGGGATATCCATCCGGTCTGCGAATGGTATACGTGGTTTCTTTGACGCAAACAGCAGAAATATGTATTATATTGTCGCCTATTGGCCGTAGCATATCATCTTCATAGGGCCCTCGACTGGTGCTATTCCGAGGATGAAAAGAAGGACTTTATAATATTGTAGAGCTCGGCATTCCCTGGATTTGGCAGTAGTCCAGAGAATAAGCGATGACACAACAATGCGATGATTGTAAAAGGGCGCTCGATGTGTATGGAATCCGCCCTCAACCCCCTGCCCCCGGACCGAATAGGGTTAAGCAATGGAGAGACAGCCTACCTGCCAATTTTCACAGGAAACAGGTGCAACATATTCTTTGCAAATGCAGCGCGATCCTGGCAATTGCCGGCGTATATGTTAAAGGCAAAATTGGTACCCAACCTACGTGGAAGAGTGTAAATACAAGGCAATACCACTGCATGGCGCAAGCTAATTTAGCAATTCCGACGACGATGACGAGGGTTTCACTTCTATATAAGCGGTTGCCCACGGATGATGATTTACTGATGATGATACATACTTTAAGGGCAGAAACTTCCGCGGGCAGAAACTTTCGCCTTTTTCGCGTTTTTGGCCCTTTTTCGCGAAAGTGTTTGCCTTTGACAATTTCAAAACAGCAAATGGCAAAGGTTTTTTCACGCGAAATCATAGCCAATTTAAAAAAAGCGAAGGTTTTTTATGCTAAAAAATGTAATTTTTTTCCAAGCAAATTTAAGGCCTCTCCCTCCCTTATATTTGTTGATATCAAAAACAGCAATGACACATGGATCGATATTATTAATACGTATACAATCTTATCCTTTTTTCTAGTCTATCAATCTATTACAATAACTTTTGTCTCTTTTTTACTTTTTGTCATGCTTAACATTTCTCTAATATCTTTATATCCTCCAGTACTTGTCGAAGCTTTCTTCTTTTTTCTATTTTGTGCGGAAACATGTAGAGTGCTCACGACTGGGGTTAAAGTCATTACAAAATTGAAACGGTTGCCAACGGCTCTCTCTCCTGCAGGCTCAATAAAGAACAATACATAGTGAAACCACGATCCAGAAGGCATTTGGTTACCCTTGTTTTGTTTACTGTCCTGATGGCAAAATGGTCAAACGCATTCTGAGTGGGAAGCTGAAGAAAATTAGCTCTATTTTTTTACTTTAAACAAAGCAAGAAAAATTATAAAAATATAAAAAAAAATCTTATATTTTGCTCATTTGCGAAAATTTTCTCATGCGAAAATAACCTTTTTCTTCGATTCGCGAAAGTTTTTTCTGCGAAATACGAAAGTTTATTCCATAAATTTCGCGTTTTTTTTTATACGCGAAATTTCTTCCCGCGAAAGTTTCTGCCCTTAAAGTAAACAAAGCATGAGCAATCTGAGGAAAGAAGCCGCAAGTTTAGGTATAAAAGGCACATCAACTATGCACAAGGAGGACCTGGGGGCTGCGATCCTCAAAGTCAAGTTTAGGAACAGTAGTTAGGGATATGGGGGTACCAGACCATTTTTCATCTGATGTTTACCAGGGTTACCAGACCATTTTTCCGGGGGTACCAGACCATTTTCCCCATACGATGTATTCTATATGTTTTTTTTTACCGGACCATTTTTTCCATGTGATGAAATCTATATATTTTATGATGTGATCATTTGATGGAAGTTTTACTTTACGATGCTGGTTCCATCTGACGTTTCTGTGTGTTTAACACATTTTTAACATATATTACCTATATAATAGTATATAGAAATGAAAAAGCTGTCATATAAAGAAATGTTGGAATAGAAACCTTAGTTTTTCTCCTGTCTTCTTTTTAATAAAAATCACTTTGAATACATTGTTATTCTATGTCCAACAATTTAATATGTTGTGAAGATAGTAATCAAACCTTTTTATTCCCCCTCCAATACTAGATTTTCCGCTTAATTTGTTATAATCGATATTATTGCTGATATAATTTAAAATATCATTTATACTATAGAACCCTTTTTTAACATTAATTTTTACACCTTTTGTTAGATAAATATACTCATCTTCTTCGATGTTATAGAAATTGTAAAGTAAACACGCACTAACGAGACCGATTCTTTTACTACTATCACTATTGTCAATAGGTTTTTGCAAATCTATACCTTTCAATATGTCATCTATTACAATATACATTTTCTGAGTTATATATATATACGAATAGAATTTATAGATACGATCCGGGTTTTATAATCCAAACGGTGGAAAATACCTACAACAAATCAGAGCACAGGATCTCTACATTCAAAATATAGTGGTTTAATGATTAGAGGTAATGATCCAACCTATAACAATTGGAAAACCAGTCCATTTAAATTATGACAGACTCAGTTAAATTGTGCAGTATTTCTAGCCACAAGTGTATGTGGAATATCACCCGAACATTTGAATTCAGATCATCCATTGGCTAAAGGCATATACAGATTCCATGTTTATTATCACATTAGACGGATATTCAAAGTACTGGAAGTCTATATCAACAAGGATTTTCTGCTAGTAATAAAACTTTCACAAGGGATAAATATTTACAATTATGTAGAGAATATAGTGTTGATCAAAACTATTATACATGGAGAAACGAAAACTATTTTAGGTCATACCAAAGTAAACGACCTGAATATAACAATAATCCTGGTGATGCATATTATGATTCAAATTGTTTTTCGAGATGGATTATAAAACATTTAAGAGGTCTATCAACCTTTGCTGTACAAAGGCTTAGTGAATCCGTGAGAGCTTATTCGTACCTACTTTTAACATCTCAAACTTCAACGAGATCTAGTATTTTTGGGAACTCCGGTCCGGCTTTAGATTGTCAACAAGTATTTCTAAACAACTTTGAAAACATTATTAATAGACATGTTGATATAGCTGAAGACATTAAAAGATTCCAGGATACATTACAATATGTATGCTAGAAGTAAAGTTGATTATGTTGTCGGTGAGAATGTGCACATGCTACCAAGCGATATGAACCTTAGAATAGGTAAAGTGAACAATTACAATAATGAAATTTCTGTATCTAAATCAGACATCGGTTTAGGGACTAATCTTAAAATTAATATGGAAAATAATATATTTTATGGCATTTTCTGGTGATAAATTATCAAATTTTCCTTTAACGTCTAAACTATTTGCTTTGTTTGTATTTTCAGGTTTCTTTTAATCATTCAAACAAATGGACTGGATTTAACATTACGTCACATAAGAAAGATCGTTTATACATAACTATCAGCAAACAGTCATCAGACAAAATTACTGCTGTACGTAATGCATGGAAAATGGAACCGTGCTTGTTAAAGTTTTGTGCAGTGTACTGAGTCGGTAGAGATTTACCAAGTCCACCTTTCATCGCGTATGATCCGTTTCTCGATAATGAAGTTTAACTTTTGGCATTACTATTTTATTAACTTTTCCTTTATTTTTTAATTAAATTTTTCTGTGTGAGTGCACTTTTTTAGATTATCAATAATAAAAAATATTGTCTCATCTATATAATTTAATTATTCCTGGAAAAAAACGCGGGTTTGGCTGTCGTCATATTCTGGCCACCACTATTTCATACAACTTTGCCATAAAATAACAATTCGGTTATCATTTTTAATAAGATACGGCAAGTCGATAGTCCGTGGGAGAATCCTCAGGTACATATTCCACTACTCAGATATCCGTCTGACCCATCCGGGTATTCCAATTCGTACATTCTTATTTTCATGGCTGTATAGTAAAAAAATAAAACTGAACTAAACCATCTTAAACAGGTAGACAACATGTGTTATTATTATAGGAAAGATAATAAATTAAAGGTTCAGAAGTTGTATTGCTGATATTTAATTTACGGATACCTTACGCTATACCTACATAATTTTACATAAACAAGTTTTTAATATAAGTGATAATTATAGTTTTTCTTGTACTTTGATTGGCAAATCTACACGAAAGATATGCTACATTTTTATTTTCTACCGAGAAACGAGTGCAATTTTTTTCCTTTATACAGTGCAAAGCCTGTATAATTCTTCGTTGATTGGCGGAATTAGGGTACAAAAATTTTCCCATAAAACGAGACTTGCTTTAAGTTAAAGTTAATATTCCTGCTCAGCAATCTTTTCTCAATTTTGATTCTGTATACGTATATTCCAAACTCAGGAACTTCCAATTACTCAATAAGAAGTTTTGATTTCGCATATACCATTGCTTTTTACTTCAAATCAGTACAAAACGATTCCTTAGCCCCTTTCAGTAAACAAGTTGTATCAGATAGAAACCAGGATTGAAGTCTGGGTTGAAAGCTCGTGAAAGTTTCCAGAACCTACCAAACAGTACGGTTGTCTAACATGGGGAGAAGTTATTTATTCCCTTGCACTCGTCTCCTAATATCTGCTTTTCTACTTCCGTAATTCTAGGCGACTTTGGGTCCAAACGTCCACTCTTCGCATATGCACTGTTATGCCGTTCAATTACCGCAAAAACCATGGTGCTTGGGCAAAGCACATCGAGAGAGGGTAAAACTTCGGCAAAGACTCCTAGGCGGAGACTTAATTATTAACTCGGAGTGCAGTGGACCCAGAACATACTTTGTGTGGTTAATGAGAATAATGTTCTGCTTTAAGACAAAGTGCTAGTTTTACATACAGATGATTTTTGCATCGACAAATTCTCCTTAGGCAAGTGCCTCTGAATAAAAATTCCCGGAAGGCGGTCGCATTTAGCGGCAAGCAGAAAGTGATCTGGCATCCATTTTGAACGGGATGCAGTTCGCGTATTACTATGTAGAGCTATTCTAGACACAAAATTTAATAGACGTGCAAAGTCTTTAGTATATATTTCTTTCACCACATATCAAATAATATTATCCCAGAGAAATATGTCTACACCAAGTTTATATATTAAATAAACTGTGTTAGTAACAAAATTAAGAAACATTGCATATAAGTAAAGTATAAGGAGTTTTGAATAATAGATCTTCAAAAAACTCCTTCGATCCATCATTTCTTGCAGCACCTGAACAGCTAATGTGCAAACTTATTTACACTTTCACATTACATGTGACTTCACGCAGTCAGTACTGAAAAGGTTTCATAAAAAATTTTCACGTCTTCAACAAAAGTTGACACATCCGATTTAGTTAGAGTTCTTTTAAAATCGTTGGAATCTTTAAAGCATTTGACAACGACGATTTTGACGGTGTGTATCTTCTGACTGGTTTAGTAAACGTAGCGGATCTCGTTTGAAGGTCGCTTGTACTGTCGTCTTTGTATCCATTGTATTTTATTTATCTCCTATTTTTTCGTCATCATATCCGTGTCGCGTTGGGGTATTCTTTTTCTCAGCGCTCTGAAACTGCATTCCAAGCCTGTCTTTAACAAGCTGTAGCCCCTTTGTTAACCGGTTTGTGATGAAAAAATAAATAGAATCTCTTGCGACCTTTCTTCTTTTTCTAAGACGGGTGCTCTCGGTGACTTTCACAAATCCATTACAATGCGAGAAATGAGGAGGACATAGAATTGTTGGATTTGTGAAATGTCCCAATCCGTGTGACCACTTTGTATCCTTTCCCAATATGTTTAAATTTGCGGTTCTCTGCTTATCGTTTAAAAATCTACGAGATCTATCGCTGGTTAGAGTTTTGATTACAATTAGAGTTACTTCTGTTTTGTGTTGTCGAAGCATGTCAGATAGCGTTCGCCTGAACGTACTAATTGTCACATTTAAGCGGCTTCTTGCTTTCACTACCCTTTGAACTTTGTAAGCATTTCTGTTAAAATTTAAATAAATCTTTATCTTTTGATGACTGTTTCCAGTTATTGTCTTGAATTGTGGAATGGCACAGTCGATTCCCAATCTTTTCTCAGTACACAAAACATACTCATGCAAGGCAATTTTAATTTTGTCGACCTCTGCTTTATGGAAATATAGAACATCTTTTCGCCTTGTTCGGCTTTCAAATTTAGAGTTTGTCTTGTAAAATGCCTTGACATGTAACTTTATCAGCTTCACTAACCCTTTACCTGTTTTACATTCTTTCAAGTCAACATTTAAAGTTTCATTAACCTTGCATATTTTGGCAAAAATGCAGCTTTAAGACGGATTTTGGATTCACAAAGGCTTTGACACTGACTCTGACAAAAATAAAGAAATATGAGATGTATACCACTGAAATTTGACTTGAAAATATAACAAAATATAAGACATCTGGACTTCATACAAATAATACTATAATAGTTACCATTTTAGCAAAGACCAAGGCAGTAGCAACTAATGCTACATATAGATGAAATTCCATATCAGGATGAACTCTTCTTCCAGTGGTATTCTGCTTGCTTTTGGTACCTTTGGATTTGATTTGTTTCAATTGGTAAAGACCATGCTTTTTTATAATAAAACTGCAGAGAGTAGGTGTATTAATTTAACTAATTTTACATTTTAGAAATTGTAAAAATATGATATGCGGAAAAGTTTTACATGTCCACATTATGCATGTATTTTTAAGCCATGAGGAAAGAGTGCTATATTACTTTCGGCAACTAAAGCTACAAAAACTGCTTGGTAATTTCGTGAAAAATAATTGTTTCCAATTGTAAGAAGGCCCCTCTCTCTTTTTAATTAACTGCTCTTTTCGTTTATGGCCCCACCTAATTTTACGATTTCAAAATATGCGGCTTTATCATCTGCGCCTTCCTGATCGAATAAAATTTTATAACGAAAAGAAGTGCCTCTTTCAATTTAAAGAATGATCAATGAAGAAGTAAACGAACTACTAAAAAATAAACTTTAAAACATTTAATTGGCTGTTAATTTTTGATTTCAACAGCGACCTTTTTTCTTTTACGGAAAAAAAAATTAAAAAGATTGTCTAAATCATTTTTTTTATTGGGGGCCCCTCTCGTTTAAACTACAATTCGCGCCCCATTTGAGAAAAAAAAATTAAAATAAGCGCCCCAGTCGATTATTCGAGCATTTACTATTCGCAGTTCCTATAATTGACCGATAATAATTTACAAAACACAAAAATAGAAGGTCGAAAAGCAGGAAAATTAAGTTCCTTATTATGGAAATGATATGACAGTTGAAAATCTAATTGGCTGATCAGGTCAAGAAGTAAAGGTGTAGGCATACTGATTTTATCTCAATAAATTTTTTTTGTTTAATAGAAGTATTAATCAGAGACTCAAAATGTGATCAAGTAAGAATGTGATCTAGCAAGAAAGGTGTTTAATGAATCAGCAACTTAAGTTACAAAAATTTCAAACTGCATAGTCAAGTAAAAGTAATTTTTGTATTTTCGTTTTGTGTACACGAAAATAATTGTTTCCAATAGTAAGAATGCTCCTCTCTCTTTTTAATTAACTGCTCCTTTTGTTTATGGCCCACTTCATTTTAGGATTTCAAAATAAGCGGCCCTACCATATACGCGTCCTTTGATGGTATGTAATTTTATCACAGAATATCGAAGATGACTCCACTCACTAAATTTTATTTCTCGAATAGCGTCCTCAGTCTTGAAGAGATTACGTAGACAAAAAGGCTTTTATTTTTGGTTGAACAAAGTGAATAAGAAAATAAGCGGCCCTACCATCTCCGCGCCCTTTGTTGATGGAATGTAATTTCATCACGAAAGGAAGTGCCTATTTCACTTTAGTGACTGTAAAAGGGGGTGATTTTTTTAATCTAAGGATTCGGAGTAGACGAACTACTGAAATGTCAAAATCTAACTAAAAAAATGAACTTTCAAACATTTAATTGACTGTTGATTTTATCCCAAAAAGAGGTCGACCTTTTTTCTTCTACGGATAGGAAAAATTATAAAGATTGACTAAATCATTATTTTAAGAGACGCCCCTCTTGTTTAAACACCGATGCGCGCCTTATTATAGGAAAAATTTAAATATAAGCGCCCCGGCCGCTCAATCGAACATATACGATACGCATTTACTGTAACTGTCCAATAATTAAAGTCACAATTAAAACAATTACAAACGAAAAAAATAGAAGGACGAAAGACAGGAAAATAATATACTGTTTCATTAATTAATTAATTAATTAGATTTAACAATTGTAAATCTAATTGGCTGATTAGGTCGTCTTGGTGATGCAACTGTTATAAAGTATTAGATTGTAATGATAAAGGAAGTACAATATATAATTGTTTAACAATGACGAACTTAATTTATCTTTTATTTGTTTCAATTGTTCCTGTTTCTATAGTTTCGTAGTTTCGTAGTTTCGTAGTTTTGTTGTTTCGTTGTTTCCTATTTCCGCTTTATGGAAACGACTTTTAACACGTAAAATAACCCTAATCTTCATTTTTTCCTCTGTTTGATTTCTGCAAACTTGTGTTGGAAAAATGCCTGGGTGTAAAGCTGTTGTTAATGCAATGGTGGACGCTGGAAATGCATTCAATTTACTGAACCGAAACGTATCCGATACCACAAAAAGTTTGGATAAACATATTCTGCTATTAGAAATCCACAATCGGGCATAATTGCATTCTATAATATATATTCATATGAAGCATGTCTTAAATTTATATAATAATATATAGTGAAGGTGATTACAAAAAATTGTAAGAATTAGTTAAATTATTGCTAAAAGAAAACAAGAATCAAGAAATTTGAAAAAAAGCATGTCAATAAAATGTACATTTGTTGAGCATGTACATGATGTAGCTAAGATGCTATCACCATATTGGTTTGCCCACTGTCCATATTTTTAAATCAATTTTGATATTTTTTAAATCCCAGTGAAATCGGTGAAAATATAATTTTATAGAATCAACATATTGAAGGGGATTGCTCAATAGGCTGGCATCGTTTGTTCTCACCCTTAGACACCACTTTATTGACATTAGTGAGATTATGAAGAAACGTTGATATTGTACACCTATCATATTTTTTTTTAACTTCAGAAGCTACCCTTACAACACAATATTAAACTGGGTAATTTCTGTGTACATAAAATTTGAATCCATTTGTATATGGCCTACTCACGAACAAGTTAACTCTTTCATGCGTAAATCAACGAAAGAATAATTTCCTAATGTAAGAAGGTGTATAATCGATTGGAATTTAGAATTGCAGTGCCAGTTGTTATGCATAGGCTTATGTATTCTGACCACAAAAGCCACACAAGAGTTAAGGTTTTGGTTAAATTCGCACAAAAAAGTAAAGCCTCCAAGGCTTTATATTTTGCTATATCCAGAATTATAGGAGCCGGGGAATGCAATTATGCCCGATCGTGGATTTCTAATAGCAGAATATGTATATCCAAACTTTTTGTGGTATCGGATTTAAAATTTTGCTTGCTGTCCTGTTTCTAAAACAATATTTTACTTGAACTTGTGCAACCATCAAACAGTCACCTTAAAATATTAACCATTTCTTTAAATGATCGATTTTGTACTTTAAAAGCTTTTGAACATCAATGTGCAAACAAGGATCGGATAATATCTTTTTCTGTCAAAGTAATAGTAGACAGGTGTAGAAATATAAATACGTTTATATTATTTTTGTGATTATATAGCTAGCACGCCATGTGACATAAGCTATGTGATAGATATTTTAGTCAGAGCAATTTTGTGTAGTTTTCTCTTACTATCTTTATGTATTTTCAAAGATACCTATTGTAATACCGTCTGAAACATCATCAAAATTTTGTTAAATTATTCCACTTTTACTCCATGTTCTTTGTTCCCAATGTTTAGTGCAATAAATACTAAGTTTGTTTATAAAGCTTTGGAGGTAGGTTGTTGTTATTAAAATAGCAGATTGTGTTTCAAAGATGTAAAATGCTTCCTACAACAATCTTGCACGAATGCTCAAAGTGATTGTTTATCTTGATGTGCATATCAAGTCTGATGGCGGTAATTGTTCTTCCACTTTAAATTTCACGATTGTTCTGCAGGGGAAAATTACCCCACGTATGTTTCACTATGCATTGGCAAAATAGCTCCTTTTCCAAATCACAAGAAAATTACAAATAAGTCCAGCAACGACTGCCTCGTTTTAATTGCAAGGCCACCCATTGCACAATCTCTTATAAGAATACGGAGTGTGTGTCCGTGTGTCTGTCTGTAACAGGCAAGGTAGATGTGTTTATTTTTCTTTGATGTAACCGAAAATATTTATCTACTAGTACTTATTTAAACCCGTGGATAATCCACTTAAATTTATTTTATTCGTTCGTTTTAAACGAAATCTCGTGGAGATATCCACTCAAAAACGTTTAAAATTTATTCTATGTTTCTGATCACAAAATCATTTGTCAGTTTCATTTTAAAGACGCAAACAATTAAAACTTTTGAACGAAATTGAGAACTATAATAACAACGTTAATTGCCTGTGACTTTACTCGTATAACAATTTATAACAAAGCTCCCGTCACGGTAAATTTAAATTCGCATGCAATAAAATTCCTAACTAATGAAATCATTTTATTTTATCACATGATTTGGTTTAGCCAAACAGCGAAATTCATTGTTCTTTTCGTCAAAACGTTTTGTTGTTAATTCCATTCAAGCGGGAATAAATAAAACCAATATGTTTTTCATATAACAGTAGACAATAGACACGTGCTTAAGGGAATAATAAAAATTAATTACCCGTGACTTTTGTGTAATAAAGTTTACATCGTTACACAAAGGTTTTTTATGAGAACAATAAAATAAATTAACCGTGACCTTTTTAAATCAAAAATTTTAAATCAATTTGAAAAAGCACACAAAAGACAGAATAAAAATAAAAGTTTAGCAAAAGTGACATGTTACCGCGGCTGTTTCTTTAGAAAAACAACACATCCACTTTGCCTGTCACAGACACACGGAACTGGCGTATTATTATATAGACTAGTTATTTAAACCCGTGGAATATCCACTTAAATTTATTGTACTTCTTATCACAAAAAGGTTTGTTAATAATTTTATTAAGAAGGGTGAAAAAGAAACGTTTTAAGCGAAATCCCGTGGAGATATCCACTCAAAAACATTTAAAATTTATTCTATGTTTCTTATCACAAAGTCATTTGTTGTCAGTTTCATTTTAAAGACGCAAACAATTAAAACTTTTGAACGAAATTGACAACTATAATAACAACGTTAATTGCCTGTGACTTTACTCGTATAACAATTTATAACAAAGCTCCCGTCACGGTAAATTTAAATTCGCATGCAATAAAATTCCTAACTAATGAAATCACTTTATTTTATCACATGATTTGTTTTAGCCAAACAGCGAAATTCATTGTTCTTCTTGTTGTTAATTCCATTCAAGCGGGAATAAATAAAACCAATATGTTTTTCATATAACAGTAGTCAATAGACACGTGCTTAAGGGAATAATAAAAATTAATTACCCGTGACTTTTGTGTAATAAAGTTTACATCATTACACAAAGGTTTTTATTAGAACAATAAAATAAATTAACCATGACTTTTTTAAAACAAAAATTTTAAATCAATTTGAAAAAGCACACAAAAGACAGAATAAAAATAAAAGTTTAGCAAAAGTGACATGTTACCGCGGCTGTTTCTTTAGAAAAAACAACACATCCACTTTGCCTGTTACAGAGACACAGAACTGGCGTATTATTATATAGATATAATATTTTTACATTTTAACGAAAAACTGATTTAAGATCAGAGAAGGAGAAAAAGGAGGCCAATTTTGACTTGCATTGCCGAATTTAATTATCAAGGAAACAATGTGGCTTACTTAATAAACAAGACAAACTCTTATAAACAAAATGTTCTTGCTCCATGCTTGCTTCTTTCAGAAAATACATGATTTCACAGCTTCAGTTAAAACTGTTTAAATATTTTTTTTAATACAAAGCTCTCATTAAGAATTGAAAAAAGAAGGTGAATTGAAAAAAGAAGGTGAATTAATAGAATTTATTTTCGGTGTAGCACAGGCCTTACAGTAATAACCTCGGTATCACGTTGTCACGTGATTTTAAGCAAAAGGGCGGATTTTCAGAAAATTCAATCACACGTCGATTAGCTTTCAAGTATTCAAGGTCACGCAATTGCATTAAAAATGGACGAAACTTCTAATAATAACATGGAAGAACCTGTTATCAACAGCCAATCTGCCCCACAAACGCTAAACGGAATGGAACAATTTGACCTAATCAGAAGCTACCTGGACAAAAAGTTTATCGCACAGAAACAAGAATTCGAAACAAAACTGCAACAACAGAGTACACCGAAAAACATGAAGGTTTCAGCTAAACCAGAATCGTCGAGACAATTTAAGTTTAAAGGTAATCAAATCCAATTCGAATTTAACCAAAAATTAGTGGAAGATTTGGAAGATGTTATCGACCTTATCAAAGAAGGTTCTGTATCAAGATCAACAAAACGTTTAGCAGGAATAAAACTCGAAATCACGAAGCGAAACAAGCTAATAAAAATGGCGGATAGATCACCAGCAGGATGGGCCACTGTAGAAGAGTACTTATCCGATGAATTAGCAAGCGATTCAGATGACGAAAAACGGATAAAATCGGCTGAGTCAAAAGCACTGGCAAAAAAGAAAGCAAAGGTAAAGCCAAAGTCCTTCTACCCTCCACGTTTCAGCCCTATGCACACCCAACTAATGTCCTCGTCGCCACCTATGCCAAACCATTTCCAATCACAAAGATTCGCATTTCCAAGAGAACCATCTCAACCGTCTGGGAGTATCGGCAACCATAACACATCATATTCTTCCCAATCAGCGTACAGATTCCAAAGTGCAAGATCAATGTGCTTCGGTTGTGGCAAGACTGGACACTGGAGGAAAGACTGCCCAAACGTTATCGGCCATAAGCAAGTCTAAAGAAAAGACAATAGATAAGTGCTTAAATTTTGATAACAATGTAAGAGATGAGGAAACGTACGAATTTTGTCTAAGTAAAAATACGGCTGGAACTAGAGTTAAGGGTAGGCTCAAGGAAAACTTAAAATATTGGCAAACCATCGGCTGTAATACGACTATTCTCAAAATTATCAAGGAAGGCTATACTATTCCCTTTTTCACGACACCACAAAAACAAACTTTTTCTAATAATCAATCCGCTATAAAAAATTCGGAATTCGTCAATGAAGCTTCTTGATACAGGTCGAATTAAGGTAGTGTCTTCTGCACCACATGTTGTAAATCCCCTTTCAGTCAGTACCAAAGGAGGAAAAAGTAGACTAATTCTCGATTTAAGGTATGTAAACTAGCACATTTACAAAGAAAAAGTTAAGTTTGAGGATTGGAAGGTGGTAAGGGAATTTCTAACTGCACAAGGCTACATGTTTAAGTTCGATATAAAGCAGGGCTACCATCACATTGATATTTCAGAAGAACATCAAAAATTCTTGGGGTTTTCATGGGTCATAGGAGGAAGGGAAAGATACTTTGTTTTTACAGTATTACCGTTTGGGCTTTCTCCGGCCCCGTTTATTTTTACAAAAACAATGAGAGTTCTTATAAAATATTGGAGAGAAAATATGATCAAAATTGCGATATTTATTGACGATGGTTTTGGCACTGACAAGAATTATAAAAAAGCAAAACAAGATGCCCTATTTGTTCAAAAATCTTTACAACTGTCAGGTTTTGTAGAAAATGCAGAAAAATCAGTGTGGGATCCTAAACAGCAGTTAAAATGGTTAGGTGTCTCGGTAGATTTGGAAAAAATGGAGTGGTACATACCAGAAAAAAGAATTGTTTCAGCGAAAAACTTAATAAACGATATTATTATACGCCTACCTTACACAAGCGCGAGAAAACTTTCACAGCTGTGTGGTAAAATTATATCTATGAAAATTGTAATGGGGGCAATTACACAACTAAAAACAAGAAGATTATATTCTGTCATTGAGCAGGCATTCTCCTGGGATGCTACGCTAAATATAGCTAAGTACCCCCATGCGATTAAAGAACTATTCTTTTGGAAAAATAATCTGTCAAAATATAACATAAGCAAACTGTACGATAATTCTACAAAAACGATTGTTGTAAATTCTGATGCTAGCTCCACTGGGATGGCAGCGCATGCGATGCATGAAAATCAACAGAGAATTGCATTTAGACAGTTTCTGCAAGAAGAACAAGAAAAAAGCTCCGCTTGGAGGGAATTAAAAACTATAGAATACTCACTGGAGTCTTTAAAAAGCATTTTGATAAAACAGAAAATCCTATGGAAAACGGATAATTTTGCAGTGTCAAAAATTGTAAACGCGGGAAGCCGAAAAAATGATCTTCAAATTATTGCTGAAAATATATTTTATATATGTAGGAAAAATAGAATTGACCTAACGGTAAACTGGGTTCCAAGGGAACATTTAAGATTTGCTGACACTCTTAGTCGTATGATAGATCACGATGACTGGCAAGTAAAAGAAGAGCTTTATAATAATTTGAACCAACTGTGGGGCCCTTTTACTGTTGACAGATTTGCTGACAACGACAACAAAAAGATATGTCGGTTTTATTCAAACTTTTATTGTCCCAATACAGAAGGAGTAAATGCGCTAAATTACGATTGGAAAGGCGAAAACAACTACATAGTACCTCCAACAAGTCTTGTAGGAAAACACATGAAAACTTCGAAATGTAAAGGTGTAATTGTGTTACCTTATTGGCCTTCTGCTTATTTCTGGCCACTCCTGTTTTCAGAAAACAAAACCGCAATCACAGACAGAAAGGTTTTTGGTGACCCAAAAGTATGTGTAACACAGGGAAAAAATAAGAAGTGTTTCATTGGCAGCGAGAAATTCGTTTCGCCAATACTAGCTGTCAATTTGGATTTCAGCTAAAAATGCCACAGGGCAAAATGCGTCCGCTGGGACCACAGGGTATGAGTACTGGTCCACTGGGATTTTGATTAAGAGCACAATAGTATACTCTGAAAGTTCAAGTGGAATCAAATTGTCATAACTTTCTCCCTTTTAGACTTTATCACAAAACACTTGAAAATTGAAATTGAGAATGAATCTTTAAAACATTTGGCTACTGAGCTGCCAACATATATGTCATTTTGTAGAGAGGAGAATACCCTGAAGAAATATCAATCGTCGTTCAACATTTGGGAACGCTGGTGTAAGTCTTTTAAAGTGTCAATTACGCCAGCCAAACCAACCACTATTGCGTTGTTTATATTAAGCGGAGTTCAGTCCGATTGGTCTTTGTCAAAAATCGAAGGTGCTTATTATGCTATAAAGTTATTTCATCTTCTCGGAGGGTACGAAAACCCATGTGAAAATCCTATTGTTACTGAAATGCTTGAGGCTTCTAAACGAATTCTTTCGACCAAGAAAAATAGAAAACAACCTATTACAATTGAACATTTAAAGTTATTGCACACAAAACTTTCGCAGAGAAAAAACATTTACAATATGAGGACATTAGGAATATGCTTAATTGGCTATGCAGGGTTTATGAGATTTTCCGAGATAGCCGGTCTTAGACGTTGTGATATATCAATTTGTGAATCTTACATGAAACTGTTCATAGAAAAATGCAAAACTAACGTTTACAGAGAAGGAAATTGGATTTTTATTAGTAAGACTGGAAACGAATTATGTCCAGTCAAAAATCTAAAAGTGTACTTAGAACTTACAAAGTTAACGGACGAGAGTTCAGAGGAATTTATTTTTAGAGCAGTTACTGTGACAAAATCTAATCCGATTGGAACTCTTAGAAAAGGAAAGAGCTTATCATACACAAGAATGAGGGAAATACTCCTAGAAGAGCTCGAGAGTATCGGTTTAGAAAAATCAAAGTTTGGCCTACATAGCCTTAGATCCGGTGGTGCAACAGCGGCTGCAAATGGCGGAGTCGCAGACAGGCTATTCAAACGACATGGGCGTTGGAAATCGGAATCAGCCAAAGATGGATACGTGCAAGATGATCTTAACTCGTTACTTTCAGTCTCAAAAGCATTAGGTTTTTAATATGATATGAAATTCTTAGTTTCTAAGTTAGAAGGTTTTAATACGATAAGTAATACGACCAATAACCCCTACTTTTAGGTACAAGCTAAGACGACTCCTCTTCTCAAACAACTTGTTTTTATTCTGTCAAGTCTGGCTACGGGAAAATAAATAAGGTTAATTTCGTTTAAGCAAAGCGAATTAGAAATTAATAGAATTTATTTTCGGTGTAGCACAGGCCTTACAGTAATAACCTCGGTATCACGTTGTCACGTGATTTTAAGCAAAAGGGCGGATTTTCAGAAAATTCAATCACACGTCGATTAGCTTTCAAGTATTCAAGCACCCCCCCCCCCCCCACCCACCCTAAAGTTAAGGAGAAAGTTTATTATGCCACTGTGCAGGCAAAAATTATGTTAAGGGTACTTTTACGAATATGTTATAATTTTTTAGTGTGCTTTAACAGTTTTGTAAGAGAAATAATGATATTGTGGTTTTGCAGAGTATTAGTTTTGTAGGGAAAATTACTCACGTAAGGTAACTTAACATAGAACAGCCGGGATAAATTGAAAAAAGTAGGTCGTACATAAGATTGGTGGTAGATCTCCTCTACCAGTTATTATGTTTAGATTAACATACGATGCTTTATTAAAAACTGAAGAATACATTTTAAAAATGTGCATCTCTCGTAAAATTAAGCCGACAAGTTTTGTTTGCAGTGGATAAAACTTAATAATTGTTTGTTAAAGCACATTTTCATAAAGATCACATGTGTCTAGACAGAAAAATATATAAAACGAACACACATAAGGAAGGAAAATTTGCATGTGAATTTCCTACATTACAATATTTCCTATATTACAATGAATATGACAAATTAGGTATTGTGCAATAATAATATCTTTTTATGTAAGCACACAAGAATTAAGTATTGGTATTTTAACACGGTGGTATTCAAAAAAAGGGAGCAGTGAGGAAATAAGAAGCACTAATTTCAGTAGTTTCGATTCGGACGTAGTATGAACATTTTTCCGCAAATACGATAGGATATATTAAATAACCAATCTTATACAATTATTACTTCCTGAAATTATTATATCGGAAGTGCCACGCTTTCAGAGTTGTTACGAAGTTTGTCACCTTTCACATCATTTAAGAGCAGCTTCTTATTATTTCGTACTACAGTCGTGATGGACCGATGCTGAAAGCACAATCAGTACACATATACTTTCACTAATAATGTGGTCAAAGAACTAATTAAAAACTAAAACCTGCCTAACAATAAGGTGTCCAACAAGTAAAGTATATATGCGACATGTAAAAGCTAAATCTGCTAATGAAATCGAAACGAAAAAAATTTGGATTCTTTTTTTTTAAGCACGTGTTGTGGCACATCTTCGACACCATTTTGTTATTCTGAAGGTGGGTAAAGTTACGTGAAATTATTGCATAATTAGCCGACATCACAATATGTGCCGCATAAATGATTCATGTTTAGGGAAGGTGTCTGTACCTAGTTTAATCTGGAAATAATTTTTCTTTCTGTTTAAAAGTTGTGTGCTGAAAAATGACTTTGTGTTGCGCGGTTGGCTGTGAATATTTTCTGCCAATTCAGACCCGAAAGTACAAAAATGGATGGAGCAAAACAATAAGAAGGAAAGATTAACTAAGATATTTTCACATTTTTATCACTTTGCGGACAACTGCTTTAATCTATCGCATCGTTTACAAGAGAAACTTTTACGCAAACCAAAAAAGAAGTGAGTTCCAACGCTATTTAGCCACAAAGATTTACCTAAACAAAGAGAATCTTCCGCTGTTTTTCAGTAAGACTATTGAGGTAGCTGTAGATAGCTAAATAACAGGAATAATAACAACAAAACTTTGGGTAACTAAACTGAGACGCTTCAGTTATAACCTTAGTATTGCTAACCAGATCAATAAAAATATTGCGGAAAAATTAAATGTGGCTGCGCAAATTTCGAAAAGTCGTATTGTGGCTGATTTCATGCTAGCTAGATACTGTCTCTATCGAGCTAAGCATCTAAACTCGAAAAGCAAACAAACTTTACATAAACCTTGCCATGGTCTAATTCTACGCTCTTCCTAAAATACTTTTTAAAGAAAAAAGAACATATGCAGCACACCAACAGACTTTATTTTGGTTTTGCATCAACTTTCGTTACTTATAACGGACACATCATTTGAGAAAATAAAAAAAGACGTTGCGGTTCACCAAATTGAATGCATTTGCAGCGTCCACCATTGCATAAACAACAGCTTTACACCCAGGCATTTTTCCCGTTGCTTGCAGAAATCAAAACAGATGAAAAATATCGTCAGGAACAGCAAATATAACAACTTTTCCTGCTATCCTTCTATCAACTTCACAGGTGGTAGTAGAATTTTAAATTTTCATCAAATGCAGTTCTATTTTATATCCCTGCATTTTAAATCACGTAGTCATTGCAAATATGACAAATACTCCCAGAAAATAATTCAATGGAAAATTAATGAGATTAGAAGAACACCATGGTGTGAAATTGTAGATTAAAATAGACGTAACAAGATTCATAACAAAAACAGTTCTGAACCAGAAGTTGTACAGATGCCGTGAACTCGTCCCCCCTCCATCTCCTCCACCAATGTCCTGAAGCGCCTAAAATACCTAGTAGGTGTATGTCGTTAAAAACTGAACTATAAGTTCATGTCGTATAAATCTTGTTTTTCTCCTAATAGCAACATATTGTATGTCATAGTATCCAAATAACGTTTGAATATAGGATAAATATCAATATAAAGTCGTTTCCATAAATCGGAAATACAAAATTGCAAAACAACGAAACTACAAAAACAGGAACAATTGAAACAAATTCAAGATGAATTAAATGCGTCAATGTTAACCAATTAGACAATGTAATTCCTTTGTCATTACAATTTTTTGTTACATAAGAGTTGGGTCACCATGACGACTTAATCAGCCAATTAGATTTTCAATTGTCATATCTAATTACTTAAGGAATAAACAGTATATTATACTCCTGTTTTTCCTCCCTCTATTTTTTCCGTTTGTAACATTTGTGATTGTGATTTTTATTATTGGAGTGTTACAATAAATGCGTATCGTATATGCTCGATTGAGCGACTGGGGCGCTTATATTTAAAAACGTCCTCTTTTTGGGATAAAATCAACAGTCAATTGAATATTTAAAGGTTCATTTTTTTTAGATAGATTTTAAAATTTCAGTAGTTCGTGTACTTCGGATCCCAAAATCTAAAACAAGCTTCCTCTTTTACAGTCATTACAGTGAAATAGATTACATTTCATCAATGGACGCGTAGATGGCAGGGCCGCTTATTTCCATATTTACTTTGTTCAACCGAAAATAAGAGCCTTATTGTCTACGCAATCTTTTCAAGACTTAGTGAGTGGATCATCTTCGGTATTCTGTTATAAAATTACATTCCATCAAGGGACGCGTATATGGTAGGGTCGCTTATTTTGAATTCCTAAAGTAAAGTGGGCCATAAACAAAAGGAGCAGTCAAATAAAAAGAGAGAGGAGCATTCTTACTATTGAAAACAATTATTTTCGGGTACACAAAATGAAACTACAAAAATGGCTTTTACTTAACTATGCAGTTTGGAAATTTTTGTAACTTAAGTTGCTGATTCATTATGGACCCTTCTTGCTGGATAACATTCTTTCCTGGTCACTTTTTGAGACTCTGAGTAATACTTCTATTAAACAAAATTTCTTTATTGAGATAAAATCAGTATGCCTACGCCTTTACTTCTTGACCTGATCAGTCAATTAGATTTCCAATTGTCACATCATTTCCATAACAAGGAACTTAATTTTCCTGCTTTTCGACCTTCTATTTTTGTGTTTTGTAAATTATTATTGGTCAATTATAGGAACTGCGAATCGTAAATACTGAATTAATCGACTGGGGCTCTTATTTCAAAAAATTTCTCAAATGGGGCGCACATTGGAGTTTAAACACGAGGGGCGTCCATTAAAAAAATGATTTAGGCAATCTTTCTATTTTTTCTCTTCGTTGTTGAAATAAAGATTAACAGACAATTAAACGTTTAAACGTTTTTTTTTTAGTTAGATTTTGAAATTTTAGAAGCTCGCTTACTCCGGATTCTTCATTGATAATTCATTAAATTGAAAGAGGCACATCTTTTCGTTATAAAATTTTATTTGATCAGGAACGCGTAGATGATAAAGCTGCATATTTTAAAATCCTAAAATGAGGTGGGGCCAAAAACGAAAAGAGCAGTTAAGTAAAAAGAGGGAGGGGCACTCTTGGAAACAATTAACTTCGTATGCACGAAATGACCATGCAGTTTTTGTAGCTTTGGTTGCCGAAAGTAATATAGCACTCTTTCCTCATAACTTAAAAACACATGAGTAATGTGGACATATAAAATTTTTCCGCTGAACACATTTTTACAATTTCAAAAATATAAAATTAGTTAAATTAATACACCCACTCTCTGCAGTTTTATTATAAAAAAGCATGGTCTTTACCAATTAAAACAAATCAAATCCAAAGGTACCAAAAGCAAGCAAAACACCACTGGAAGAAGAGTTCATCCTGATATGGAATTTCATCTATATGTAGCATTAGTTGCTACTGCCTTGGTCTTTGCTAAAATGGTAACTATTATAGTATTTTTTGTATGAAGTCTTTATGTCTTACTTTTTGTTATATTTCCATGTCAAATTTATATAGTATACAATTCATATTTCTTTATATTTATCAGAGTCAGTGCCGAAGTCATTGTGAATTCAAAATCCGTTCCACAAGTCTTAAAGCTGCATTTTTAGCCAAAATATGCAAGGTTAATGAAACTTTAAATGTTGACTTGAAAGAATTTAAAACAGCTAACGGGTTAGTGAAGCTGATAAAACAGTTACATGTCAAGGCATTTTACAAAACAAAGACCAACTCTAAATTTGAAAGCCGAATAAGGCGAAAAGATGTTCTATATTTCCAAAAAGAAGAGATCGACAAAATTAAAATTGCCTTGCACGAGTATGTTTTGTGTCCTGAAAAAAGATTGGGAATCGACTGTGTCATTCCACAGTTCAAGACAATAACTGGAAAAAGTCATCAAAAGTTGAAGATTTATTTAAACTTAAACAGGAATGCTTACAAAGTTCAAAGGGTGGTGATCGCAAGAAACCGCTTAAATGAGACACTTAGTACGTTCAGGCGAACGCTATCTGACATGTTTCGACAACACAAAACAGAAGTAACTCTAATTGTAATCAAAACTCTGATCGGCGGTAGATCTCGTAGATTTTTAAACGATAAACAGAGACCCGCAAATTTAAACATATTGGGAAAGGATACAAAGTGGTCACACGGATTGGGACATTTCACAAATCCAACAATTCTATGTCCTCCTCATTTCTCGCATTGTAATGGATTCGTCAAAGTCACTGAGAGCACACGTCGTAGAAAAAGAAGAAAGGTCGCAAGAGACGCTATTTACTTTTTCATCACAAACCAGTTAACAAAGGGGCTACAGCTTGTTCAAGACAGACTTGGAATGCAGTTTCAGAGCGCTGAGAAAAATCATACACGAATGCGACACGGATATGATGACAAAAAAATAGGAGATAAAGAAATTAATGAATACAAAGTTGACAGTACAAGCGACCTACAAACAACATCAGCTACCTTTACTAAGCCAATCAGAAGATATACACCGTCAAAATCTATCGTTATCAATTACTATAAAGATTGCAACCAGTCTAAAAGAAAACTTAGTAAATCAGATGTGTCAACTTTTGTTGAAGACGTGAAAATTCTTTTTGAAACATTTTCTGTACTGACTGCGTGAAGATACATTTAATGAGAAAAAATGATGGATCGAAGGAGTTCTTTGAAGATCTATCATTCAGAATTACTTTTTCCTAATTTTGTTACTAACATAGTTTAACTAATATATAATACTTGGTGTAGACATATTTCTGTGGGATGATATATTTTTTGATATGTGTTGAAATAAATATTTAATAATCATTTCCCACGTCTATTGAAAATCTGTGTCTAGAATAGCTCTACATAGTAATATCCGCATCCCATTCAAAATGAATCACTTCTTCGTGATAAAAAATGCTCGAGCGGTACTTTCTGCTTGCCGCTAAATGCGACCGCCTTCCGGAAGCTGTCTTTGAAAGTTCAGTTTAAGTTCTTATTCGAGAGTTTTTATTCAGGGACACTTGCCCAAGGAGAAATTGTCGATGAAAAAATCATCTTTATCTAAAACTAGTACTTTGTCTTAATCCTATTCGGTCCGGGGTATTTCGAACATATTATGTCGACATTGAATCAAACTAAGCACACTGATAGTACGTCATGAAAAAAACAAAGCGGCAGCAATAAATTTTTGCTTATGTCTGCATTTTTTCTGTAACGTCATCGGAAGCGTGAAATTTGTCTAATATACCACTATCTGCTTAAAATTCAACTACTTTCGATCTAGATCTAATTTTTGCATTCAGTTTAAAGTTTTTGACTGAAAAATAAAAATTATTTAACACATTTTACGGGTTTTTCTTTTTTCGCATAAATAAAGGCCTAAAATTGCCCGAAAATCCGTTTTTCCCGATTTTCAGTTAAAATCCAAAAAATCGGGTAATCGGATTCAACACGTAACGAAAATTCTCAGACAGATTCTCCTCGACAAAATAAAGTTGTCATGTAAATTTCAAGTCCTAGGGATAATTCTAACGGAAGTCATTATATTTTCCCGAATATAGGGATTTCACAGAGATTTTTTGGGGGTAGTACACTCGAGTAGTACCCAATATCTACAGCTCTGAGAGATATGAGACCTAAATATTTGGCATACAGGTGGCCAATAGATAAATATAAAGACTTAGTAAGTATCATTACCATGCAGCATAGCAAAAAAGAGTTATTAAAAAAACATGGCAACTGCACCCGAGGCTTTACCCTCCTTCAATGTGCTTTGCCTAAGTACCATGGTTTTTGCGGTAATTGAACTGATTATCAGTGCGTATCAATATTTTTATTGCTCCCAATTGCTTTGTTTTCCCACCTCGTATACCGTGATTTAATTGACTTCGGCAGCCGACGAAGAGTGGACTTTTGGACCCAAAGTCGCCAACGGAAGTAGAAAGGCAGATGTTAGGAGAAGGGTTTAAGGAAATAAATAGTTTCTCCCAATGTTAATTCTTTGCGGTAACCGTACTGTTTAATAGGTTCTACAAACTTCGACGAGATTTTAACCCGGACCTCAATCCTGGTTTCAATCCAATGCAACATGTTTAGCGAAGGGGCTAAGGAATCGTTCTGTACTGACTTGAAGTAAAAAAACAATAATATATGCGAAAACTTTTTATTGAGTAATTGGAAGTTCCTGAGTTTGGAATATACGTTCACGGAATCAAAATTAAGAAAAAATTGCTGGGAAGGAATGTTACTGAAAAAAATTTATTGTGTCGCCTTTGAAAGCAGAAGAAAGGCAGTCATGAGCTTAATTTGATGAAAATCATAGTATTTACTCAATGACTACGCTTTGAGATAAAGCTGTTTATTTTTAGTTCTATTGTTCTGAAAGGAAGAAGCAAATAATTGCTTTGTACTGCTGTATTGCTATGCTGTAAGCTGTCTAGGTTTACTTTCAACAAATTTAAAAGAGCCCTGTGATTCCTGCGATTTTTTTTTATTTGAGTTAACAAGAAATTTTTCTAACCACTAGGTTACTTTAAGCTGGTAAAGGTTTGAAGAAATTTAAAAGAGCTTTTTGTTTCCTGCGATTTTTTTTATTTCAGTTAACAAGAAATTTTAATAGCTTGCCAGCTGGTTACTTTATGTAGCTGGTAAAGGTGTAATGTATAACCAACCTTGTTGACGTTCACTACAACTTTGTAGGCTTGCTTTGGTAGATTTACATCTGCTATCAATAGAAACTTTCCGAATGATAATAATAATGATGATTGTCATTGCTGTGAAGTTTAATTTGTGGGTTGCACCCATTCTCACTTAACTCTCATCTATCTTGGGAATATTACATCCATAAAATAATTAACAAACTTTAACTTAAGGTATGTTTCGCTTTATGGGAGAATATATTTGTACCCTATTTCAGCCAAATTAACGAAGAATTAAGCAGGCTTTGCACTGTATAAAGGTAAAATAATTGCACTCGTTTGTCAGTAAAAATTAAAAATATAGCATATATTTTGTGTAGATTAGCCAAAAACAGTGCCAGAAAAACTATAACTATCACTTATATTAAAAACTTGTTTATATAAAATTTTGTAGGTCTAGCACAAAGTATCCGAAAATTAAATATCAGCAATACAATTTCTGGTCCTTATATTTACCACCTGTTGTGTATTTGTTGTCTACATGTCTAAGATGGTCAGCTGTATTTTACCCCACCCACAGATTAATTTTATTTTTATACAATCATGAAAATAAGGATTTACGTAATGGGAAACCCGAGTAGGTCGGACGGATATCTGAGGAGCGGAATATGTAAGACTGGAGAACGTGGAGATTCTCTCACGGACTATCGACTAAACCGAAATGCTATTTTATTGCAATGTTGTATGAAATAGTGCTGACCAAAAAATGTACGACAGGCAAACCGCGTATTTTTCCTGGAATAATTAAATTATATAAACGATACAATATTTTTAATAATTGATAATCTAAAAAAGTGCACTCACACAGAAAATTTTAATTAAAAAATAAGGAAACAGGTAATAAAATAGTAATGCCAAAAGTTAAACTTCATTTTCTAGAAACGGACCATACGCAATAAAAGGTGGACTTGGTAAATCTCTACTGGCTCCGTACACTGCACACAACTTTAACAAGCACGGTTCTAGTTTCCATGCATATCGCACAGCAGTAATTTTGTCTGATGGCTGCTTTCTGATAGTGATGTATAAACGATCTTTTTTGTGTGATTTAATGTCAAATCCAGTCCATTGTTTTGAATGGTTGAAAGAAACCTAAAAATACAAGCAAAGCTAATAGTTTTAGATGTAAAAGGAAAATAATAATTTTAAGCAGAAAATGCCATTAAAATATTATAACAGGCAACAAAAAAAATTATCTTTTTGAGGGTTGGTCATAATTATTAAATCTATTCAGGAACAAAAAACTCCAACGTCTACACAAACGCTTGATAAATACTACTAATACTAAAATGAAAAATTCTGGTATTGGTAAAATTCTCTGGTGGAATAGATTGTACCTGTTCTTACAGAAATGGGCGCAAGTGATTTAACTCTTAGAAATACGATATAATCACGTCAAACATTAGTTTATTAAGATCAGAACTGGGTGTCGTCAAAGGAACAAAGCCGGCCTTTCTGTAGAACTAATTGTTCAGCACTTTGATTCCATTTTCTGTCATTGTTCAGCAATAATTTTTATAATGTAAAGATTCCCTAAAAAGTTTTTATAATTGTATATATCTTCAAATTTTTAAAGTGTATTTTCAGTACATCTGACGATCGTAATAATAAATACAGAAATTAAAGTTGTATTTTATCTACCTCAAATCCAACATTGGTTCGAATTTCAATTCCGAATGTTCTCAGAGAATCTTTTTTGTAAATCACAGTCAGCACGCACGTGTCATCGCATTTTGTCGAAAGCAACACTTTGTCCATTATAGGACCCGTCCAATATGTTTTTTCATTGTAAGCGATATTACGTGCACCCAAAACTAATCTATCAGCAATATCACTTTTATAGCGGGGGTGAACAGCCGACAATGGAGAAGCATCGTCAGGTAAGTCCATAGCGACGGCCATGAATGTTTTGGGCTGCTTTGGGTTTGGTACGTACCCATACTCCGCCGTTTGCTTCCATCTTATTACTGTGTAGTTTGGATGTGGAGAATTATGAGTACAAACGGAGATCTATAATGATGTGCGTGGTTATGTAGGAACATAAGAATGGGTAAGTCGTGTACTGGATTTATGTTACTTTAACTTTTATAACCAGATATAATCATTTACTGCCGTTAAAATACAAAAGTAGGGCACGAGTAAAAAGATAACATGCTTGGGGATATACCTGAACAAATCCAAAAGGAAACATTGGATCTGTACTTTTCTCAGTGGATTTGTACCATTCTTTTCTCCATCCAGCTATCATAGCTGGAAAGGTGCAGTTGTATGTATCTGGATTTGGAGTATTACTTTCTCCTTGGTACCAAATCACACCAAATATGGTAGTATTTAATAATGGATATACCATGGCGTTCCAAAGCTGTGATGCTGAATTTGGATTGCTGGTAAAATAAGTTTAACAATTAAGCTTTGGGACCAAGATTAACTATTTTCAGCCGGTAGCAGGAAAATTTTGTTTCAAGATTTCTAGCAGTACATGTCCGATAAAGCAATCGTTTTCTAGCACTGCAGCGACTGAGACCAACTAACCCAGTAAACACAGCAACGTTGTAACAGCGTTATAACAACGTCACCCAGCGACGTCGCACTAACGTTGCATCCAAGTTGCAAATGGGAATCGCGACAACGTTGTTTTGCGACGTTGTTACAACGTTACTTTCGCACCCTGTTTGCAACATCGCGAAGACGTTCGAACAACGTCGTAATACCCTCAAAGTAACTATTCACAGCATGCGGATGGCGTTGCTACAACGTCATAATACCCTCAAAGTAACCATTTACAACAACGCGAGACGCGAACATGACGTTGCAACAACGTCAAAAAACCTTATATGTAATCCATACAGTGTTTACAGGTACTCTAAACGAATGAATGACGAAAAGCTTCGAAAAATATCAATCTTCGTAAAACTTTATAAAAATGTACACATAAATATTACATACACATATATATACAGTAAATTGTTATATTATTATAGTTACTACATTGAAATATGTTGTGGAATCAATGTAAGGACTTTATAACTCACAGGGTGACCACTAATAAAATGAGAATAAAAGTAAGGATATTAAGGAGAATTAAGGAGACAAATTGACATTTTTTAAGGATATTTTTGCTGCGAACGAGAATAAAAAAAATAAAAAAATAAGGAGAATTAAGGAGAAAACCAATTTCAGTTCTTTAATGTTACATACTATGTTCTATGATAAGAAATTATACATATTATACAAATATACATATAAATTATGCCCTGAAAGATAGAAAATATAGGATTTCAGGTAACAGAGAAATATGTCTTATTTTACTGGTGATGAACAATCCATATTTCCAAAAAAGTTACGATTAGAAAAAATAAGAAATAAGGAGAAATTAAGGAGAATAGCTAAAATTTCAATTAAGGAATTTAAGGAGGAGTGGTCACCCTGACTCACTAACGTATGTGTTACGAGCACTGTAATATCTTTATCCTCCCAAGATGTCAAAAATAAATAAATAAGAAACGTATATAAGTAAAAAATCTTTAGACACTTTTGAAAAAGGATGCATCAAAAAAAAGAGGTAAACGCGAATCGATGTGCAAGTCAAGGCTGCACACATGGGTTCAACAACTTCCGACTATTTATAAATATATTGTTGTACATTCATTCATGGATTTAAGGTTATTAACATACCCCGTCCAATCCATGCCAGCATGAAAAGCGAGAATGATGACAATGACGTGTCACAGTGCTTATCTGCTTATAAGGTTGGAGCTCAATGCATCCCTGATTAAAACACTTTTTAATTTTCACAAAATGTTAAAAAAACAATAAAAAAATCTACAAAAAATTTTATGACTGATAAAATCAAATCAGATTGGTAGGTTCATGACATCTTCTTGTGCAGTTCTTCCAAAGCCACCATTCCCGGTCTGGGGCATACTTCAGTATCGCTGTCATTTCTTTCTCTATTTCGGCGGTCAAAACAACATTCCTGCTGGACATTACACTCGCTGAAACGAAAAAATTTATTAAGTGATAAGACATACACTGAAAAGGGGAAAACTTTACCCACTTATTATCTGTTTAGCTAGCTTCTCAAAGCTTATCTTCCACACTTAACACATCCATTAGTATAGATGAGTTTCAGTATGTCATAATGTTTTGATTTTGCATTGAGAACAAATGAACATGCATGTGCACAGGCAAAAATTATAAACAGACCACGACAATCGAAAATATTAAGTAAAAAACAACAACGAGTAAGTAGAGAGACCCTGCATTGCAAGCTGTTTCTTAGAGAAAATATGAAGGGGTTATTCCAAAGTCTAGCTAGCCTTTTTCATGAAAGTATCCTAGTACTCTCTTGTAAATGTAAACCAGAAAAAAATAATATTTTCCTAAATAATGTTATAACAGTATTTTAAAGATTAAGGCGCTTTGAAGTAAGAAAAGTGAAGTGAGGCTCAGCCAGACGTGTTTATTTTAAAAGATATACACAAATTATTATCCTATCACAATCTTGAAACAGAGAGCTAGCCTATATAGCAAAAAATAATATCCATACTTTCTTTCCAAAATAGAAACATTTCCCTCAAGTTTCCAACAAAGTTTTGAGCCTTGTGGTGTACATTGTTGATGTCCAATTTCAAACTCAGTGCGCGGATTTATGTGGTCACACTTACCACACAATATGTCAAAATATAATTTTAAAATTGCCTTAGGTAAGACTGACCATAATGAATTACTGCGCATGACAGTTATTCTCCTTCGCATAGACTATTTTTGTAAAGGCCATTTTGTTTACAAAGAGGTCTTCTTTTCCCTCTTTGATTTATAAAGATGGAAGTCTTACCGAGACGATTTTAAGGAGTAATTTTATTACCCAAATACACGTAATATTCTGGTCGTAATGTTACGTTGCAAAAACTACCGAAAAGCAACGTCGCAGCAACGTAATATTTCGGTCGTGATATTACGTTGCAAAAATTACCGAAAAGCAACGTCGCAGCAACGTAATATTTCGGTCGTGATATTACGTTGCAAAAATTACCGAAAAGCAACGTCGCAGCAACGTAATATCCAACGTAATATTTCGGCCGTGATATTACGTTGCAAAAACTACCGAAAAGCAACGTCGCAGCAACGTAATATTTCTGTCGTGATATTACGTTGCAAAAATTACCGAAAAGCAACGTCGCCGCAACGTTGTTCTTAAGTCGCAACAGCAACGTTGTATTTCCGACGTTGCTGCAACGTTGCTTCTTGGTCAGCCGACGTCGCGACTTAAAAGCAACGTACTAGCAACGTTGTTTCAACGTCGCGTGTTTGCTGGGAATTTTTTTTGCCATGTATTTGTCAACATGTTGATTGTTATGGGCCAATAGCAACATTTTTTTTACTGCAACAACAATTTGTTCCATGCGCATGTTTTAGGGTGTGCAGCAATCGACAGGCAGAGTGCTTTAATATTACATCCATGATTATTTTAAACCCAGTTCGTGTTAATTAAAGTGCCTATCTTCAGTCAGACAGCTTTAAAAACATACTATTTTATTAATTAATTAAGCAAAATTGATGGTCCTATTAGGCTATGATATACACACTCTCCTGAGGCAATGTTAAGTGATCAGATATTAACTAAACTTATTCCAAAATTAGTCAAAAAATATGCTATCGGTAGACTTCTGATAGTGTAAGAATATCACAAAGAAGGCTAGACTAAAAAAAAACAGTAACAGTCTCATATCTTTAGTGATTGGCATTAACCTACTTGCTAGACGCGTTACATCTTGCTAACATCTCTGGTGACGACCAAGCTTCTATACGCGTGCCACCAAAACTAGAAGAGATTAGACCAATTGGAACATGATATTGATTAAACAATCGTCTACCATACATCCAACATAATGCTGAAAATCCTGACACTTTGCCTAAAAATAATATTAGCCCTTGTTAGAAAAAAAATTTATAGTACAATTTTTTATTTGTTTAACATTCAAAAAACGCTACTAGAGTTAAATTACGGCACAGTGCCGAGTACAGTTTTTTATATTTTCGTTTACATATTTCACAATATGCAATATGTATGAGTGATATGTACGAGAACTTAAAAACGAAAAAAATATGACGATATATTTCGAGACCAAGAGCGATATCTAGTTTACCATATAAACCCACCATAAATCATTGTAATTTGATATACTCGGCAGACTATTGTTCAATTTCAATCACGGTTTATGAAGTTTAACAGCGAAAAAAATTATGAAAAGATAATATATGTGGTCATGTCTTTTCATTCATAATAGTTTTTTTTTAATTTATGCTAAATTATGCGCGAGATGGTAATTGTTTCAAAAGAAAAACAAAGCTTGTTTATATCGAGCCTGAATGAAATTAAATGAAAATAAATTTTAAGGTATCATATTCATGTTAATTCAATACAAATTAGTTGAAGTGAAAGCTGTGTAAACTAGAACCATAACAGCATACGGTATTATATAAACAAAGAAGCAAATATATTTGATGTTCTTTATTGTCTTTAATAAAAAAAGATGTGCAGGAAATTTTGAATTTTTTCAATAAAACAACAAAAATATTGAGCGATCAATCCTAGTTTTTTTTAAAAAAAAATATGACACGAGAGATAGGGAAATGTTCCTTCTGGCACAGTCGCGCACTAGCACGCGCACATGTCACAGCCAACCACAACAAATCCATTACCATGCGGTGTTGAGTCATAGAATTCATGGATAAGTCCCTTATAAAATGATGACGTCATCAAATCATACAAAAATGAGTAAATTTCTAGCACAATTCCCTAATAATCTACGCGCACATCAAATCATACAAAAATGAGTAGAAAGGGGAATTCCCTGCACATTGATGACGTCATCAAAAAATTAACGCATGCGCAAAACCTTCAACAACATGCTCCTCAAACACCGGACCCTGTTGGAACGGTTATAATAAAATGGTACTCTGTTACTGGTGCTCTATAGAATTGTGTGATAACATAGGCGTCAGGTGCCCCATGAGATACAATCCGCCGCAGATGAGTACAAAACATACGACGAAATCCGGCTTTTTTCATGTGATGGAAAACATGCTTTTTTCATGTGATGGAAAACATGGCTGCTCATATTGGCGAACATGGTGACGACGACGACGGGTATGTGTATGAGGGTTACTTTTGTAGTAATGCGTGCTGCCTGGCTTACGTGGAGGAGCGAAAGTTGTATGACAGCGCGTACGAAATATCGGTATGGTTATTGAAAAGGCGCTACAAAGGCCTGCCAGCCCCGGACTGGAGACGCCTCGTCAGATTTGGGGGCGACCTGACGCAAAAGGAATTCCTGACACATATTTGAGGTCAAGATTTCATCTTACAACCCTTCGGGGATATAAGATGAAATCAAAAATACTATCATAATAAATGTGCATTAACTGTCAGAGAAAATTTGATATATTTGGAAGTGCAGTAGTCATGACCTTTATAGCCGGCATCGGTATAACCATGCCACTAATGGCATTGGCATTAGTAAAAGAATCAGAGAAGGAGAAGGAGAATGAATGGAGTATTAAGGACCTAGATGATCGTCTTGATGCCTTGGAATTATCAATAAATGGAAGAACAATGTAAGGACTGTGAACGTATTCTGGATGAGTATGACAGGTGTACCTGTGGACGAAGGTTTGTGGTGAAAGCTAAAATGCTGTGCTGGTACTGCTACCAGGAATACATTACGTTTAACGGAGGTGGTTGTGCATGTACGATGACATTTAATTCTCTGAAGTCGTTCGAAATATAATAAAGATGCTGAAATTTGAACATGAGCTTGTCAGCCCTAGCATTTTCTATAGTTTTGCGACTTTTACAGATATCAATGATATTAATGTGGACCACATTACGGTGTCATATCCCATCCCCGCAAATGGAGGTAAAGATAATCGGTACATAGTAGGGTATCATACACAAGACCTCGTGGTAGCCCTGAGAATAAAAACACCTAAAATATGGTCCCGAATGGAGTGACTCGGTATAATGCCAGTGCCGTACCATCGATGGGTCTTGATTTCGAGGAGTACCCTGATTGGGTTGCGAAGTATCGCCAAATATGGAACAAAATTGAAGAGTTGATCTCCGAGCAATTGACGACGGATCCGGTCAAAAAGGACCGTTACGTGAATGCCAAGCTCAAATACTACAAGGATGCGATCACTACTAAATTCCACGGCATGCCAGTACCCTATGATGAGCCATGCCAAGCCAGTGCAATCATGGCTATTTCATGTATGTGCAGGGCAAAAACCACTACCCCCAAGTACATATTACGGAATGTCGATATAAGGACTTCAAAAAAGAATGGTTGCTGAGTGAGGATTAAAAACCATATATTTTATAGGTTATACGGTACCTATAAAATATATTTAAATTAAGGCCTATACTCAGGCGGGGACTCTAGATACCGCTGGCATACTGTGCAGACTGAAGTTTTTTTAAAACGTCGCTTCTGCCCTCTTCCCGACCTTTCGCAACTAGCTGAGCACGTTCTCGTTCATTGATGGAGTCAACAATCCTCTTAACACGCTGCCGCAGCTGTTCCTTCAATATTATATACTTTTGCTTCTCCTGCATAATGAGACTAAACTCGTAGTCGCTGATAACCCCGTTTTCTACAGCCTTTGATATAAGATCAACAATAGAGTTCAATTTTGTTTCCGCGAGTAGCCTAATTGCCTCATGTTTCTTGGATTTCACACCCAACATCTTCCCGGCGTTCCGCAGACCGGCTTGGCCTATCCCCATTGCTGTGCTAATGCCCCCATTGCAATAGCCAGTGGTACTCCAAGGCCAGAGGTCATTGCTCCTATACCAAGCCCTGAAGTTATCACGCTTATGCCTAACAGACCATGATCACAATACCTCACCCAGGTCCCGTGCATCTTAAAATTTTTAGCGAGCTTATCCCGCTCCTTAATTTCCTTTCTCAGGTATTGTTCGATTTCTTCGATCTTTTTGAGCCTGTATACCTGGCTTTCCTCGGGTATATCGGCACTTTGTGCAGGTGCACTCGGCAAACTAGGGTATAGTTTGCTGATATCGCTCATCTTTATTCTATCAATAGTTGCATGGTTATCCCAGTGAACGAAACGTTTTTTTCATGGTGTAATTGGTCTGTTAGCATGAACTCGAGGCGATCCGTAGAGCCTTTTAGGGCATGTAAATTGGGGTATCAAAACTCCAGGTCAGCATATCCCCCCAAGCGTTTAATTCCTTGGTGGGAAGCAGGGCCAGAATTTTAGACTTTTTACCATCCAGCAGGCAGTCGTCTTCATCCAGCTGAGGGCAAACAAGTCTCAATCTGTGGTAGATGTCAGTCTTGTAGAAGGAATCATAGTCCCCTTTCTGATAGTACTTTTTACTGGGGTCGTAGGATAGACCCAGGAGGTCTTGAAGCTGTCGATGAATAACCACCGTGTACCCGTCACTGACACGGAGCCTACAGAGTCCATTTTTCAAGACAAGCAGTTTAATCCTGTCCTGCGCCTGGCTCTTCACAATAGCCGCCAAATCCTCTATCCTATATAGGCCGTTTATAATCTCAATCCTAATTTCTCTTTGATCAGGCCCCATTTTACGTATGACAAATTCATTATCACTGTAAAGGTTCAGCCATATGGGCCTGATGCTTATCGATTTCAGGGCAATTCTCGTGTCCTATCCAAGATAGTCCTCAAACATCGTGGGCTTTTCTATATCAGTGATGTAGAGTTGCTTCATTCTTTTCTTCTAACAAGAAAGGAATGAATATCTACTCATACAACCCCAAGACAAAGTATAAGTCCAATAGGGGTGAATGGCCTATGGCTGTAACCAACCTAGAACACCAAGACCTATATGTGTCCACAGAGTCGCATATTTCAGTGGTATTCCCCGAGTTCACCAAGTACCCCATCAGGGTTACCACAACCTATCTGAATGACCCCGTTATCCAGGGATGGACAAAAGGACAGGCCCTGGGATACTGGAACATCCAGGTTAACTTCGCTACACATTGCGCAAAAACAGCCCTGGGCATATCAGCAAAACATCTAACGGGCTCTGTACCCCTTGTCAACTCAATCTTTAAATTTCACGTGTACTACCACATGTGTCGTATTCTAGCAAGAATGAAGGTACCCATGTCCTTTAACGATGGTTTTTCTAGGTACAACAATCCCTATTCAACCTCTAGGTATGCGCAGGTATGTAGCGAGTACGGTGCCGACCCCAATGGTCTCTATAAGACCAAGTCGGTATCAGCATCATTGACTAACGGAAGATGGTGGCCACAGGTCGAGGGTGATTGGGCCAAATTCATCATGCCAACAAGTCAAGGCCTAACGTCGGAAGGTCTGACCAAGCTAAGTGAGAGTATTCGCGTCTACGTGGTCTTATTGCTTGGCTCACAGGCGGGGGCAAAGGCATCCCTACTCGGTTCCGATGCGGACAACTACACAGCAAGACAGATTTTAATGCAGAAATTTGAAGCCATGGTACAACGCCAAGAGAATGTGGGGCATGACATTACAGAATTCCAAAGGGTGCTACAATATGCAAGGACTCCGGTAAACTTCGCTGTCATGCCCACCGTATACATGCTGCCATCCGACATGAATTTGCGAATAGGGGAAATTGTGGGATATAATAACAACATTTTGATTGCACCTGCCGATGTCAATGTGGGGGTACAGGTTGATGTGAATAAGCCTATTGTTAGGCATGCGGCTGCCGCACCCCTCAAGCATATCATCAAAACACCTATACATACCACACCCCTTAGACATATCGAGCATACCATCAGACATGTGGCAGATATCAAACTACATCCCAAGCATGCTACGCCTCCTATACATCCTCCCGTACATGCTGCCGAACAACCAACACAAAACCAGCACGAGGATACCAAGACGATGCTGATTACCACTGGGGTAGGGCTAATCATTGCCTATATATGGCTTAGGCCATCATTTTAGGCATTTTTAACATAGAATACGACAAAACCGACAGCAACCGCGATGGCCATGTAAATATGCTCGGCCGAGTATTCGACTACTTTTGCCGCTACCCTCAAGATGAATGATAAAGCCGTACCAATAATACCAGGTAAGGCAGCACCTGCCCTGCCTGCCAGATATTTAAGGAACCTGCCTAGTCTTTCCAGCTGTTTTTCCACAAAGCCCTTTCCCGCACCACCCGCGGCACCTGCGGCACCTGCTGCGGCATCTCCTCCTGTAGCTGCAAGTACTATGGTGCTTATCAGTAGACCATTGGCGGAAACGATTCTGGCCATAGTGATCTCTTGCTCCTTGAACAAGATTTTTAGCTTTTTGAGCAGAGACGTGTCATCCCCGGCGATTTTCATCAGTGTATCCTTGATGACCTTCAACTGACTGTAAATTTTCTTTTTAAGATTACCATGGGCATTAATCGCAGCCATTTTTTCCCCCTTCAAATCCTTAATATCCTCTTTAGTCCTTGCTATCAAATCATCAAGATTATCAATCTCACCATCGTCCGCCCAATCATTCTTATCCTCGAGTTCCTTTAAATTATTTTCAAGTACCTTAATTTTACTGTTGTATATGATTATATTGGCCTCCAGTAGCCTCAGAGCACCTTTTATCTTTTGTACCGCTTCATTAAGCCCCTCTCTCTCACGCTTGGTAAGGCCATCATTATCAGGCCCGGCAAACGAAGTGTCCTGTATAACTCCCTGCGTTTCATCCACTATATTTTCAATACTAGTGTTAAAACTATCCATCTCAACCTCCTCCCCACCCCAAACCTTCCCCTAGTCCATATTCAAAACAAGGACATCAACTTCATTCACGAGGTTTTGGGCCCTTGCTTTACCCCTGGCGTTGTAATATATATTGTAAATCCCATGTCTCGAACAAATTCCGCCCTCAAATTTGATAAAATAGTACCAGCTGCTAGTAAACCAGCACCCCTCTTTTTATATACCTGATTACTGATATCTACGCCCCTATAAAAAAGACGTTTCCCATCAACTTCAAATCTATTATAATTGATTACATGGACGGGCCCCGTCCTTTTATCCTTTTTCATTTGATCGTACAGATCATCGACCCTCATGATTACCAGCGTCCTTCCCGTATCAATAACCGCAGCCGTGGTGTCTCCATGCTGCTGTTCTCCCTGGGTTGAAGGCCCCGGCGTTGATGGGAGCCGTTGCGTATCATCATCATGTCCATCATCACCCCCCCCCTATCATCCCTGCCTATCTCATGCTCAGGCGTAAATGCTGGATTATCAGCCATTTGTTAGAATATTTTCTGCCATATAATAATAAACATGAGTATTCAACGGTACGGAGCCACATTGAACCCCTACTTGGAGACTAAGCAGCTTTTTGCCATTAAGGGAAAGCGGCAGCGGGTAAAAGTAAGCCATATACCTTCCACAATCAACCAGAATGAAGACTTGTACGTGGATATACCCAATCTAGGACAGAATGATGTCATTTTCCCGGGGAGCATCAGGCTACTGTTTCACATGGTGCTTACGGGTACTAATACGAAGCGTACCCTAGTAAGCAACATAGGGAAAAGTCTGGTGCGGAACTTACGCATCAGCTTGAATGGCAACGAAATTCAAAATATAACTGATTACAATATACTGTCATTATATAGAGACCTGTGGTTGCCAAAATTCGATCGTAAAAATACCCTAATTTTAGAGGGGATCAACCCTAATGACGGTACCATCAGGGCCCTGCAGGTCAAGGCTACTGAGTACGTCGGGACAGATGAGGAGAAAGCCATCGCTGCGGCGTATGGCAACACTTTTTTCATCCCATTGGGAAAGATGTTTGAGCTTACAAATGATCTCCCTTTTTACCAGGCAGGGCTTCATGACCGCCTCCAATTTGTCCTACATTTTGTCTCGTACAGCGACGTGATCAAGGATGTAGGTACGGCAGCCGTGGGATCTACCGCGGCCAAGGCAGCTGACGCCACCTACAAGATCACCAATATTTCATTGGAGTTTGACAAGGTCAACCATGAGGGCCTGGCGAATGCTATGATGTCCCGCTATAGTAGTCTCGCGTTACCCTACGAAAGAATACTCCGTAGCAAAGTGGTAACTATAAAAAAATCGGATACCAGCCATGACCTCCAGATCGATACCCCTACCAAGAGTCTGAAAGGTGTCTTGCTACTGTTTGTGGACCCTGCAAAAGTGGAGGCTTACTCAGGTGCCAACGAGGTCTTTTACAACCCAAGGATTGAGAAAATCAATATCACTGTGGAGGGCGAGCCCAACGAACTATATTCGCATGCAATGCTTGATAAGGATCATTTTGAGGGGGCTGCGAACCTCCTCGGGGGCCACGACTCGGAAGTAACGATTGGCCAATTCCTGACAGAACGATACGCCCTGGTCATCGATTTCCGGGCTTCCCCTGACCACAGCCTGCATGGCTCTGGAAGGCCTCTGCAAAGGCTTAGTGATGGGATAACGCTGCACATGACCAAGAAAGCTGACGGAACCGGGGATATACGGTGCTATGTGTACTTGCTGATGGACGCGCAGCTGAACATTCTCGATGGGCGATTCCACTCCGTCGAATATTAAAATAAAATGGCAACCATAGCGGTGATCGTAACAGGCGCGGCAATCAATGCATTAGCATTTTCAGGGACCAACTATCTATTTTCCAAACTTTCAGGGCATGGTGAGGCTGAACGGAAAAGGCATGATAAAGCTATAGAAAGGTTCAATGAGGCCCAGGCTAAATGGATACGGGATAGGCAAGGCACAATCGATTGGTTCAGCGAGCAATGGGAAATGCAAATAAAGGCAGGTAAAAGTCTAAAAGAGTAGGACGACGACCTGTACAAATATTATATGGCAACAGAGGAGGGTAAGCCTAAATTGTCTGACTATTACACACCCTCAAAAAAGCAACAAGATGGGGAATTGACGTTCATCGTTGGCTCCTTGTCCCTACTAGGGTTCGTGGCATATAACTATTTGTAAGAACGTTTTTAACATAAAATAAAACATGTCAAAAGCAGCATCACATATCGTTACCGATAAGGAGGCGGAGAAATTAAGTCTAATTTACTATACGCCCGAGTATCTGTGGACTGGACGAAAAGCCATCAAGCTGCTAGCGAAGGAGGGCGGCCTATCAAAAAAGTTAGTCACTCACTGGCTGTCCAGGAAACTGCTCTGGCTCCGGCACATTAAAAGCTCAAAACGTATAGACTACCCTCATTTTACCATTACAACACCCAACGAAATGCATCAGTTTGATATCCTCTATATGCCCTATGATAAGCTATATGGTAGTACTTACAAGTACATTCTCACTGGTATTGATATGGCTTCGAGATATAAGGTGGCGAGGCCTCTGCGTACCAAAAACGCCAGCGAGGTTGCTGACATGTTGAAGGATATTTAGAAAACGGGACCTTTGCGATACCCCAAGACCTTCCAGTGCGACAATGGTAGTGAGTTCAAGTCAAATGTAACCAGGCTGCTGGAGGACAAGGGCGTGGAGATCTCTCGAGCCACCACCAAGTACCATCATACTTTCACGGACTTTGTCGAGTCTTATAACAAGGTACTTGCGGAAAAGCTTTTTAAACCCCAGGATGCGCAAGAACTAGCCTCTGATGAGACTAGTACCATTTGGGTTAAAAATTTGTACACTATCGTGAAAGGCCTCAATAATACCAAAACTGCCATGATTGACATGAAGCTTAGCAAGGCTATGAAGATGGATAAAGTACCACTCGCAAAAGGCTAAGAATATCCGGAGGAAAAACCCCTACCTGACGACGTGTTGTACTTGCATCTGCTACAACCGGGGGAAGAACATGGGGACTTGAAAAGACGCGCCACCGACGCGTTTTGGAGTAGGGAAATGTATAGGTTGGATCGTATTGTAGCGGGTAGTCGCGTGCTATACTCTTTAAAGGACGGTCCTGAAAGAAGCTTCGTGTCAGAAGAACTCATGCACGTACCGGAGGATGTCGAAGTACCTCCAGAGGGTGTGAAGGATTGGTAGATTTCTCTATTCCAATGGGGATGGTGTGGCACCCCCTTCACCTTTACCTATAATTTTTACTACTTATAAGAGTAGTGAAAATTAGCGTCTGCCTAGTCCTCTAATGCCGGAACACCTAGGTCATACAGGTCATCCCGAGTAAGGTCAATAAGACCGAAATGGTTTCCGTAACGCTCCACATGCCCATCCTCCTCAAACCGATTAAAGGAGTGTATACCGTTTGGGTTCTCGATGACGACAATCTCCTCCGCATTAAGGTAGTTGTCTTTAAACCATCTCATTTTAGTAGAAAGAATATGTCTTTGCACACGCGCACAGTAGTATGGAAGATTATGGTATTCATCATCATCATATGAGGTATGTTTTCGATATATCATAATCATATTGTCCTTTCTTGGATCTTGAGCATGCGGTACGGTACGTTCTTTGAGCCTCTCATTTTCCTGGGTCTGTACCTCGAGTTCGTATCCCAGCTCCACAAGTTGTTCATCCCTGGAATCAAGATCATCCTCAAGTATAGCGACGGTGATATCTCTGTCTTCGAGGGCCTGGCGATGCTCCTTAATTACATCTTGTAATTTTTGGACACCTGCCCGAGTAAGCCATTTGATGACCCCTACAGCTTTGGGCTTTCTGGAACGACGCACAATTTCCAATGCGCCCTCAAGCGTGACGAATACATCATGGCCATTTTTCGCCTTACCAAGGGGGCCATGGGAGATGCCTCATTAGACCCTACTATTTCAGACCTGGTAGCTAGGAATGTTGAAGGTATTGTCATATTTTTCACCTTTTCAATACCCAGGAAACGTCCCAAATCGGCGCGCTTAAACATAGGTTGATCCTGCTTGTTGGACAGGGTTTCAATGGCTCCTGTGTTGAACATAACTTTCACGACATCTTTCTATATACCAATGCTTACCCAGAGGTTTTCCACCGTGGTCATTCACAGGAGACATCGTGCCACCCCCCTCACTTTTACATATAATTTTCACTACCCGTAGGAGTAGTGAAAATTGTGTCCGTTTACAACATGTCAATGTCAAACATGCCCTCGAAGAGCTCCCGCGTATCATCATCAGGTAGGGTGAAATGGTTCTTATAAAAATTGTGCTTGGTAAGTACATCATCGTTGAACCTACACCAGGCATGCACGGCATTAGGATCATCACATTCCGGTTTCCTTACAGTCATCTTGGGGTACATTGCTTTTAAAATACTTATCCTTGTACCGAGTTTTTTACGCTGACATCTGATCATATAGTGATCATGCCCGCCTTTTTTCCATGCTCGTGGGGATCATTTTTATCAACCACGCACAGCACGTTGTCATATTGATGCCTGTGTGGAACATGCCTCTGCCGTAGTTCGGAGTTGTCCTGCCTAAGAACACCAAGATCGTCCTCGAGAATGGCGATGGCCACGTCCTTTTCCTCGATTGCTGCGGCAAGCTCCCTAGCCTCATCTTGCAATTTTTCTACACCTTTTCGAGCTAGCCATTTGATTAGCCCTATAGACTTAGGCTTTTTTGATCTTACAACAATCTCCAAGGCTCCGTCCAATGTGACAAAAACGTCATGACCATTTTTTTCCCTCTTCCAACGGTGTACGCGCCGCGTACACCGTTTATACCCTCTATTTCTTGCCTTGATACTATCATTTGTCGATTAAGGCCATACCGCGGTGCATTTAAAATATTCAGGAATCTCTCGAGATCGGCGCGCTTGAACAGGGGCTGATTTTCCTCATCGAACAGGGTTTCAATTGCTCCGGCTGGTACTGCATTGAAAAGCGAGGCCTGTAATGACATCTTTCTAATATATCAATGCCCGGCCAGGGGATTTCAACGTGTTCACTTGAGAATTTAACTCGGCCTTGATGTCAGCCCAGTCTGAAATAAGATTGGTTTCTTCGTCAATCATCTTCATGTCTGAGGACGTCATTTGTATCCAGTTTTGTAGATGGACGTGAAATATCCAAGAATTTCTTACCCGCCATGGCATATGCGAAGGTAAAACTAAGGTCTACAAGGTCTCGTAGGGCATATCTAAAGTCTCCTTTTCCTTGGGTGATACGTTGCTTGTACTCATTTATTTAGTGTCATTTTTTTTAAAAAAAATCTATAACATTTTGAACATAGAGATATTTGGCTGGGTTTTACCCTGTTTCCCCTGCTGGGGCTCGGGGGTTGGCTTGCTAGATTCCCCAACATTTTTTAGGGCAAACTTATACCATACCCCGACGCCTATGGCAAGCACGGCAAGCGTACCTACACCATACATGTACGGCATTGGGATCATCGAGTGTACGGAACTAGTCCCAGAAGAGGCTTTGACTGTAGGCTCTACAGTACCCTCTTGTTGTTTCATTTCTTCCTTCCTTTTCTTCATCAGTGCTGCCAACTTGTGGCCCTGGGCCACACGCCCCGGATGCTTTACTTGTTTTGTAATTATTCGCCCTTCTTGTTTCTGATCTTCTTCACTCATTTTATCTTATAGCACCGCCGCCCAAGGCTCTTCCTTAGTCTCCTCCTCCTCCTCTTGTTTCTTTTTTTTCTTACCCATATGTCGGGCTGTATGGCCCGCCACCAAGATGGGGGCTAGACACCTCCCAATGATGCAGTAAGCCAGAATACCAAGATCTGTCATGCCGTCCCTGATGATGGGGTCCTCCTCAATGTCCCTGCGCAATTCTTCAACAGAATCAATATCAACGAAGTTTCCAATCATGCTGGCATAGAGACCGATAACATGGGTAGACAGTGCCCTAGCGGTCTTTTCACCCTTCTCCTGAAGCTCTCGTTGAACATAATCGGTATGTACCTTGTCGATGGCCTCATCCGGAGCCTTGTCGACAAAGCCTTCTGTACATTTTTTGGGCAAAAAGTGTCCTTTGCCTTTCCTCATGGCCTCCTTCAAAGCCTGACGTTTATCGATGGGTTTCTCTATCTGTTCATAGGTTTCTGCGGATTCATCGAATACTCGTGCAAGATCAGACATCCTGTTTATTATACGGTGGTATCCAAAAAAAACATAAGCAATCAGAGCATACGGTAGAAGTATAGCGATTAGTAAACACATCTCCATTTATTCCCGGGTAGAAACCTTGCCAAGGTGATAATCTGATCAGATTGAACGATCCGTTTGTCATCTGCCCTGTTTAGTGCTAACTTCGATACCTCTTGGGTATAGACCTGATGCCTCTTATTTTGAATTAAGACCTGGCTCTTGTAAATATCAACGCCCTCTTCCAGGCATCGTCGATAGTCGTCGAAGGTAATGGACTTCTTGGTTACACATCTCTTCACGCCCTTGGCTTTGCGATCACCGCCCTCTTTTGTAAGGCTTTCGTAAGCGTATAACTTGGCCCTCAGGGTGATGAACTCGGTCATAACCTTGCCCGCAAGCTCGTCCTTCATGAGACCTACGACTTTTTTGTTCTTGCCAATGGGGAGGGGCCTATTATCGTCCTTGCTATACGCACTTGTATCAAATCGATCTTCAACATCGTTGGCAATGTCGCGATAAAAATCCTCCGTTCTAATATGGTACACAAAGGAGTCCGTATCAATGTAGCATAGCTGTAATTTGCTACTCTATTTGGGCTGCATGAAGTCATAATGAAACTCATACATGACCATTTTTGACAGGTCCAAGATGGCCTGGCCTATATATACAGGCTTGTTCATCTTGACCTCAGTCTTGCCCATCTCAACGCCTAGGAAGTTCTTGCTGAACCGGCTTCCACCCTTGAAATTTGGCTTCATGACAAGCTTCGTATACTTGTCCTCGTTGGTGACCAGCTGAATGTTGCGGTGGTTCCGGATGTTCTCCATGGTCTTCCCAAACACGTTCAAATTCATGAGCTTATAGAAATCTTTTTCAAAATCGTTGTTGGCAGCCGTTCTCAGTCTCGTGTTGTGATCGATGTACCCCCTCAGCAATGCCCTCTGATTGAACCGAATGACTCTATGCACCCTCTTCAGCTCAAGCCCATGTTTTAGGGCCTCATGAAGGGCTCTTATATGCACAACGTACTTCCGCTTGTTTTCCAAATTTGGTACCAATTTCTCGACCTTGTGTACCGTCCTGCGTTCCGGTAAGAAAGGCAGCTCGTTATGGGTATCATGTAGCCTCTCGGGGTACTCTATATCTACCTCTAAAATATATCCATGTTTATTGTCCCTAACGAGCTTCTCGATTCGTTTTTCTGTAAAGGCCTCGGTATTTGACACCCATTTGAAGCCATCTGTTGGGAGCTCCTGTCTCATAGCCCACCCGTACAGGTTGTTCGCATCCAAATACTGTAGATATGATGACTCCTTATCCGGGTTATACTGGTCTCCCATATACCTGTTGTTAGCTTTCGCATAGCGATGTACGGCCTGGGTTATACCTCCTCTAATCCCTTTTTTAAACATCAGGAGTATATCGAGGTCCGTAAGGAGCTCTAGCCTGATCCCGGTATACTTTAGTGCCGCCTTCCATGCTAGACCCGGAGCACTGTAAAAGTGGGCAGGGTCTAGCTTATAGTTTCTTAGGCAGACGTCTCTAAAGGTTTCAAAATCTTCGGCTAATAGTAGGACGTCCGTGGTCAGGTACACGTCATGATAGTCCCCCATGGTGACGCTATCGCTCTCTGGAGTTATACAATCCCAGACCCTATTCGCATAGACATAATCCTCATCACTGATCCCATTCATGTTCAGCTTGCTATAGAATGCCTCCCTGGGGGGCAGCCCCAATTCTTCAAATCGTTGCCATCCGTCCATACACTCGTACGGGTACACGCCCTTTCGAAGCATCAGCCTGAAAGTATCATCTTTGTCGATGAACTTTGCCATGGATGGTACGTTTGCCTTTACCTGATCCTGGTTTAATTGCTTGGTAGTATTCGAGTCGCAATTTTTACACCAAAACTTTGCCATATACTCGGCGTCTATACCCCGAAATTCAAGACAGGTATCTGCACACTGCTGGTATTTCATGCCGGCGGTGTTTGTTCCGATTAGGTTGCTTGCCAATTTGTCCAGGCTTGATGGCATGAATCGACAACTGTCGATGAATCGAATCTCTATGGTCTTGTACGTTTCTCCATCATCATATCCCATGCCTGCAAGCGATACCTTGATTTTCACGTTGAAACTGATATATTTTTCAGTATTCTCTGCTATGCACCCAATGTCCTGGGTGCCGTACTTCTCGCCCAGTTCTCGGATAAACAGGTGTGCGTCGTACCCCGAGAGATTGTGGAAGATGACGGGAATATGGCCAGGTATTTTGTATCTGAGATTGCAGATTGCGTGCGCTGCACCTCTATACAGCCCCGTATAGTGACAATGATCTCGAACCTTACGGCTATACTCGCAGTAGTCAAACGGCTTCATGGAGATGTGACATTTCGATGCCTCGTCATGTTCCCTTTTTAACACCTCTGTTAGGGGCTGCATGGGTTGCTGCGGGTAGGTATTGTAGAGACGCTTCACCTCGTCCTCCAGATGATGTACACCAAACAGACGGTACATGCTTACTCAGCTTCTTCGTCTCCCGGCGATCTTCATCTACCGGTATTAATAGGCTTTCAAAGTCCGCATAGATAGCAAATGGTACCTTAAATTGCATCTGGCCATCCCTATAGAATAACCATTTTTCAGACTCGTTTGGCATCGTGATTTTAACTGCCTCATGGTCTTTGCAGTAGCCATAGTGTTTGTCCCTTGATTCAACTGTAGGAAAGCCCTGTAGGCAATTCAGGCAAAAGTGCATCGCATTCCTATTCTTCGAAGTCTCCTTGCCTAGGAGCCTCGATAGACTTTTGACGGCTGTATAGTGGGTATTTTTATAATCGGTAATAAGCAGTAGAGTCACCACCTTAGTACGTCCGTTGTGCACCGATCGCCGTAGGATGTTGATCTTCTTCCCCGTCACATACAAGACGTTCACCGCAATGTCCTTGTTATTCTCCTCAAACTTGTATATTTCCTTGATTGGTGTAGAGAACCCTATACCCTCCCAATTATAGAGGTCTACGTAGGGTCTCATCTGGGAAATTCTATTAGGGTTACTTCCAATATCTATATGATGTAAGGATGCTATGACGGCCCACTTGAAACACTCTTCATCTTCATTCACTGGGTTGATTATGGCCTTCTTTGACGCTATAAACTTAGGTGCCTCTATATACGAGGAGCCCCTTGTTAGCCGCAACTTATGGAAGTCTACATCAAGGTATAGGATTCGACTAATCGTAAAGCCACTTTGAGGTAGTGCTGGATGTTCCACATGTGTTTTGATATTGGCAAACATCCTGTCCAGCACGTCGTCTATGTTGCTACCTTGAAAGACTGAGGCCATATTACTATTGAAGGCCTTCTTCACCTCAATATACTCATCGTTGGTACCCTCCATATTTGATGGCTTTTTCCACATGATCCATAGGGACAACTGTATCTTTGCTGATTCCATATCAGCCACCTGCTCCTCAATCAATGTTTTGACGTTGGATCTCACCATTCCAATATAGCCGTCGACGTCGGCTCCTCCCATACCATTAATGCGGAAACTTCGAAATGTCCTGTGGAGAGCATGCTTATGTTCCTGAGGTGTGAAATCTTGCTCCGGCTGATTGTAGAGATTTTGAATATCTGGAAGATAGTCTTCCTCGGCCTCTTTTTCTACCTCGTCATGAAGCGTAGGTTTCCTGTTGGCTGCCATATCATAGAGCCCCATCACCCTATGCTTGAATGCTGCATAGGTTCTCTTGACCCCCTCCTTTATAGGTTTTGGAACTGCGTTCACCAGCCAATTATACCATCCCTGCATTTTGTTTGTCACGATAGAACGATTTTTCGATAATTCCTGTTGCTCAAATAGATCCATATCCTCAGACGTTATGGTAGCTGGCTTGGTGGGTAGTTGTTTAGGCGGCCTCCAAGCATAATGTGGTTTCTCCAATAAAGAAATTAATTTGGCCTTGCGTAGGTTGTGATAACCCTTAAGTTCACGGCTTTTTGCGATATCACGTAATTCTTTCACAGTGCGTGTGTTCATTTCTTTATTGTATGAATTTTTTCATCCTCGGAGGATTACAAGCTGCTCAATACTAACACATCTTACTGCGCATGCGTTGAATTATTAGCATTCTATAAGGGAATTCCCCTTTCTACTCATTTTTGTATGATTTGATGTGCGCGTAGATTATTAGGGAATTGTGCTAGAAATTTACTCATTTTTGCATGATTTGATGACGTCATCATTTTATAAGGGACTTACCCTTGAATTCTATGACTCAACACCGCATGGTAATGGATTTGTTGTGATTGGCTGTGACGTGTGCGAGTGCTCGTGCGCGACTGTGCCAGAAGGAACATTTCCCTATCTCTACACGGGATTTTAGAATAATTAAACTGTATATATTTATGATTGATTGTTAGTTTGTTTCGTAAGAATAATTTATGTTTTTTTTAATGTTTTTCAAATTTAGCGACAATTTCTCGTTTTTCAAGAAAACAATAACTTTTACTCAGTAAGTTATCAACCAATTAGGAAAACAGTATCAGCTTTTTGCACGCTATTTCAGCCAATCAGAGAAAAAATATCAGCTATTTATTTGCACGCTATTTAAGCCAATCAGAGGAAAAATACCTTTCGAGCTGTCGAATTAAAACATGGTAAAATTTGCACTCGTTTCTCGTTGGAAAATAAAAATATAGCATATATTTTGTGAGGGTTATTTAATCACAGTGCGAGAAAAACTCTAACCACATGATAATGATTCATACATTTCTTAAGATCTTTTCGCTCTTAGGTTACACAAGGTACAAAAGATCATAAAAAATAGTATCTACAATTAAGTTCGCCACCACAAGTGATTGCATAAGCTATTTCTATATTAGATTCACGTGTTTTGCAGACTTAGATTTTGGTTATTTTTAAAATGGGCTAATTGTTGCTGACAGCATGGCAACTTTCTACTATCTAAATTGCAGTTTATTTCGTAGTGTTTACGTACTGGAGAATGCGACTAGCACATTTTGAACGCTGTCTGCCTGCTCCGGAGCATTCATCGCGTGAAGATCTTGTCCATATTTGAAAAATGACGTGAAAACTGCATTTGTCTCAATAGTTTTGTCCAGAATTATAGAGCATTTATGCACGAATCTACTTACTTGATGTTGGTATGCTCCATTGAAGATGAATACTCTTCATTTTTAACTCGTGTATTGTTACATTTGAAAAATATTTGGCTACTCCAAATAATCGAATATTCGGATAGCTAAGCGCAAGATCCATTTCCTTCTCTGCTTTCATTGACTAAATATAAAAATAAGTATGTTGAATTGAAAGCCTCTAAATGAAATTTTTAATAGTTTAAGTTTCTGTTGGTATCTTTTTCTTCTTTTTTAAGTCTGTGTACGTTTGTGGAATTTGAAGCTAATGATGGAATTCTTTTTTGATTACGTTAATTTCTAAGATTACTCTAAGATATCACGTGCGGTTTTATAACTGCCTAGATACTCATTCTGTGTCGACAAAAAGAAGGTTTTTGGAGTTATGATTTGTTACATTGCATAAAAAGGCCTTTTGTTAACCTGGTGACATCATGATGTTAGTCATCTGATGCTCTGATTAACTTACATATTTGCAAAAATATCAGACAAAACCGTTGTTCTTATGTTCTAATTACACTTCCTGAAACTGTTATTCTAAGTAAAAGTTAAAATATTATTTCAGAGGGTACCAACTATAAATAACTGTTCCTTTTTAATATCTTAACATTAAATGAACGTACTGAGGACCATTTGAGTTGATTTTAAATTAATTTTTACTGAAAAAACATTATGAGAATGTTACATACGTCTCTAGAAAAAACAAGTGCAGTGCGTACTCTTGCAAAAAATCTCAGCAGATGAAAAACAAAATTTAGTCTTACGCTTAACGTAAAAAATACCATGTTACTTTGACCACTGCAAAACCATACATCACCAAACAAAACATCACGCAGACGAATGGTTTCACCGCCAACATTTGATTTACAAACAATATCATACGGTCCTCCGGCTTTATAAGGTTCCAGCGCTATTTTCCATACGATAAAACCACGTGAATCTAAAGTAAGAACAGAAAGTACAATGAAGGAAGGTACAAGATAGTAATGTGTGTAAACATGGATATACGATAATAGTATATATTTGTATATCTATGGTACAAATGATTTTACGAACTTTAAAAGAACGCTAATATGTTTTAGCAATTAACTACTAGCCTTTATATGTTTCAGTGCGATAAGTTTGACTCTCGCTGGTCTTAGTATGCTTCACGGAAACGCTTATGGTAGTATAAGTGTCACTGTATCCCCACAAAAATGCGCGTTGTGGCGACCTTTGTAACACCATGTGATCAGCGTAGTGATTGGCAAAGCGAAATGTTGCATAATTATCACACAGAACGCTCGAGATCATTAATAAAACGGTAAGACTTGTTTGAAACATCTCATGCGACAACTTTTACCATATAATTACTTTTTGTCTGTCTTTACTAAATCTTAATGAAGTTTTCCTTGATGGAAGTACAATTGTGTATGTTTATATTTTAAACTGCATGTTGTTATTCATAATATTTTGTAATTGGAGCTCTTTTTATCGTTGGAAACCAACGTTTTTTCAGAACATGTTATACATTTAAGTAAATCTAAGCAATCATTTGCATTAGTGTTCCAAAGATGATGGATAGAATGGGAAATGAACCTACAGCCTTCCACTTGCTGAGTGATTGCTTTAGCGATTGCGCTATTGATGCAATGCCTTCTATTATTAGTAGTTAATGTATATTTTCAATCCCAAAGGCGTACCATAATGACGTATTACAATGTATATGAGAAAGAAATAACGTGTTAAATTACAAAATAGTAGATTGTTAAGAATAGGTTAACTGTACGTCAAGAGATTCTTAGAAGACAACACAGGTCTTATCATTGACAATCTGAAACTTTTACCGTATGGATGTCCATTTGTTTATCTTCGTTGTGCTGTTAAGTTGTGTAATAGACTTAAAACTTACCAAAAGGCATAATGAACATTAAGGATTAACTTTGACATTAAATTCGGAGCTACAACCATCCACATAATCTTTGAGACAAACTAGAAATTCTATCAAAAAAACAGAAATGGCCGTTGACGCAAATGTCCATTTTTCCAACTGAGACGGTTTAAACATGTAAAAAGGTATAATTAGCCTATAGCAGCACTGTAAGGCTTCGTTCTAGTGAACTTTTCGGTTTCACTAGTTGAATTCAGAATTTCCTAAGACCCACCCTAAGTCGAAGCTAAAGCTGAAGTTCCGTGAGCCTGGAGGCAGTACGTCGAGTTTGAGAAGACTTGTGGTGCGAGTTTGTGAATTTTTTTTTTTAAAAATCGAAAAGTCTCAATATATTATGTGGGTGATTGTAGATACCATTTTTGATACTATCTATTTTCATCATTTTTAAAAGACAAAGCTTGCTAATCTAAATTGAGCACCCACACCACATGTTGTGTTTTGTGTTTTCCGCTTCAAAATTATTTTGCGCGGAACGGAACGGACATAAACAGTACAGAACAGAACAGGACATTTTCCGCTTTTAATTTCGACTTTATAATATTACGCACATTTTTATACAGATAGTATACACACGCAATTTCAAAGATCCAGGCGCAATTCTTAGGAGAATAAATTATCTGATTAGATAACTAACTTTCTATCTGTTGTTTCCGCACAGAACACCAAGAAAGAAGTTGAACTCGGTTTTAATTTGGCCGGGACAGAACAGACATAAAAAAATTTATATCACCTGATTTAAACAATGAGTACCCACGTGCATGCAACTGAGCCAGTTTTTTGCCCTTATATAATTGATATTATCTTTCAGTCATTTTTTTGATAAGTCATTGTTTAGATCGTCTTATTAACATTGTATAAGCTTCCATTCTAATAAGTGTAACGAGTTTTTATCATTGTTGTCAAAATCAAAGTAGTTATAGTTTACTCTTATTATTTTCTTTAATTTTGATTCTTTGGCATATTTTCCTGATATTTTTAAGAAAAGAATTAAAAATATTTATTGTTAAGAGGGATAAAATGAGAAAAAATCTTTTTTATCTTTCAGTGTTTTCAATAGTGTGCTCAAAGTTTAAAATTCCTCAAATATATTTAATCTGTATAATAATTAAAGAGAGTTATGCAGAACGAATAAAAAATTGCATCTCTACATATAGCATTGGAAACATTCACACTTTAATAATCTATACAAATATATTATTATTTATCATCTATACCTTTTTAATTTATTTATTTATTTTTTTCGTTTTTATCCTGTTATGTTATGTTATCCTGTTGTCTGTTTAACAATAACTAGACCCATAGTTCTGCGAAAACACTTTACCTTTAATTTTAAATAAAATATTCATGAGTTATTAATTATTCATAACGTTCAAGTGGGTGTAACCATGATTCTTGCAGGTAAAAGCAAAGGTCTTTGATTTGCTTTTTCTCGAAATAAAATTTTCAGTCGTAACGGTATATTTTTTGTCGAACACTCCCCTCCATCTTGTCGAAATTGTACGAAAACAAGTTTGTTGCGACAATTATATCTTTGGTTAAATAACTTTGCTTTTTCTAGCGCAGAAAGTGAGGAAATATCAAGTTAATGAGCTATCATGCTTAAAAATAGATAAATCAGTCATAAAACAGCTATTGTAACACAAAATATGCTATATTTTTGTAACGTGTTGTTTTGAGGAGAAAAAGCAAAATTTTTTAGAGCTGAATAAGAGCTTCGCAATCATATTTTTTTCAAAGAACAAAAATTTTACTGAGGGGAGTGTTCGACAAAATGAACTGGAAGGGTGAATTTTTGTATATAATTCTACTTTTTTTATGGAAATATTTTATCATCATTCTAGAGATAATTTATTCGGCTTTCAGAATATATATATTTGCTAGGGTTAATATAGCGAGCAGAGGGGATATTTTAATTATGCTGAGTATGTGCCTCAGGGTGTTACCGTATCCTTAAGACCTTTACAAACACTGATGCAATTACTTTATATCAGGATTTCTTAAAAATCAACCATAAATTTGAGATGTTACATCCCCGTTTGACAGCATTTGTTAAAAAACATTCGGGAATGCCATAAAACAACAAACCAGTGCATGACAGGGCAGAACAGCGAAAGCTTTTGATATCAACAAGATTTTTAAGTAGCCTATGGATCGAGATGCAGCGATATAGTGCTATTTAGTTTCAGATACTAAAAATGCTAAATCTCCGTGTGGGCGCAAACAAGCAAACATTAGCCACTGGCCAAACTTTCGTATTCTTGAGAGAATTTTGTCCATTTTGTCCTAAAATCTTGTTCAAATAAGTATTAATATTTTCGGTTTCCGTCAAAAGTTATATCGCTTTTTATATTTTTATTTTACAACTCTCGTATACATATCCTGCCAAAAAAGACAAAAATATAATACGCAATTACATTATGAAAGAACATTGTGAAAAAATAGAACATAATATAAGGAGAATTAAAAATATCAAAAGTTTGGCAACATTCCACTTCTTATGTTACGAAAAGCTCGCACAAATGATAAAGAGCAGGAAAAAAATCCACGAATTTTAATGACCTCATGTAACAAAATCAGATTCTAAAAATAACAACTTACAAATAAAGTTCAAATAAGAAGAAGTCTTTTAAGAAAAGAATTATGAAAATGGTAATATCAAGAGTTAAAGAAACGGATCATATGTAATGAAGGTGGACTTGGTAAGTTTCCTCTAGCCCCCCACACTGCACAAAACTTTAACAGGCACGGTTCCAGTTTCCATGCATATCGTAGAGCAGTACTTTTGCCTGATGGATGCTTGCTAATAGTGATGTATAAACGATATTTCTTGTGTGATGTAATGTAAAATCCAGTCCAATCGTTTGATTCGTAAAATAAAACCTAAAATTTCAAGTACACAATAAAATGATTTCTAAACGTTATATGTTGCCTCTTGTGTTTTTCGATATACCTGTAATAGATATATAACCTGTCGGGTTTTTTTCATAACTTTTCCTGTTACGCCGCATGGTTGTGATACTTATCCCAGCGGGCACTTCAACGTTGAATCAGCGTTGCATGTGTCGTTGAATGGACGTTGATTTTCCGTTGAAAATAAAAGTTTTTTTGACGTCTTTTTTCGACGGCTATTCAACGTCAGACAACAACGTCTTTTCAACGCTGAAACAGTATATCGCAACGTCTAGTCAACGTCGTTTTCTATGTTGTTTAGAAATGTTCTTGCAACCCTCATTTAACTTTTTTATACGTTGAAACAACGTCTTGCAATGTCTAATCAACGTCGTTTCTCTGTTGTTTAGAAATATTTTCGCAGCCGTTATTCAACTTCTTTTCAACGTTAAAACAACGTCTTGTGAGGTCTAACCAACGTCGTTTCGATGTTGTTCAAAATTGTTCTAGCAACCGTTATTCCACTTTTTTTAGCGCTTAAGCAACAGATTTGGAGATTTGGTCAAATCAATCGATAATGTTAACGTATCCTCTCCCCAGTATGTTCCCGATGTTTTTGTAGATGACCATCCCGAAAAAAAATAATATCGTTCGCACTGTATACGATTTTTTAGCATAATCGTCAGCATTATATACAACTTCTCCAATAAAAACATGGTATATAAAACAATGGTGTTATGAAGGAGTCTTTTATACCTTCATGATGAAAATTAACAGGGTTTTATGATAACAAAACATAAGATTAAAACGATACATACAGTATTCGCAACGGGTGCTATGTAGAAATCTCCAGTATTCAGCCTAATTAAAGTTAACCTCAATAGAAGCCGCCGTGGAATCAAATTTCTTAAAAACTTCCTTAAAAAAGGATCCACACTTCCAGTGAAATCAGATCGCTAATATTCTTACATAAGTTTCTCGCCAATGCCTGAGGGTTATTACACGCGACAAAGTAGGGGTGCAAATATGTGAAAACGAAGTAAATAAAGAGTTATTATTGTATAATAAATTATAATTTGATAATATTGCTTGTATTTTAGATGTGATCTAAAATACAAGTTGACCTGCTTGTTTCGCTTGAAATACTATGACGCAAGCCCACTGACAACTATTCGAAGAAATAAATCGAACGTTTAGTACGCTCTGTTAACAAAACTCATTTCATAAGTATCCAAAGTTGCAAACACAAATGTTAATATTTATAAAAAAAAATGCAGTGAAAAGAGTGATTATATATATATATAAAAACATTACGTCGGCCTAATATATCCAATGGCTGACAAATTACGCATGTAGTTATTAAGTCAAATGCGTGTTGTTGTTAATAAGACAGCTTTAGTAAGTGAAGAATGGAATAGTCATAGTCAGGCGTATTCTTTTAATTCTTAGTTGGTTTATGACGATCTTAAAAATAACATCAAGTACGCTTCGTTATTCTGTTGGACAGTTTTGGAATAAGACTTCTATGAACGTCTGTTTAAAATATAAATTTACAATCCAGCTGAGATGAACTAAAATAAATAAACAATCTTACTAAAATATTGTGTAAACGTCGATAAGACGTCGGTGAAAATATCCTTGCGTTGATGACCCTAAATCCAACGTTGAAAAGACGTTGGATTTAGGGTTGAGACGTCGCGACCAGAAATTAACGTCAAAACAACGTTGAATAAACGTCGTGTGGTCACTGGGATTGAGTTTTTTATATTTATCTATTAGGCACTTGTAAGCTAATTTTTTAGGTCTCATACTTCTAAGAGTCTTAGAAGTTCTACTAACATTTATTAACGTTTTCTATAAGTCTTCACCTAACATTTTTGTTTTCATCTGCATTCGACTTATCTATGTTGTCTGTCATTTCGTCCATACAACTGATTATTCAATTTCATAGACAGCCACATACTTTCATAGTATTCAATTTCCTTGTTCATATTCCACGATTTCGTCGTCGTCAGCATCTGATAGCATCTTTTTCCAAGTGCCAAGAAGGTGATCATTCGAATTTATTGTGTTAGGCGGAAGGTACAAAAATTTACTTGGAATTTTGAGTTGAGAAATAGTTGCGTGTTATCTAATATCTGTTACCGAATTTATACAATTTACACCGTTGTTGTTAGCGAATATTGGCCGATAGGTGTTATTGTTTGCAGACCAAAAAGAACAAAAACTCTTGCTATAACCTTGTAAATGGTAAAATATTTTGAATGTGAATAAAGGATTCACGAGAACGAGAAAATGACTTGTATTACTATTGATATCTTATTAACATATTCCACTACAACTAATTAACTCACTGGTGGTTAACTGTGACATCTCACTTCACTCTCAGGAGTCTAGAAATAATTTATGAAATAAAATTTCCCAAACCAAATGTGGTTTGTCCACCTCTACTCTCATCCATTGTTGCCTTGACCGTCCAGTTAGTAAGCTACCATTGCTGTGAAGCTTGATTTGCGGGTTGTGCTCATTCTCACTTAACCCTCATCCATCTTGAGAATAACTTACTCATAAAATTATCAACAAACTTCAACTTCAGGTAAGTCTTGTTTGATGGGGAAATATTTGTACCCAATTTCAGCCAATCAAAGAAGAATTACACTGTTTTTGCTATGTATAAAGGAAAAATAATTGCACTTGTTTCTCGGTAGAAAATAAAAATATAGCATATATTTCGTGTAGATTGGCCCATCACAGTGCGAGAAAAGCTACTGCTTACATAAAATTTTGTAGGTATAGCAGAAGGTATCCGTAAAATAAATATCAGCAATACAACTTCTAGTCCTTATATTTACTATCTTTCTTCTATAATAATATGTTATCTGCCTCTTTTATGTTAAAACACCCACGAAATGGGATACCCGAGTATGTCGGACGGATATCTGAGGAGTGGAATATGTAAGGCTGGCGAACCTGAGGATTCTCCCATGGACTATCGACTAGTCGTATCTTGTTCAAAATGATAACCGAATTGCTATTTTGTGGCAATGTTGTATAAAATAACGCTGAACAAAATATGTACGACAGGCATACCCGCGTATTTTTTTAGGAATAATTAAATTATATAACTTATGCAATCTTTTGTTTATCGATAATCTAAAAAAGTACACTAACACAGAAAATTTTAATTAAAAATTAAGAAAAAGTTAATAACCTAGTCATGCCGAAAGTTAAACTTCATTTTTGAGAAACGGACCATACGCAATAAAAAGTGGACTTGGTAAATCTCTACCAGCTCCGTACACTGCACACAACTTTAACAAGCACGGTTCTATATTCCATGCATATCGTACAGCAGTAATTTTGTCTGATGGCTGTTTGCTGATAGTGATGTATAAACGATCTTTCTTGTGTGATGTAATGTTAAATCCAGTCCATTTGTTTGAATGATTAAAAGAAACCTGAAAATACAAACAAAGCAAATAGTTTAGACGTTAAAGGAAAATTTGATAATTTTTTAGCCATAAAATGCCATAAAATATTATTGCAGGCCAAACAAAATTAAAATTATCTTTTTGAGGGGTGTTCATAATTATTTATTTATTCAGGCACAAAAAATCCTCATCGTCCACACAAATACTTGAAAAATACTACTAATATTAATTTTAAAAATTCTGGTATTATTAAAATTCTTTTATGAGATAGATCGTACCTATTCTTTCAGAAATGGAAGCAGGTCATTTAACTCTTGTTTAACTTAGAAATACGATTCAATTACGTAAAACATTAGTTTATTAAGATGAAAACAAATAAGTGTCGGCAACGGATCAAATTTATCTTGATTCATCATAAGCCGACCTTGCCAAAACCTAATTGTTCATCACTTTGTTCCGTCACTCTTTTATTTTTTGTTGAGATTCCCTAAAAAGTTTTTATAAATGTATATATCTTCAAATTTTTAAAGTGTATTTTCAGTCCATCTTACGGTCATTGTAATAAATACATAAATTAAAGTTGTATTGTATGTACCTCAAACCCAGCCTTTGTTCGAATTTCAATTCCAAATGTTCTAACCGAATCTTTTTTGTAAATTACAGCCAGCACACATGTGTCATCGCATTTTGCCGAAACCAACACTTTTTCTATTATAGGACCTGTCCAAACTGTTTCTTCATTGTAAGCGATATTACGTGCACCCAAAACTAATCTATCAGCGATATCACTTTTATAGCGGGGATGAACAGACGAAAATGGAGAAGCATTGTCAGGCAAGTCCATAGCGACGGCCATAAATGTTTTGGGCTGCTTTGGGTTTGGTACGTACCCATACTCAGCCGTTTGTTTCCATCTTATTACTGTGTAGTTTGGATGTGATAAATCATTTCCACAAACGGAGATCTATAATGATTCAAATGTGTGTGCTTATGTAGGAACTTCAGAATGGGTGATTGGTCGTCTATTGGATTTATTTTATATTAACTTTCGAAGGCAGATACGATATCTTACCGCCGCTAAAATACAAAAGTGAGGCTGAAGAAAAAGATAACATGTTTGGGAATATACCTGAACAAATCCAAAGGGAAACATTAGGTCTGTACTTTTCTCAGTAGATTTGTACCATTCTTTTCTCCATCCAGCAATCATAGCTGGAAAGGTGCAGTTGTATGTATCTGGATTTGGAGTATTACTTTCTCCTTGATACCAAATTACACCAAATATCGTAGTATTTAATAATGGATATACCATGGCGTTCCAAAGCTGTGATGCCGAATTTTCGTTGCTAGTAAAATAAGTTTAACAATTAATTAAGAATTTAACAATTAATCTTCAGGGCCAAGATCAAAAACTTCAGGCGCGTGCTGCAAAATTTTGTTGCAAGGTTTTTGGCTGCACAGGGCCAATTACGCAATCGTTTTCTAGAACTGCAGCGGCAGAGCCCATCTAATATTTTTCAATTGTTTTCTGCAGTGTATTTAGCAACATGTTGATTGTTATGCGCCACTAGCCACATTTTTTACTGCAACAACAATTTGTTCCATGCCCATGCTTTAGCGCATGCAGCAATCAAGCAAGCAGGGTGCTTTATTATTTCAAACATAGTTCGCGTTAACCAAGCGCCTATATTAATTAAGGAAATTTGGCGGTCCTATCAGGCCATGATATACATACTCTCCTGAGGCAATGTTAGGTGATATAATATTTACTAAACATAATATTTTCCAAAATGAATTACAAAATAAGTTATCGGTAACCTTTTGATAGTGTATGAATATTCCAAAGAAGGCTAGACCTAAAAAAACAAAAACAGTGTGATATCTTTAGTGATTGGCATTAACCTACTTGCTAGACGCGTTACATCTTGCTAACATCTCTGGCGAAGACCAAGCTTCTATACGCGTGCCACCAAAATTAGAAGAGATTAGACCAATTGGAACATGATATTGATCAAACAATCGTCTACCATACATCCAACATATCGCTGAAAACTGTGATAGAGTTCCTAAAAGTAATATCAGCCCTTTTTACTACGCTGCTAGAGTTTAATTGCGACAACAAGTTGAAGCCCCTAAATAATTTGAATATGATTATTATTTTTTATTATTAAAGTTCATCTCTGTGGGACCTCTTTATATACATCATATTGAAGTCAAAATAAAGTAATACAACACTTCATACACTTCTTCAGAATTTTTAGATCTTAGGGTACCAAAGGTACAAAAGATTATGAAAAATAGTATCTACAATCCGAGTCAAATATGTTAAAACAAGACAGCAAACTTCTAAGTTCGCCATTACAAGTAATTGCATAGGCTATTTCTAGACTCACGCATTTCGAACATGTAAAAGTTGACCCGTAAATATTCACAGTGAATATAAGACTCAGGATTTTTGTTATTTTTGAAATGGGCTAACTATTGCTGACGTCATGGCAATTCTCCACTAAATAAAATGTGGATTATTTCGTAGTGCCTGAGTGCTAAAGAATGCGACTAGCACATTTTAAACGTTGTCTGCTTGCTGCAGAGCATTCACCGTGTGAAGCTCTTGTCCGTATTTGAAAAATGACGAGAAAACTGCCTTTGTCTCAACATCTTTATCGACAATTATAAAATGTCTATGCACAAATCTACTTACTTGATGTTGGAAGGTTCCATCGAAGAGGAATACTCTGAATTTTCAACTCGTGTATTGTTACATTTGAAAAATATTCGGTTACTTCAAATAATCGAATATTGGGATAGCTATGCGCAAGATCCAATTCCGTCTCTGCTTTCATAGACTAATGTAAAAATAAGTAAGTTACATTGAAAGTCTCTAATGGAATGTTTAATAGTTAAGTTTTAGTTGGTATGTTTTTCTCTACGTGTACGTATGTGGAATTTGTAGCTAAAGATGGAATTCTTGTCCTGATTACGTTAATTTCTGAGATTACTCTAAGATATCAAGTGCGGTTTTATAACTCCCTAGATACTCATTCTCTGTCCAAAAAAAGGTTTTAACGATTTAAAGATGACCACATGAACATTGAAGTTATAGTTTTTACTGAAAGAACATTATGAGAATGTTACATACGTCTGTAGGAAAAAAAGGTTTAGTGCGTAGTCTAGCAAAAAATCTCAGCAGATGAAACCCAAAATTTATACTTACGCTTGACGTAGGAAATACCATGTTACTTTGACCACTGCAAAACCATACATCACCAAACAAAACATCACGCAGACGAATGGTTTCACCGCCAACGTTTGATTTACAAATAATATCATACGGTCCTCCGGTTTTATAAGGTTCCAGCGCTATTTTCCATGCGATAAAACCACGTGAATCTGAAGTAAGAACAGAAAGTACAATGAAGCAAGGTACAAGATAGTAATGTGTATAAACATGGATATACAATAATAGTATAAATTAGTATATCTATGGTATAAATGATTTTACGCATTTTAAAAGATTTCCTGGAACGCTAATATTTTTATGTAGTTAACTACTAACCTTTAAATGTTTCAGTGCGATAAGTTTGACTCTCGCTGGTCTTAGTATGCTTCACGGAAACGCTTATGGTAGTATAAGTGTCACTGTATCCCCACAAAAATGCACGTTGTGGCGATCTTTGTAACACCATGTGATCTGCGTAGTGATTGGCAAAGCGAAATGTTGCATAATTATCACACAGAACGCTCCAGATCATTAACAAAAGAGTAAGACTTGTTTGAAACATATTTTACGACAACTTTTACCATGGAAATTACTTTTGTCCGTATTTACTAAATCTCAATGGGGACATTTTTCTTTGATGGAAGTTTATATTTCAAATGATGTTTATATTTCAAACTGTATGCTGTTATTCATAATATTTTGTAACTGGAGCCCTTTTTCTCGTTGACAAGTAAATTGGCGAGTAAATCCAATTCATATCCATCACCTTTGTAACACTTAATGCGCAGGGCATTAGTGTTACAAAGGTGATGGATATGAAGGGAAATGAACCTACAGCCTTTCAGTTGATGAGTGATTGCACTATTGGTCCTATGCCTTCTACTTTTAGTAGCTGATGTATATTTTCAATAACAAAGGCGTACCATAATGACGTGTTACAATGTATATGAGGAAAAATAACGTGTTAAATTACAAAATAGTAGATTGTTAAGTATAGGTTATCCTTTGTAAGTCAGGGGATTCATAGAAGACGACACAAGTCTTATTATTGACAATCTGAGACTTTTACGGCATACATGTGCAGTTTTTTATTTTTCCTGTGCTTTTAAGTTGTGTAGACTGAGAACTTGATAAAAGGCATAATGAAGATTAAGGATAAACTTTCACATTAAATTCGGAGCTAGATATATTTTTGCATCTATTTTCGTCACTTTTAAAAGACAATACCTCCTTATCTAAATTGAGCACAAACATCACATTTCGCGTCTGTTCTCCACTTCAAAAATATTTTTCGCAGAACGGAATGACATGAAAAGAATAGAATAGGAAATTTGCTGCTAGTAATAAGCCTTTCTCAATATCGCCTTTTCATGATCAGCCGTGGTAGCGAAAAATCAAAACATTGCATAAACCCCAGGTTAGTTGAGGTAAAGTTCAGGTTCTGACCTTAGTTATCCACAAATGTTGGTTTTATAATTTTAAACTGCCATATTCGAAGAATCGTAGTGGATAAAAGTGTATAGGGGATATTTATTGATATTAGGTGTGTATTTATGGCAACTTTAATGTTGGCTAGCTAGCTAACTAGTTAGCCAGCAAACATATTCTTACTTCTCCAAAAGGTTTACATTCTATACTGTAAGGTCTAATTTGTTTACGTAGTTTATTGAAATTATTTTCCTAAAAATGTTACCCAGCTTTTCATCCTAGCTAGATATCATAGGTAGGATGTTATAGCTAGCCATACACACAGGGAGGATGTGCTGGCCAGCTATGTATAGTTATTATTATCACACTCCCCAGCTAATATGCTTTTACTTTTCAATTTGATATACATTTTTAATAAACATATTCTTGGCTCAATTCTCAACTGAAATCAGTAATCAATAATTGTTTATTGGTTCGGTTTGTCTGTTCAAATTCATATTAGCATTGCTGGTTTATTATTTTTTAAACACGTTAAAGAAATGATAAACCTACAATACCAATCACAAATTCTCTGTTGGTATGGTGTCGGTTCTGGCATAATAAAATTTTTTCAGAAGGTGAAGAAACCTCTGAATATTCTTCTGTTCTTACGAAAATATTTTTGCCACAGGTCACATATTTACATAAATAAAAATATTTAGTAGGTGTAGTGCAGGTTCTTAAATCTAAAATTGCTATTATTCTCTTTGAAATTAACTTGACAGAGCAAAATTAGGCCTCTATCGACTATTTTGATGATGACAGTGTTAAACATATGTTGTCTGGGTGGTCCTCAGAAAAATAAAACAAAGTTATTTGTCAGTTGTAAGGCCATTTATATATATTGAAAACTTTCTTAACTTTTTTAGGCCATCAGGTTAAGTTATTGTGGTAAATCGATCTAGTATTAAACATATGTTTCCTATCGCTGCCCAGCTTAACTGACCAAATATGTTATTGCATTAAAACAACATGTGACTTAAAACAAATCATAACTGGTTTATTTACTTAAAAATTCTCTTAGCGTTTAAAGGAGTCAGTTTCTCCCCAAAATGCCTATTTATTATTATTTAATTAAAATACATTGTTTTCTTTATAAGAAATCTGTTGCCATCTCACAGTAGAATGCTTAAATTCGATAACTGAAGTATAATACAAAAAATTTTAATCCCATTTTTATTTTATAAAATAAAAAAAGTAGGAAGCACTACACTTCACGACATTTCGGCCGTTCGACGGTTATTTCAAGTAAACAAGTCCTAATACAATATGTTTATATATACAGTCCAGGGAAAGCTTTCGATACGACCAAGATTTTTTAGTAGCCTATGGATCGAGATGCAGCGATAATGCTATTTAGCTTTAGATAATAAAAATACTAAATCTCCGTGTTGGCGCAAACAAGCAAACACTGACCACTGGCCAAACTTTCATATTCTTGAGAGAATTGTGTCCCTTTTGTCTTAAAATACCTTGTGTAAATTAGTAAATATTTTCGACTTCCCGTCGAAAGTTATATCGCTTTTTATACTTTCATTTTACTACTATCGTATACATATTCTGCAGAAAAGACAAAAATGTAATACGAAATAACATTATGAAAGACACTTTACAAAAAAATAAAACATAATATAAGGAGAATTTAAATTACGTCAAAAAACAAAAGGAAGTTAAAGCAACCGCCTCTTTCTAGGTGTAAGAACCAACTCTTCATAATTTTGGGGCACATTCGATTTTTCATGTTACGAAGAGCTCGCTAAAATGATAAAACGCAGGAAAAAAATCACGAATTTTAATGATGTCATAACTAAATCAGATTCTGACAATAAGAACTTACAAATAAAGTTTAAATAAGAAAACGTTCTTTTAAGAAAAGAATTATGAACATGGTAATATCAAGAGTTAAGGAAACGGACCATATGTAATGAAAGGTGGACTTGGTAAGTTTTCCCTAGCCCCGTACACCGGACAAAACTTTAACAAGCACGGTTCTTGTTTCCATGCATATCGTACAGCAGTAATTTTGTCTGATGGCTTTTTCCTGATAGTGATGTATAAACGATCTTTCTTGTGTGATGTAATGTTAAATCCAGTCCATTTGTTTGATTCGTTAAATGAAACCTAAAAGTTCAATACACGCGATTATCGTTTTTGCCTATTGAGTATATAACTAGTTTGGTTTTAACTCTGATTTTTAGAATATCTATATTGTTTTCGGCTTTCTTAAATATGCATGATCTGAGGCATATACTTTTGAAAAACGGCTATCATTCCAGGTTAATTGACCAGTGTATAAAGTCATTTCTTAACAGAAAGTTTCCCGTCAAATAGGTTCTTAACCTGTTTTTAAAGTTGAGGTACTTATTGTGTTACCTTATTCAGGTAAATTGTCTCTTAAACTACGATCTCGTTTAGTCAGTACATTTGATAAAACTAGGGTTATCTTCGAATCAAGCGGCAGGATTTGGCGACTTTTGCACCGGCTTTCAAAATTCGTTTATGGATTAAGTGCGATAGCTGTAATGCCACCAATTACGGCAAAACCATGTGACATTTAAAGGTTATTGCTTGCGAACATGTGAATGTTTCCAATTAGACTGGGAAAGCCTTCAAGACTCAGAATCCTAGTGCTGTGTTGAAATATGTCATATACTGTAATAAAGTGACTAAGTTTCGATAACTTTGGAATACTATCCAGCGCGTATACTAAATTTGATTTACAACTGAAAGAGATCTTGTTAATCCGTAGAGACAAACATATTCTTAAAATACCTTTGTGTCCATACCTTTGTGTCCATTTTTGGATATCATTTCCTATCGTTGTCCTCACGGACAAAAGTTAAACCATTTGTAAATATATATCAAATTTGTCGTCGTTTAAACTTTGCACTTGAGAATTAGCCGTCGTACGACCGAAAAATACGAACTATATTTAAATATTTCGACAAAAGAGTTGTGGTTTTTCCTTCAGTCAAATTTTATTTGGTTTTCAGAAGCTTTAAACAAAATTTTAAAAATCGTTCAAGAACTTAAGTAAATAAATTTTAGGGAGATAGTGGTATTTTAGACAACTAGTCGGCGTCCGTGGAAAATCCACTGGTCGCCCGTCCTTTTTATACCGCATTGCGTGCGTCTCGCTACTTGCAGTACAATTTGCGTGATAGAAAGACGTAGCACCCTCTGGTTGTTCGGAAAACCCCGGCTGAATAAGGTTAAAAACATTCTATAGCAGATATTTTAAAAAGTATTGATTTTAAAATCGTAATATGGGTAGACTTTGTGGGTGAGCATTCAGAATAATTTTATATCGTAAGTTGTGTATTTTCTCACCTACCTCAAATCCAACTTTGGCCCGAATTTCAATTCCACCTGCTTTCAACATCTCTTTTTTGTATGTTATAGTTGCAACACAAGTGGTCTCACAATTTTTTGAAAGTTTCACTTTGTCAACTACAGGACCTGTCCAATATGTTTTTTCGTTGTAGGCGATATTACGTGCACCTAACACCAGTCTGTCTGCGATTTCACTTTTGTAACGAGGGTGAATGGTATCAAATGGTGTGGCATTGTCAGGCAAGTCCATAGCGACGGCCATAAAAGTTTTTGGCTGTTTTGGGTTTGGTACATATCCATATTCTGCCGTCTGTTTCCATCTTATTATTGGGAATTTAGGATGTGGATAATCTTTGCCAATAACAGCAATCTGAAATGTTTCAAATTAGTGTACTTATTTCAAAACATCTTAACAAGAAATATCGCGAGTCTGGTATAAAATACTTGTCCTATGGATGGACATATGATAATCTCACCTTTTAAAGAACATATAAGCCAACGAGAAAAGAAAAAAGGGAGTAAACGAATACGCGATTGGGTGATGTACCTGAACAAATCCAAAGGGAAACATTGAGTCTGTACTTTTTCCGGTAGCTTTGTACCATTCTTTCCTCCATCCAGCTATCATAGCTGGAAAGGTGCAGTTGTATGTATCTGGATGGTCGACATTACTTTCCCCTTGATACCAAATCACCCCGTATATAGTAGTGTTTAATAATGGATATACCATAGCGTTCCAAAGAGCTGATGGCGAATTTTGATCACTAGTAAATAAGTTTAATAATCAGAATTTGAAATCATAACTAGTGGGCCTTAAAATGTCAACACTTATTACAATAATTATATAATTAAATTCAAGGTTTGTGGTTAAAAACAGTGTAACTTTAAAAATTTAAAGAAAAAAAAAGTAAATAAATAATTTCGGGTTTTGGTCGCTTTCTCCTACGAAGAAGACTTCACCAATTTTTGTTTTTGTGACAGATTCTTATAATTCTGTTAAATTTATAATTTTCGTAACAGACACTGAGAAATGATTACAGAACATCTTTAAAATCCCTAAACAAAATTTTTCCGCATCCAAATATGTTTTTATATTAAGTTATATAGAAACTTCAGAAATAAACTGGAAACTTTGTTACAATGAGTCCAGAGCACTTTTTTTTGCGGCTCAATTTGTCAAATCTTTATCCTCATACTTTCTGTTTATATTTGGTGACACCTTTGCATTCAAGTTGACATTTATGCAACTACATACTTCTTGGACGCATAACATTTTGCTAACATCTCTGGTGACGACCAAGCTTCTATACGCGTGCCACCAAAATTAGAAGAGATTAGACCAATTGGAACATGATATTGATCAAATAAACGTCTGCCGTACATCCAGCATAATGCTGAAAATCCTGACAGTTTTCCTAAAAATAATCTCAGCGTTTGTTAAAATTACAATTCACTCCGGAAAATGATTCTGTTTGTTTTGTCAAGCCATACTGCTCCATCCAAACAATTCTTAAATCTACTTACTTGATGTTGGTAGGCTCCATTGAAAATGAATACTCTTTATTTTTAACTCGTGTATTGTTACATTCGAAAAATATCTGCCTACTTCAAATAATCGAACTTGAGGATAGCTCAGCGCAAGATCCATTTCTTTTTCTGCTTTCATCGCCTTAATATAGAAATAAAGTTGGAGGTCAATAATAATACAATATAAACTGTTTTGTCCATTTAAACCTAGAAATACGCTGCGCGACGGTGATAATTCTATATTTTTTGCTATTTTTTGGGTTTACAGAAAGATTTATTTGTGACAAGGTTGTAAAAAACAGTTTTTGTTTAACAAAAAGGTTCGATTTGGTTTTCATTTTTTTGATTTTTCAAATACATGTACAAAAAGAAAACATGTATTTATAATTTTTTTAAACGAACCAAAATCTATCACAGAAATTCGACGCTGTTTTGCTTGTTGCGCATTGTGTTGATGAATGTTGATAATAAAAACGCAGCTAATTGTACCATCGAACATGGATTTAAAATGATAACATTTCTTGACTGGATGTAGTGTTTCTGATATTTTGCGAAGGATGTTTTTCGAACTGATTAGGTCTGACTTCCACACCTTCTGCTGTCTAATTGAAGCCGTGTGATATGATTTTAAAATTTCGCTGTTTTTTTGTGATCACTTAATTAAGAACATGAATTAGATGGAGGTCGCTTTTAATAAGAGTTAAAATGACTGTTTTTCTGGCAGAGTGTTTCGAGATTTTGAATTCACTGCAACTTGATTTTTAAGTCTCTATATATGTAGCTATGTTTTACCTATTCTCCAGCAATATTATTTTTTTACATTTATAGCTACCATTATAGTTGCTATGAGGTTAAAAGTAATACCGTGCTGTATAAAGCCCGTCGTTAAGGCTTTTTAACCAATCAGAGCTGCGGATTTCCGGTATAAACCGGTTGAAAATTAAATTATATATAAACAAATATATTTTTATGGATATGTGTTCATAATGTGTACGCATTGAAATTTTAAGTTAAAGGGGAAAGGTTTGGAAAGTTATAAATTAGAATCGCTTTGTATACTTAATTCGTGCTCCTTTAAGAAATGCCTCATCTTTGAATACGCTTCCCCGAATAAAATTTAATGAGAGCCTTGTAGTACATTTGAAATGGTTTTGTTTTCATTTAAATTTATTAAAACAAAAGTTTTTACTCAAGAAAAATATCTCAACTGCGGCAATTCTAAATTTATGCTCACATGTGACGTAGGAAATACCATGTTACTCTGTCCACTACAAAACCATACATCACCAAACAAAACATCACTTAGACGAATGGATTTTCCTCTAACGTTTGATTTACAAATAATGTCATACGGTCCTCCGGCTTTATACGGTTCAAGCGCTATTTTCCATGCGATAAAACCTCGTGAATCTGAAGAAGAACAGTGAAGTAAATGAGAGAGAAATGAAGTAAGTTGACACTAACATCTGCACTACGTGCATTTATAAGGATTTAAGAAAAAGACCACATAGATTTCTGACATATTTAAGCAACTAGCTACCTACCTATATATGTTTTAGTGCGATATGTTTGTTTTTTACCAGTCCTAGTATGTTTCACAGAGACGCTTATGGTAGTATAAGCGTCACTGTATCCCCACAAAAATGCACGTTGTGGCGATCTTTGTAACACCATGTGATCTGCATAATGGTTGGCAAAGCGAAATGTTGCATAATTATCACACAGAACGTCTGAAATGAAAAATACTAAAATAAAACTTATATGTACCATTGTGTACTATCACAATTATTTCTCCTGTTTAAGTGAATGTCATAAATTGTTTGTTCTCTCGCCTTATCCGCATTCGCATGTGTTTATATTTCAATCTGCATGTTGGTTTAAAAATATTTTGTAACCTGTGTTCATATAGCTACTCATAACATTTTTTCATGTCAGAATGTTATTTGAAAACATAACATCACAATTAACTATAAAAATCACAAGTTTCGTCATCAATGTCATTGTCGAATTCTTATTTATAGTACACCTCTGCGCTCATTATAAGGGAAACTAGCTATAAAAATCATGAAAAATCCACTTATAGGAAACTTAAACTTTGCTGCGTAATAACATGATTTGTTTCTATTAAATTTACTGAATTCAAACTTGCCAAATCGCATGTCATTTGGTTAGATCCAAACTTCCTAAGACTTATCAATGGTTTCTGACTTAGACCACATTTCAGGATTTCTAATCACTTAATTTCAGTTCGATGTAATTTTATTGACGCAAAGCGATATTTTATCTTTGTACAACTGCACTATGGACAGTTTTTATACAGAGATTCAATTGCTCTATGAAAGTCTTGAAGTAAAATATAATAATGTTCAAATTTGTCAAGGTGCGATTTTGAAATAAAAAAACATATACATATATACATACGTGCATGGTGAATAAACAAATAAATAATTGTATATATAATAACATGCATATAATATATTCTCTGCGGTTTCTAACATTTATTAACGTTGTCTATAGGTTTTCACCGAATAGTTTTGTTTTCATCTGCCTTCGACTTATGTATGTTGTCTGTTATTTGATCCATACAAATGATTGCCCATTTTCATAGAAAAACAGATATTGTCATAGTAATCAACTACCCTGATCACGTTCCTTGGTTCCGTGCTCTTTTGGAACATTTTTGACACGAGGTTTTTTCAACGCTACTATTAAACTGAGCGATACTTGTGTCAAAAGTAACATCAACGGGCTTCAGAGATCCGGCTGCCTTTTCCTGTGCTGTATACATAATGACGTTGTTGACGGGAGCATCGGCAGCATCTGATAGCATTGTTCTCCAAGTGCCAAGAAGGTGATCATTTGAATGTATTGTGTTAGGTGGAACGTACAAAACGTGGTTCTTCTGAATCTTGAAGGCTGAAAATATATACTGCGAATGTTAAGTAAACCCGCTATAGGGTAATCATAAAGGTACTTCAAACTCTTTATCGATACGGTTTGATGGAAGAACTTTTACAAGGCTGTTTGTGTTTTATTGAAAGGCATAATAAAGGAAAAAATCACCTGTTAAATGCAATTCATCTTTTCCAACCCACTTCCCAAGCAAAAAAAATCCTGAATCGTCATCAAGTGGACATTCCATGTGATGAAACGCATGTTGTTCGATACCATTGCCACCTAATGTAGCTATGACATAATCTTCATGATAGGATGTAAGACAAAAATGAAACTTGTAAAGAATAAGGATTTTAAATAAAGACTTAGAAAATTAGCTAAACATTAAATTGTGCCAGTTATTATATATTTTCTGTAAAACAAAAAATTGCTCTCTTGGTTCAAGTTTTCCTTTATAGTGAGAATTTTATCACGTCAGCAAGTGACAGCGTCATATGCCTCTGGTCAGTGTTTTTATCAAAACACCCGTTATCAATGCATTGTTTTAGGCTTAAATTGATAAATCAAATGAACTCTGTCAAACAAGATACTTTAAGTTTTCACACCAGTTTTTATTTATGATCTAAATTAATCTCAAAATATAAACATAATCTGTTGTCAACAAAAATTAGCACGATGAACAAAAAAGTAGCTATGCCGAAAAGAGTAGTGTCATTTAGACGCTTTCATCACCAAGCACCATTTCACGCCCATACGGTATACTGAATATAATTGGTCCACAAGATTCAAAAAACGTGAAAAAAATATCGAGAGTCCCGGAGTTGTTCTTAATGCAGTTAACAAAGTCATCGTATGCAGTCAATTATTGATAAAGGTAAGCAGTAAATTAAGAAAGTCATTAACTTACAGTTAGAGTATTCAAAATTAACGGTACAATGTCTTTGCGAAACAGCTATTATTTTTTCTTTCCCTTCTACAAGATAAGCTCCATAATATGCTAGTAGCTGATTGGTTCCAATATCGACAGGTATGGTACCGTGCCAGTCAGACGAACAAACTAATTTTCCATTCTTTTCACCTTTCTTCACTTTCAACCATTGTGCTTTTTTCAACACTGCATGACGAGGTATTTTTACATCCGATACTTTTTGGTACTGCGTCTGCACCAATTGGAATAGGTCGTAGTCTCCTGGGCGTAAATCAGTGACGTCCTTATTGTTAGTGGATATAACAGTCATCCCAGAGCTTCCCTTTCTCTTAAAATCAATGAAAGCGGCCCATCGTTTTTTAATTACCTCTGAAATATCTTTCGCACCCATATTGCTGTTTAATTCTGATGCTAAAGTTTTATAACTTTTAACACTTTTTTAAAAGAAGCCGTCTGATTCTGTTAAGTTGCAGAACTTATCTGCGCTTTTTATAGGAAACAGATATAAGGGGGCGGTAGTGGACCTCCCAAAATAAGGAAAATTTTGTAACCGGAAAAATTCTTCATACTAACAAACTTTACAGAAACGATATATGGGGTTAAAAGGGGACGGCAATGCATGCCAACATTTGGACAACATTCTAACAGAGCATATTCGGACGACATGCTGGTAATACTAGCGAGTTTAAGATCCGAAAACCGGAACGGCAACGGCGACGTATAAGGAACTGGAACTAGCCGTTCCAGTCGCGGTTCTCGTCTCCGTAAAATTAGGTTAAGATTTTTTGGCGGGAGAAATCAAAACCGAAGGTAGCGAGCGAAAAACAACAACTAAAAAATGCCTAAGTTAAAAACCGTTAGAGAATCGTTGCTGTTAGCTTATGACGATAATATGATCACTGATGATGAATTTGTGCTTTTGTATGAGCTTAACTCATCAAAAAATCCAGAAATACCCTATTGGCTGTATGATAGATTTAATCTTGAACTACTATGTGATGATGAGTGCAGAACTGAATTTCGTTTTTTGAAGAATGATATTTACAGGCTTAATGATGCTTTACAAATACCAGATAATATTTGCTGTTATAATGGCACTGTATGCACATCGATAGAAGCACTATGCATCTTACTAAAACGGTTTGCTTATCCCTGCAGATACCTTGACATGGTCCCTCGTTTTGGTAGATCTATACCTGAACTGTGCATCATTTTGCAACATATGAAAAATTTTATTTTTATACGCTGGGGTCATTTACTAAATTCTTTCAACCAAGTTTGGCTTACACGTGATTGTCTAGAAGTTTCTGCTAACAAAGTTCATGACAAGGGTGCACCACTTGAAAACTGTTGGGGCTTTATTGATGGAACTGTCAGACCAGTTAGTCGGCCAGGTGAGAATCAGCGCATAGTCTACAATGGACATAAAAGAGTACACGCCCTTAAGTTTCAATCAGTAGTAACACCAAATGGGCATATAGCTAATATGTTTGGTCCTATAGAGGGAAAACGTCATGACAGTGGCATGCTGGCAGATTCAGGGCTTCTTAACCTCCTTCAACAACATAGCTATGACAGTAATGGAAATCCGCTGTGCATCTATGGAGACCCTGCATATCCCCTCCGGGTTCACCTGCAATCTTGTTTTAAAGGAGCTAATTTAAATGCACAACAGAAAGACTGGAATAAAAGTATGAGTGAGGTTAGAGTGGCTGTTGAATGGTCATTTGGTGAGATAGTGAACTATTTCAAATTTCTTGATTTTAAAAAGAACTTGAAAATTGGTTTAAGTTCAGTTGGAAAGACATACCTTATTTGTGCTTTATTAAGTAATGCTAGAAACTGTTTATATCGAAATCAAGTGTCAAAGTATTTTGATCTTGAACCTCCTGTTTTAGAAGAATACTTCCAGTGATAATTTATGTTGTTCGTCCCACTAAGCCCTCAACAGTCACTAGAGTAAATGCAATGCATATAAAGAAGTAATTTTTTCTTTTTTATAGCTCCACAACAAAATGCATCTTACAACTAATATAACTATACACTACCAAATAACTGGTAGAACAAAACAACTGAAACAACTAAGTATATACACTACCAGTAAAGTGGTACCCTTTTACAAAACAAAATTAAATCAACTAGAAGAGAAATGTTAAAACATTTGATAAACTTAGGGGGCATGCAAAAAATATGTCAGTCAAAATGAACGAAAGTGAACAAGGGGTGGAGTGGGTCACAATTCCATGATTTTGAGTGAATGTACTTTTTGCATGCCCCCTACATCAAAATTATTTAGATACAAGTTTATCAATTAATAACATTAAAGTAGCCTGTTGCTGCTGAAACATCATAAGTTGTTGTTGTTGTTCTGCTTTTCGTACTTTGAGCTCCTCTTCTTTTAGGTGAGCTTTTTGTTGAAGTTCTTCTTTTCTGAGCTGCACCTCCATGGCAGCTTTCTCCTTAAGATAAGCTATAGTTTCAGAGCCATTATTTCTTGAACGTTTACTACAATTTTCTTCCATACTACGATCTTTTGTTTCCGAAAAAGTCTCTAAACTTCTTTTCCTCATCTACTTAGCTTTTTGCATATCTCCTTCTTGTTTTGCTTTCTTGTTTGCTGTTTGTTTCGATTGCTCTTCTTCAGCTTCATCTAATCTTTCCATAATATCCTGAAAAGCTATATCTAACTCTGTCTCTTCAGGACTTATACCTGATGCACGTTCTTCTGCATTAATTTTCTTTTTAAAGTGTTCTAGCAAGGAATTCAAGTGATCTCTAACTGATCTAGCATTTACACGAAAGCTGGGTTCTTCAATTATATTCAATGCATCAGCTATCTGCTGCCAGATCCCTTTCCTCTCAACTGAACCTTTACGATAATTGTATGGCTCATACAACAGTATTTCTCTTACAAATGTAATATCGTGCTCCTCAGTCCAACGCATTGGGCTGACTTTTACTTCACACATCTTTAATGATCTTAGTACCTACAAAGGAAAAAAATCTATTCAACCAGAGTAAACCAGTAAAACTTCTACATATCTTATAAAAACAAACAACAACATACAAAATCGAGCACAGTTCTATACAGCAAGACAATTTCTTAAATTTTACTCATTAACCTCCATAATACTACTCTTCAATAATACTTGAAACTGGTTCAATCATACAACATTCCCAGAGCTCTTTTTAGTTAAATAAATAGCAAATTTTCACTAAACCTGTCACGTTTTCACAAAACTTCAGAATCAGTAAAATGGCGTTGTGAACGTGAACTCTACGACGGCAGTTAGGGAATCACCCGAAATGAGCATGCGCATTAGAGAACTTTAATACGTTTTCGTTCCCGTTGCCGTTCCGGTTTTCGGATCTTAAACTCGCTACTTGCGATCCAGCCAAAATTTACAGAAGCTATAAATAATTAGTATCTTCAATCATAATTTACACATTCAAAGGTTATTTATAAAAAATATGTTTTCTCTCTCTTTAATTAAACTATTTTTGTTTGACATAACAATATTGCGACAACGTGTTGACAACGTCATGTTATGTTAGTGTATCACGTTCACGCGTGTTAAACTACATGTAGAGTTATAACTGTCCCAGTTTCTCATCCCACTCCTTTTTCTAGTTATAACTTCTATAACAACATATTTGAAACTTTAGTATTACTTTTCGCTAAGACAAATTTAGAATTAATTGCGATACATGCTTTTTTTATAAGAATAAGGTTTTTTCGTTTTAGCCTCAGTATTCGTAACTTTATGACAAATCTCAGCCTCAAATATTCTTAAAAATATTCTTAACATGGCTACAGCCGGAAAGCATGTAGTTACCCTTAATATGCCTGAAGATGATACTCTTGAAGTCATTTTGCTAATTCACGAACGAAATACTAATTTAAAACACCAAAAGAAATAAGGAAAGAAATGACAACTGAAGAAACCACCTTTTCTTATAAATAACAAAATGTGTGAAAGTAATTAAAGTGTAAAAGACAGGTGAGCTGAAAATAAAATAAACATACAGTATAAGAAATTAAACTTCTAATCAAAATTTGTGCATCACACAAATTTTCATATCTAAAACAAAAGGTCGCGTCTGGGTATATTCTTAGGATATTCTTAATTTTTAACCCATTTCTCAGCCTCGATATTCTTATAGAGTATATTCTTATAAAAAAGAAGTGTGTATTTGTTTTATATTGCGAGTTTTATATTATATTGCGTAATAATTGAGTGTTTTCTTCACAGAAGAAGCATGGCGCACTATTATTGTTTGTACGTCATTAAAAGCATTGCAATTCAAGGAAAACGAATGCTAAATCAAGATCTATACCGGATTGCAAAGAGAAGGACAGAATTTCAATAAACAAAGCTGCCACGTACTTCTTTTCACATCTTCCTGACAAACACAAAAAACAACTACTTTTTTGGTGAACATTGGTATTTCGCGCTGGCTAAAATCCGAAAAGAAAGAAAACAATTGTTAAGTACTAAAGTTAACGATAAAAGCTTGTTGCGAGAGAGAAACAACAGTATTTAACTGTTAAATATAATAATATTTAGACGCGCTTCTAACAGCGCATGCGCGTAATTTACGCACTGATTGCAGTGCAGAATCCGAAAAGAAACGTTGTTCGCCGAAATCTTCGAAATCGGGAAACATCGCATATATTTGGTATTCTTTTTTCAAATTTGTTGTCTTGTCTCGATATAAAGAAAACAAAGAAGTTTTCATTCATAACATTGGGAGGTTGTACCGAAGTTAAGTGGGCTGTGTTTTGTAATTTTTTGACTAGTCGTATATTACAAAATTGGAGGCAGAAATCAGTTCAAAGAAGTGGGCATAAATATGTCAGTAAATATGTATGAATCAGTGATAAAGTTGTGCATAAAACAATTTTTTATCGATTCTAATCGAATGACACCTTTCCAATCCCTCACATATCGTGTTTCTATCGGGTAGGGATCATGGCAATCAATACTTCGCTTTGCAATGTTAGTTCATTTTAAAAAACGTAAAAATAACGTTAATGCTTATCTACAAAGATGGAGACTTGCATTATTTATTCATGTTTTTGCCTTTGAACTACGTCCAACTACGTTTGTTTTTGTTTAATGAGTCTATAACATTTCCAAATTTTATATTTTAGCCCTTCATGCTTCTATCAAGAAATTTTACACATCTAAAACATTTGATGTAGTTTTCCTTATTCCAAAGTTTATGTTATACCGTTTTAACTTGTTTTCGGGTTCGGAAATATATGACAATGTCATTTTGGACCAAATGATGTCATCTAAATTTTTTTATCCCAGTTGTCATTCAATGTCCTAACAAACTTTTGTGCTACGTTTTGTGGCAACCGTCAAAAAGCCCCGAAAAATCACGCCCTGAATAGGGTTAATCTTGTAAAACATTTCCTTTAGCATAATTTTTTTATCTCTAAAAAATATAAACGATTAACTTTTACGGTCATACTATCACGCTCTTTAGCTGCCATGTTGATAAACTCGAAATGTGATTGAAATCTGCTGATCGTGACACTTGATCAACTTGTGAAAAACGTAGATAGAACGTAGAAAAAAACATCCCCAAGTTGGACTCGGACTCCTGAGGTCGTCATAAAAAGTGCTCTGTAGGTTTTAGAAAAAGGATAAACCGGATCACCCAACTGTACCACGTAAGTATTTTACTAGCCAACAATGGCAGCTTGAATTTCGTATAGCTAATTTTTTTTTCGGGAAAATGAAAACTCTTTTACAAAAACAGGCGCGTATTTTAGGTGCTAATGCATATAAAAATTATAGTTTTACGGATGAAACACTTGATGTATTTTGCAACGCCTTGTATCAATCATTCTGAACAGTATTTACTACATCTTCGAGTTATTGCTTGAGATTTGTTAATTCGATATTGCACGCTGAGGTTGGTGAAGGTTTTTGTCACGTGATTCGACTTTGCCACGTTTTGCAATAACGGTCTCAACAGTCATTTTATTGATTGGCATTTTCATAAGAAAATTGCATGCTTTTTAGTTACTTTTACACCAATTGTAGATAAACAAGACGCAACTTCAAAAATCACGTCTTTGATTACGACGATTTCATCAAAACAAGGTTAAGAAAGGAGAAATCACCAAAATCAGAAAATAACTTTAATTTCCAGACCAGCTTGAAAAACTGAGTAGCTATAAATAGATACAATACAATTACTCTTTGGCCGAAAAATATTTAAAAAAGTGAGACCTAAATATTGATCATATCATTGTCGCTGTTTTAAGAAATCACCCTCCTTCAGGATTTAATTTAATTAATATAATAAAAATGCCAATCCTTTGGCCTGGAACTTACAAAGTTACTTTTGTCCTAACAAATTACGAGGACCAAAGCTGCTGAGATTTATTTTCAATCAGTTTGCATTTGAATGACCTTTTATTTGTTGACAAGTTTATTTGTTCGACCGTTTTTCTGAAATTGAAGTGAAAGACGTCGAATTTTAGCTTGGATTAGAATAACATATTTTAGCTATCATTGTGCGAAGAATCTTAATCTCTCAAAAGCGTTTTTATTTACATCCAACTGAAAATTTATGCGTGTGCAAGTTTAGATTGAAAAACTGATTGACTTAATCATATCCAGGGATTTTAATTGCACTTTTTGTATGCAAATAAATTTTGCGTTTAACCCTATTCCTGCTGGGCTTTTTAGGGGCTACTCAATGCTGGGGGGGGGGGGGTGGGCTGATTCGACCCCCCTGTGTAATTTATACAATTGTTGTCCGTTTGGCTTGAAACTTTCCACAAGTGTTGTCCAGGTGCTGATAAACAATTTAGTGAAAAAAATTTGATGACGTCAGCATTTTTGGTGATGACGTTCCGGTGACATATAGAAAAAAAAGCACTAATTTTGAATTTTGTTAACGATTGTATAATTGCATTGAATTTAGTAACAATAATAATAGAAACCCAAAATAATATAACAATATAAACCACGAAGTCACATAAAGCTTTTAAAAACATGTAAAAACATTTTTTAGCAAAAATTTTTTTTGCAAAATAAAGCTAAATGAAAGTTAATAAAAAAAGTTTAAGAGGGCGGGCTGAATCAGTCCCCCCAGCACGAATAGGGTTAAACTAAATCACAAATTAATTTGGGTTGCATCGTGCAAAATCGAGTAAAATGAGTGAGTAGGAAACTTTGTGAGGACAAAACAAGATGACAATAAAGGCGGCAAAAAAATAATCATAGCTAGTGGAAAGAGAAATTTAATGAAATTGTATATCAGCACTCTTGACGAACTAGACGTACAACAAATCGTTGTCAGACTTATGCTTGATGAGAAGTAAAAACTCGTGCCTAAAGGCATCAGTTTTTTAGTAAATGCTTATATAAATACTTTATAGTTCTATTTCGCTTCAGTGGACGCTCGACTGTACATTATGTTTTTGTGCACAATTTTTCACACGCATTGACGTACATCGTTAAACATATAAATTTTTATTTTCAGAACAAATATTCTGTTGAAGTGATTAAGGCTTAAATACCATAGCAACGACGCATGTGTCGTATGCACAACTGCTAATGACATAAGAGCATGCACACGACGAAATGATCTCATTCAAAGACCTCACAGTAAAACAGTGAACGTTAGCATTAGTACTCGCTGAGAAAACAATGGCTGAGCAATTATACATATGAACAAAGTAATTTCAGTTATTAGACTCCATTAGAGGATTTTCTATAGAAGCGTCTTAAAATGATCGAATAGCTATCACTCCATGCCAATTGCGAAAGTGATATAAATATGTATCGGGTAGCATTTAAAAATATATATTTAAAGCGTACGTCCCACTTTAAAAAAAGTTTATTTTTATTTATTAAGTAAAATTCAAAATAATAAAGCAAATATAAAGCTACATTTTCTTGTGTTTACAACATGCTTCCTCGCCGAAAGCCGCCATTGTGTGGCAAATTTTTTGTTCGGTTTGACGTCATCTTCAGGATGGCAAAAAAAAAAAACGTCGAAGAAAAAAAAAAGATTATTGCAGCTAAGTTTAATTTTGTGAATAATTATAAAATGTCTTCTTGTGCTATACCTTTTTGCAAAAGCAGTAATAGAAGTAGCGGTAGAAAACATTTTTTTTCAGCCTTTCACACAAGTGAGAAACAACGAGCTATGTGGACTTACTAACGGAGTCAATGCTCCAAAACAAGTTTTAATATAAGATGAACACTTTTCAACAGATGTTTGATCAACGCTGGCAGAAAGCCTCTGGCCATTTTTAATCTCAGTTAAACTAGTCCTTGCCTTTGAGCATTAGAGGCCCTGTGCAGATTCCCGTATAAAAGTGCGCGTTCTTCTTTTATATTGCACGTAAGGCTTCTATGTTGTGCCGTGTTTTGTAATAAAAACGGGTCATTTTGTAATAAAGGTATTTTTGATGACTGTCCTGGTGAAATCAAATGCTTTTGTGATTCTGGTGCTGAGACTGCTAAATTTGGTTAATGTCTTGGTAAAATTAAATGGCGAAACTTACTTTGTGAAATTACGTATTCTGGTGATTCTGATTGGATTGGATAGTTTCGTGTCCTAGTAGAATCAAACTTCGTATACGTTAAATAGTTCAGAAACTGCTGTACTGTCTGTACTATATAGCATTTCCCGAGTACAGACCCATCTTGTGAGAGTAAACACCAGCAAAACATCCATAACATGGTATTACTATCACAAGGACATACACTAGAATTATCTATTCAAACGCCAGACTTACCAATTGCTTTTCTGACTTAATATTTAGTGACGAACGTGTGCAGTGGTTGTTAATTAGGAAAAATAGGAATGAAACTTGCCATTATATAGCTATGTTCCCCATACTAACGAAAATTTTTGTCAGAATTTCCCAGTTCTTCCTCGAGAATAAATCTTCTCGAAATTAATAGGGATCACGTGCATGCTAATTTTTTAATGTATAGAGCATTATCATTGTCGATGCGTATTTATACTTTGAACCCTAGTCTCCTTCTATCACATTTAACTCTTTTCATTTTTGTTTTTCTTGTTTGTTTGCTGTTTTTTGTTGTTGTTGTTGTTTTGTTAATTCTTTGTTTATGTCAGCACTTCTTTTGTGATTTGTCCAAAAAACAATTTTCTGAATAAATCCAATTAAGAAGTAAAAACAACGTTTCACATTATCAAGTCTTCTGTATTTTACTACCAGTTTATTATCACGTTGAATAAAAAGACTCTCTTTGACTTCAAGTGCGAAGCGGTTACTCCCGTGAGCAAGAATGTCAAAATCGTCTAGAGACTTCTGTTAGAAGTTCCCTAATTAAAAGTCATGTAACATGTATAGTTGTTATTAAATATTCCAGACGATACACTGCCTAAAAATTGTCGGAATATAAGATTTTAATTTTTAATTTCATCTTTTGCAGCCATATATTTTTATAAGTTCGAATTTGTTGTGTCCGCAACTGAGTGTCTAACCAGAGAGACATTACAAATTCGTTTTTTTTCTTAAGATAATCAAAACGCAGTGTCAAGAAATTCATAGACGCAGTTTAAATACGTCATATTTCCGTTGATATTAAGATGTCTTTGAGTCCGCAGTTTGTTCATATAAACATCCAGATTGTAAAAAACCCATTAAATCTGGAGAAAGTCAAAGTGGCAAAAAGTTCAACAGTGAATATGCATCTTGTGACAATATGCAAGATTGATGCTGGAAAATAAATAATTGTATTTTACTTTTACTTTTATTTTACAAATCTTCCTATAATGTCGTCCTGTGATAGGTAAAAACAGAAATATTTTCTTTCAAAACGTTTTTCTCTACTTTAACAGAAAAATAGTTACAGACAAAATAACAAAGAGAATATTTAAACAAATCATCGACGACCAAACTTTTAGATTCCATGTAGGGAAGAGCACGTCAATTAAATCATAAGCGTTCTGAAGTACCGCCTTTGCTCAAACGAATGCCAATTGAATGTAAACAATCGAACATAAACAAGCTTTCAACTTAACTAGTATTAACAGGAATATGACGAAACGAGCTCTTGGGAAAGTGCTAATATTTTTTAAAGGAAAGAAAAGGATTTTTGTGTCATCTGGGTATAATCTCGGACTATCTCAAATTTCAGCAGTATTAAAATCAAATGTACAATTTTCTGTCACTAAATCTAAGTTTTTTTTAGAGAAATTTATTTTCCGACCAGATGATTTACTGCAAAATAAACCTTAATCAAAGGTATAATCTGGAAACTCAATCTGTTTTTTACTTTTAAAATTGGTCATTAACTGTTGTAAATAAAGATTAAAGCTTATATTAGACCAATGTTGCTTTTCTCAGGGCTCCATAATATGTTGACAATTTACGACGTGCGTAGCTAATCAGCAGATATTGCATGCTCAATGAGGAGAGTATATTTGCAGCTACATGATGCATTGATTTTCAATATTTCTCTTTCATAGATCATTTTTAATAGTTTTATTTCTTTAAAACCGCAACTGACACTAGTCTTCAGATCATAAGAACACGTTGCAGAGAAAATCTTCTAAAGAAATGATATTTGGTTTTGGAAAACAGCGATATATTGGCTGTGCCAGCAAGATAGCTGTTGTTAATCTTTTAGCTGTAACTATATCATGTAGTTCTATGTTGCTTTGATGTTCATTCATAAGAGTATGAATTAACAAAAGATACATCCATGAATTTCTGTAGATGGGAGCTACATCTATTTAGATTGCGTAAAAAGTTAATAAGGCTGCTTGTGATGTTATACTTGGCTCCAAAATTTGGCAAAAATGTGTTACTTTTTATTTAAATTTATTCCACATAATGTAGCTACTTATACAGTCATAATTCTTATAGCTTCGCTATCCATTTATATTTGTTTACAGAAATAATGCTGCAGATTTGCGGCCCTTTTGCCGTGTAGATTGAAAATTTATTAGCTGCTCAAAAGAATCGCGACGGAAAAAATCGCCCACTACTATATTTTATGCCTCTTGCAGATTCGGGTTTCGTATTAAGCCGCCCATAGCAAGTAAATTCATTTGGTGAGCAATGACATTCTGTCTACCGTAGGGTCTTTTATGACTGGGCGCGAGGGGTAGAATTTTGCACTTAAGGCTTAAGAGGTTATGAAATAACTATATCCCACGGAATGGTGCAAACGTGCATTTCAATTTACAAATTTCGATACTATTTCATCCGTACATGCGAGTTGTCATATGCTTGAAATAGTCAGCATAAATTCCTTCCTTCTTCACAACTTTCGCTGTTCAATATATAACCAGCCTCGCGACACTGAGCACAAACGCAGCTTTATCGATTTTTATATTAATAGGAACCGACCATAAATAGTTCTCAACTGGTTTCTTTCTAAAATGATTTCAAGCATTTGTAGAGGCGTATTGCGCACATCAAGTTTTCACATAATTTGCAGAAATAAACTTTAACGAGTGAGACAAGTTGAAATTTTTTGGCGACTTTAAAAAGAGCAAAAAGAACTTTTCTTTTCGTAATATTTTGCCTTTTTAGTTATGGTTTTAATTCTTCGGAGTATCTTCCTTGCATATTCGCTCTTATAACTTCATACAGTGTACTAACGTATCCATCCACTTATGTGCTTAATTACTGTATTAGTTTCATTAGGTGCCATTGTGACTTAATATTTGGTGGTGAATGTGCCTACATTGTTATTCAAGAGAAATAGGACTACAATTTGCCATTGAAATGTTACATTTGGCAAGAATTCCCCAGTTCTTTCTCCAATTCCCCAGTTCTTTCTCCAATTCCCCAGTTATTTCTGGAAAATAAATTTTCGCGAAATGAATAGATAAGCAGGGTTAAAGTATATGCTAATTTTTTAACAAATAAAGCATCATCGATGCCAACGTATATTCATGTTTTAAACTCTAGTCTTCCTTCTGATTTATGTTGTAGTTGGTCCTTTGTCGGTTTGGTTGTTTTTTTGCTTCTTTATTGTTTTGTCTGGCACAGTTGACACTTGGTACAGTTGTAGTATTGAGGGTAGCTAAAAAATGGCAGTAATTTTTTGCTTATGTCGGTACTTTTTGAATTTTTTAAGAGTTAAATAAAAGTTATTTAACATTTATAGCTGGTTTTACATATTTCAAATAACTTTCATTTTCTACAGTCATATATTTTTACAAAAATATATGACTGTAAAACCGCATAACAGTATATTTAAAAATACACTGTTATGCGCAATAAATTTGTCATATTGCCGTTGATATTAAGATGTCTTTGAGTCAGCAGTTTGTTTATATAAACATCCAGATTGTTTTTTATCTTTCAAATAAATCAAGTGCAAAACTCATTAAATCAGCAGAAAGCCAAATTCGCAAAAAGTTCAACAATGAATATGCATTTTTCGACAATATGCAAGATTAATGCTGGAAAATAAATAATTGTATTTTACTTAGCAAATCTTCTTCTAATATCGTCCTGTGATAGGTAAAAACATGGATAAAATAAGTCAAGGGTCCACAGTTTGTTGACTGTTTCCTAGCTAGTTTGGTATGTTTTCCTTTTAACAAAAGTTTGGTGCAGTGGTTTCTTAGAAAGTTGTAAGGACCACGGATTCATTTATTTAAGAGATCTTGAACCAAACTGTACATATTATCATATTAATATGTCACGGGCACTTTTAAAAAACAATGATCAGTTTTGGAAATGTAATCACTGATTCGAGTCAGAAGATAATTAAGTTGAAAGCGTGGAGATTCATTTCCTTTTCTACGTCATGTCCTTGTCTACTAAAGTGTCACGGTTAAATTTGAGTTCACACATTAACCTTTTCTTTATAATGCCATCGATGCGTGTCAAATGTAATTAATTAATTAGTAGGGGAATCCGTTGCTTTTGCGCTTCGGTTGCTAAAGGTCTATTTCTTAGTGCACAGTTTCATCTTGCAACCTGTTCTAATTACCAAATTAAAACTTTCTTATTCTCAGGAACAACTAAATATGCTTCTGATGACGCAGGCAACCTTTTCTTCGGATTTTTTACCTGTTATTATTATGATACTTAATAATTTTAAGTATGCCAACTCTTACATTACGTACAAGTTACCTAAATCTTTCATTCCTATTTACTAATTATTTGGTGACAACCACCATTTATTGAAGAACTCCAACTCAATTACCGACCACCACTTATCCTATTGGCACGGGTTTTTCTCGGGCAACTGGTATATTTAACAACTTCTGATACATTGAGAATAAATCCGGCATAACAAACACTTTCAGTAAAAAAAATCACTAATGTCAACTGTTGTTGTTTCTATTTTTCATTCATTTATTTACTACATATCTATATATACATTTTTTTAATAATAGTTTCCATATGGAATATAAATAATAATAATAATAATAATAATGGTAATAATAATAAATACTAAATATTATATTTTTTAAGCTTTTAAAAGTTTTTCAAATATTTTCGCTAATCGATGTTTGTTGCCTTTGCCTAAGTCTATCCGCAGTTTTACTCTCTTTTTACATTCTTCGTCACATCCAAATACAAATATAAATACTTTACTCTTTTCTTTTGTTATAGTAGACGTGCTTGAAGGTGAGAGCTTTTCTCTTATTGTAGATGTTGTTGTTGTAATTCTTGCTGGTGTTGTTTTGATAGTAGCTTTTGTTAATTCATCCGGAAATATTTCATTTATAAATTTCTGCAAGTCTATGGACATTTGTTTGGATCCATTTGGTCTAGCTAACACTTCGTAGTGAGTGCAAGCGATCACAAGTAACGAGAAAATGCTCAACATGTTCATTATTGATTTTTTAACTTCTATTTCTTGTGTACAATGATTGATAATGTGGTTTTGATGTTTGTTTTTACATCAATTGTTTCTTATATACATTTACCATTTAACTTGTGTTATATAATAAGTTCCTGTATTCTTGAAAAAAGTTGAAGTGCCCTCTCTGCCGACCAATAGGTCATGTTCCTGTTACACCGCGCACGAGTTCAATGCTTGTTGCAGAATCATTACATTTGAAAGATTCTCTATCACGTAAATCCGTCCCTCGTGAAAATCAGTTAATTAAGCTAGTAAAACATCCTTTTCTTGTTTCACCCTAAGGTCAGCAATTGACATGAAAAATGGGTGAGTGGGTTTCTGAATTACAATGTGGCAAAATTTATTTCCACAAAATATGCACAAAACTTTACCTGTAATTTTTTCAACCTACAAAAGTACATAATTTTTATCAGCTAGCTTATTTTAATAGCTCATTGTTAATTTTAAGATTATTTATTAGCAATTGGCGTGAATTGTTTCGTTGATGAGACAACTGTGGCAGCTTTTTACGGGTTGTTTTTCCAAATGATATCATTTAAATTCAATTTTCCTTATGGAGAATAATTCAACTAACAAAGACAATCAATCAGAGCAAATAGGAATACTTGCAGTTTCAGTCAGATATGGCGTGTGTAATAACACAGAGGAAACAACATGAATGTTTCTTCCTTTAAATGTTTACAATCATACATCTGAAAAACACACAGACAGAAAGGATAAAAAGGATAAAATTACTTTACATTCACACGTGACTGAGGGGTGTCTTACTTAAAATATGACATGGCAATTAATTGCAAAATCTCATGTGTCACGCAACATAGAGGACACAAAGTGACTCACTCTCAGTTGCGATAATGGCACGTGCCATAGTTTTAAACTCACAGAAAATCAAAGATCACAGTTTTTATGCCTTATTATTTACTGATGAATTTCTTTCTCATTCGCAGATCTTATAAATAGCATACAATTATATTTCCAAAAGTATACCGACTTTGACTGCAGTAGAATTTTGTTAGGCAACACTACAGGGACCAAAAAGGGGAAATTCACAATATTTACAATTCTTAGTGGGCAAAGCAGATCTTTTTTAACTTTAGTTAATTCATAAGCTTTCTATATATATTTAGGAATGTACTATTGCTTAAATGATTACGACCAAATCTTCATTTTAAAAAGAGAAAAAACCTTTTTAACTCTCCATTCCCTCTTAGCTACCTGTAATATCTTATCCAATTTGATGTCAGTTGTTTTGAGATCTACATCCTAAATTATTCCAGGCAAAACATAATACCTCATTTACGAAAATGAGCTTCTCTGCTTGGTATTTAATGAACGCCCGCCCAACCTCCTTTTCTTAAATGATCAAGAAGACGCTTATTCAATAAAGTAGTGTTCAAAAAGGGAGGGTCGCTCATTTAGAAATTATTCAACAGAAGTAAAATGTAATAACAAAAATAGTTTTAAGAATATTTTTATCTGGTAAATTGTGTTGCTTTACAGCGATCTTAAGAAAACATCATTGTATTAAGTAAAAACAATATTAAATTGTTTCAATGTCTTTTGTGTAGCTTTTCCACCCTTTCGCACATTTCCAAAAATTCCTTAAATTCTATAAACGCCCAAGGCGAACATCTGAGTAGATACGGTACTCGTAAAACTTTTCGCATATACGAAGTAGGTTCTAGAAAATGCAGCGCAGTTGTCACAATTATCAATCCTTTTGTACGTTTGACCTTATGTAATATTGTCTCCACGTTAAAACAAGAATAGGAAATAGCAGTATTTTAATAAATTGATTTCCATGTTTTTAATTTATGTTATTAAACTGTCACTTCTGTTCATTTTTTTATTGACGATAATTGATTACTTAATTAATGGTGACTTTGCTTTGAATTGAAATAGGATATCGCAGCATCCTAATAATCTGGATTGTACACGCAACGGATTTACGTGAATCGAAAGCAAATAGGTTTTCATTTGCCAATCGAATGTAAGAATTCAAGTATTAAACAAATTTTGAACTTTATTAGAATTAACAGAAACATGACGTAATGAGCTCTGTAGAAAGTGGTATTATTTTTTGAAGAAAGAAAAGTTTTTTTGTTTCATCTAGGTCAAATCTTGAATTCCAACAGTATTAAAATCGAAATGACAATTTTCCTTCACTTAAGCCTTCTAACATAATGGGAGTTGCTTTTTTCTTCTGACCTCGTTTTGCTTTATCTTTCTTTGTCACATTCTAAGTATTTTCTGCCGTTCGTATCGACACATAATTTCATGTGTCCCAATTTTAACTTTCCAAAATCATCTCTGGCGTGATAACCAAACTACGTCATAACAAGCCACCACAAAGTTTGTTAAGGTGTTTTACTATATCCCACGCGAAGTGTTAAAATTCAAAAGGTTTGTCAATTTCACTTTCTTCCAAGGGATAAGTGACATTGAGTTTTTTCCCCATCCCAGATTTTGTAAATTGTTTCTGTCTGCTAGCCAAAACAATTCGTGACCTGTAAAATGTTTTGTGAGTTCTGTTTATTTTTTTCATGATCATGAAGAAGTCTTTGTTTGTGGATGCATTTAGTTTGTCCGGTTTTGGATTAGTTGGGAATATTTTTTCATAGTTCTTTTTTACTAGTTTTTTAACCTCGCATGAAAAATCCACACTTTAGCTGATCCAATTCACATGATAAAAGATCGAGAAAATCAAGAGTGTCATGAACATTAATTTTTTTCATAAAAAATTTCAGTCGTCGAGAAGTTGGTAGATCTTGTTTCTGGCAACCAAAAAATCGCTGATTTCATGGTAGATTGTAGTAGCCCATTTTGGAACTGCAGTCAAGGGCTGTGATGACAAATTTATTCTTAAATCGAAATTACTTTTCAGTTCTTTAATGATATTTGGACCAACCAAAAATAAAAAATAATACCTGATTAGAATTGCGAAATCAGCAAATTATTTATCGTGGTTTTCTTTATTACTGTTTTCTTTTTGTTTTGTTGTAAATAATCTATTATGTCCATTTTTTTCGGCAGTTTGTTGATATAAACATCGAGATTGTCTTTTATCTTTCAAATAAATCAAGTGTAGAACTCATTACATTTGGAGAAAGTCAAAGTCGCGAAAAGTTCAACAGTGAATATGCATCTTTCGACAATATGTATGATTGATGCTGAAAAATAATTAATTATCTTTCACTTCGCTTTAATTTATGCATTGACGAAATTAGCTACTGCTCAAATTTTCGCCAATTAATATTGCCTGGCGTTTCGAAGCTTATTCGTCGCAGCATTGTAACTAGATGATTATGTTCAAGTTCGACTAGATATTTATCTAGAATTTTACCACTGAATTTATGTTTTCAAAATGTATATTTTGTTTAAAGAACTTAGCTAAATCAAAATCAACAATTATATAACCTTAGAACTCTCTAGTCTAAAAGCGTGAGTAATTTTGTTCGCTATTATTTTGAAACTATATCTTAAATTAGGCCTAATATATTTTTAAATCTGGAGAAAAAGTAATTAGCAATTATCATATCAAACTTTCCATCTTGCCATACATTCTGCTACATAAGAAAGAATACATATACGTTCGAGTTTTACGTATGTACATTATTTGTGGAAGGTTATTGAGAAAGATTTTCTGTATCTTTCAAATTCTTGTTATAATATCCATTGTTGACTAAGGGAGGAAACAGGTTAAATTCTTCCATAATTATATATTCCATAACGTCAAAGTTTTTTTTATAATTGGAGGCACTTAATTTCAGGGATTGGTAATATGATCACATTTTTTGATTTCGACTTTTAAGGCTTGGAGGTTAAAATACAAGCGTTGGATTGACGTTCTCAATTATTAGTCATCTCAGACTTGCCTAAAAAATACGACATTTTTGTCAAAACATACAATCCGTCTTATTACCGCCGTTATAATCATGTGTGTATATATCGGTATATTCTCCAGGTCTTTATTGCAACTCCAAAGGACATTGTACTTAAAATTGTTTTAAAATGCGTATATTTTTATGTACCTTGGTCTTGACGCGCTTATCACATCAGGAGGAACTGTTATCTCGTAAATATGTGGATGGAGAAGAACTGATATTATAAAAAGAAGTATTATGTGCTTCATAGTCTCTTTTGGCTAAGAACATAATTAATCCAAATCTTCCTATAACATTGTCCCATGATAGCTAAAACTGTGTACATGTATATTGACAAATTCTTAGCTATATTTTTAACTAAGATTTGGTGCAATAAGTTTCCGAGACAGCCGTAAGGACTGCGAATTTATATTTTGACAAATCTCGGACTAAATTGTGCATATTATTATATGACTATGCTTGCAAATGTTACTGATTCGAGTGAGAAGATAATTTAGTTGAATGCGTGGAGTATTATTTCCTTCCCAACGTCATGTTCTTGTCTACTGAAGAGTCACATTAAATATTGAGTTTACAAGTTGACCTTTTCTTTATAATGTCATCGACGCGTGTCATATGTAATCAATTAATTAGTAGGTAAACTCGTTGCTTCTGCATTCCATATGATTAAGCATAAAATTACTTGCCAAAAGTTTTTCAAATTGGTTCAAAATTCAGTCGTATAACTAAAAATTAAGCGAAAAAGTATGGCCCGAAGATTAAAAGCAATAAAAAACATCAAGCGCGTTAATGAAGTTTCGGAAAGTAAAATTATTATTATTATTATTACTATTATTTACCCAGGATAGCCTCTTTTAATGAGGGTCCTGCAAAGGTGGTCCTAGTGCATTTAGAGCTCCTATTTGAGCTACGGAAGGCGTGCAAGCACGACAGCCCCTCAACTAGACAACCGCCTAGGATATCAATCCTATTCCCATGCTGAACGTTAAGCAGAAAGGATCGATTCACACTTTCATAGTCTCGGTCGGGGTTTGAACCCAAGACCTTCCGCACTGTAGGCGAACGCTCTACCACAAGGCCACCAGTTGGTAAAGCAAAGCGTCTTCTAGACTTTTTATCTTTACATATTTTTATCTTTTCAAGTGGCTTTTCAAGTGGGTATAATAAAATTGAACTAATAAGTAAATTTGCTACATTTCAACCGTCTTTCAGATAACGTTTTCAGCAATTTAATTATTCACACAAGCACTCTTTTAATGGTTTGTTATGGTTTTGGCGTTAGCGTTCCATTTTCATGTTGGTGCTCTTTTTTACTTTGAGATGAAACTTTACGAATTCAATTTGGCGAACCATTAAAGTACGTCTTGATTGCTTAATTTAGTTTATTTCACGTTTCGTCCTTCATTTATTCCTATTTATTCTCTTGAGTACTGTTGGAAGAAATTGTCAAACATGATAGTAACAAAATTGTGAGTCATCACAATCTTACAAATTTGTATTAAACAAGACGTCCTCGTGCAATTATTTTTATTTACTTATCTACTATATATCTATATATACATTTATTCACTTAATAATAGTTTCCATATGGAATAATAAATAATAATAATTATAAATACTAAATATTATATTTTTTAAGCTTTTAAAAGTTTTTTAAATATTTTTGACAATCGATGCTTGGTGCCTTTACTTAATTCTATCCGCAGTTGTTCTTTCTCTTTACATTTTTCGTCACATCCAAATACAAATATAATTACTTTACTCTTTTCTTTTGTTATAATAGACGTGCTTGAAGGTGACAGCTTTTCTGTTGTTTTGGATGTTGTTGTTGTAATTCTCGTTGGTGTTGTTTTGATAGTAGGTTTTGTGAATTTATCAGCAAGAATTTCATCCACCAATTTCTGTAAGTCTATGGACATTAGCTTGGATCCATTTGGTCTAGCTAATACTTCGTAGTGCGTGCAAGCAATCACAAGTAACGAGAAAATACTCCAGATGTTCATTATTGATTTTTTACCTTCTTCTTTTTTGTGACTAATGATTGATTATGTGGTTTTGATGTTTGTTTCTAAATCATTTGTTCTTTATATACATTTGCCATCTGACTTAGGTTACATAATGAGTTCCTCTGTTCTTGAAAAAAAGTTGGAGTACCTTCTACGCAGACCAATAGGTCATATTCCTGTTACACAGTGCACGAGTTCAATGTTTGTTGCAGAATCATTACATTAGATTGGTGGATGCAAAATTGTGTATTGTCTACTCCGTAAATCCGTCCCTCGTAAAAATCAGTTAATTAAGCTAGTAAAACATCCTTTTCTTGTTTCACCCTCTAAGGTCAACGATTGACATGGAAAATGGGTGAGTGGGTTTCTGAATTACAATGTGGCAAAATTGTTTCCTACAAAATAAATATTTTTACCTGATATTCATTTATCCTGCTAAAACAAACAAATTTTACTACCTACAATCACCCGCATAATATATTGAGACTTTTCGATTTTTGACAAAAAAAAATTCACAAACTCGCACCACAAGTCTTCTCAAACTCGACGTACTGCCTCCAGGCTCACGGAACTTCAGCTTTAGCTTCGACTTAGGGTCTTAGGAAATTCTGAATTCAACTAGTGAAACCGAAAAGTTCACCAGAACGAAGCCTTACAGTGCTGCTATAGGCTAATTATAGCTTTTTACATGTTTAAACCGTCTCAGTTGGAAAAATGGACATTTGCGTCAACGGCCATTTCTGTTTTTTTTGATAGAATTTCTAGTTTGTCTCAAAGATTATGTGGATGGTTGTAGCTTAATTTATTACTAATACAATAATAACCGATTACCCCGGGCTATACCGCAAAATATCGCCGGAGATCTAAGTGCCGACCGAGCTTGCGAGGTCGGTGCAATGACTGAGGGCGATATTTTCGGTACAGCATGGGGTGATCGGTTATTATTGTATTTGTTAACCGTCTAAGTTAGATAAAAATTTAGTATTTTTTTAGTATTTAGTATTTTAGATAAAACTGGATATCAGATCATCGTTTTTTATGCACAATGTAGCTAGTTAACTAGCCATGTTGAAGAAGCATCCAGACGGAATGTTGCTGAATCTGGTTATTTTAACTGTTAAACTTGACATTGTTTTGTTTCTATCCTATGAAAATGTTTTTATCGATAAATGTATTGTAGGAGTTAGATATATAATCATTTCCAATGCTTCTTGAAACTTGTTTTTCGTGCTTGTTTACATTTTAAGCTACCATTTTTCTTGACGACGGGCAATACCGCAAAATATCGGCCCGTCGTCAAGAGCGCTAAGCCAATCAGAATTCCTAAAAACCCGTATTGCCCGCTTAAAAAATCCAGACGGTTAACAAACAACTGTAACAGTTTTTTGCGCTGTTTCTCTCCTAAAAATAAATTCAATTTGTCCTAACTGACAAAGATATTTAAATTACTCAAAGGAAATGATAATGCGTGCAGCGAGATATGAGGTGTGTGATAACAGAGAGCAGACATGTGTCTCCTTTTAAAATTTTAAAACCAAATAGCTAAAAGAGATTTAATAAGAAGGAAAGGATAGAAGGATAAATTACTTGAGGGATCTCCCACTTAAAATATGACATGGCAATTAATGCAAAGTCCCACGTGATATGCAATATAGTAAGTACAAATTGACTCACTCTCAATTACGTGCATGGCACGTGCCATAGTTTTCAGATTCACAGAAGGTGAGTACTCAATGTTTCATCTTTCCTCCAAGGTTTCATGCATTTGTATATAATAATGAATTTCTTTTAGATGTTATTCATCAGCATAAAATTATTTGCCAAATAGCATTCCGACTTTGGCAGTATTATATTATACTTCAATAGTTTTGAGCTAAGAAGGTGGACATTTGCACTATTTCTTGATGAAAATCACAATATTACCCAATTCTTGTAAAATCTTTGGCAGCTACTTACAAAACGCAACGCCTGACAATTTTTGCTTTAGTAACTCCTTATTGCTATGTTGTATGGTTATGATACTTACTGAGTTTAAATATTTATCTATTTGACACCTACATGCCAAATTTTTAGGTCCCATACCTTTCGGAAGCTTTGATATTGGCTATTACTCGAAACTACCCCTAAAAATCTCTATGAAATCCTTATAATTGGGAAAATATAATAACTCTGTTTCACCAAGAAGAATCATTTTGCATATTTTAGACACGTGATTAACCCGATTTCTCGATTTTTTTGGATTTTACCCAAAAATCTGGAAAAAAACGGATTTTCGCGCAATTATTGGTAACTTTTTATGCGATCTTTGTAAAAACCGGAAGATATGTTAACGAACTTGTATTTAACTTTCAGAAACTTTAAACAGAATTTAATTCGCTCTAGAACTAAAGTAATTGAATTTTAAGCAGATAGTGGCGTTTTGAACAAACTTTAAGCCTTTGATGACGTCACAGAAAATGTGCTGACGCAAACAAAAATTTATTGCTGCCACTTTGTTATTGCTGCCACTTTTTCCTATGAAAAGTTATTAAGGGGGGGGGGGGGGGGGGATCCCCCCCTCTCCCGGTCATAATATGTTCGAAACACATGGAAACGATTAGGGTTAAGGTCAGCTTTGGCGCCGTAGTTTAGTGGTTTTAGCTTTCGCAATTTGTGCTTGAGACCAGGGTTCGATTCCCCTTGGCGGCGATTCAATATGAGCGAGCCAATGTTACCATACCAGGTTAACCCAAGCCATGTTAGGGAAATCGGGAGATGGTACACTCTGTCGGCCGTTGGATGTTGCCAAAGTTGTCTGGTAGAGCTAGGAACGTAATTGGGTCTGCTTGGCTCAAAATGAGCATTACATACTCTTGGACTCCCCATCTAAGCCATGGCCCTTCCTGAAAATAATATACAGGGTATATCCCCCGATGTTTGTGTCGTTAGCCATGTAAAATATGCACATCTATCAATCTATCTGCATTATAATTTATTCCAGGCCAAGCATTACTCAAATAAATGCCTCTGCTACATACAGGCTATTCCCTCATACTAAATAAACGCCCTATCTCCGTTAAACGAGGGCCTTTTATTTACAAAACGAAGTTCATTCAATAAGTAATGCTTCAAAGAGGGACTTCTTTCAGAATAATTCAATAAAATTATCATTCGTAAATGTAAATATCAACTTTTGGGATATATGCCTTTGAGTAAGCATCTCTTTCCAAAGTCTTTAATCGAATGAGCGTGCACATTAGACTGAATACGATATTCTTAGTTTGCAGAGTTTTTTCCTCCATGAAAAGGATTCATGTAGGAAAACGCGGCACGTCTGTCGCAATTAAGATTTATTTTGTACCTTTCACTCCACGTTGAAACAAGAATAGCAGTATCTTAATAATTTGATTTTTACGATTTGATTTTGTGTTGTTAAACTGTCACTTTTGTGCACTTGCACTAATTTAATAATAATATCTATACATGATGACTGCGATAATTGTTCACCATCATTGACTTCAAAATCGACATCAAATTGAAAACTACTTGCCGCTTTACTTTAAGACGTTTTTTCTTCGCTTGACTTTTAACATTTTATTTTTCTGATTTGATAAAAAAAGATTTTTGTAGCAAGATTATTCCCACATTTCCTTCCAAAATACTAAGAATAGTAACACGTGACTTAAAAAGCGTGCAAATTGTCAATTTCACTTTTACGATCAATACATATTGTCCAACTTGAGAATGAATACTTAACGTAAAGACTCTGATGAGCATAATAAAAGAAATCGGACAAGATAACTGTTTTGAGATTTTAAAGAAATTAAACAAGAAATAAAGGTTTGAAAAAGTTAAATACATAAATAGGCTGCCCAAAAGTAACAATGACAATGGGCCGCCGCTTTGCTAAGCGGGCGATTATTAAGTATTGACGCCCGCTAAGATAGGAACAATGTACACTTGACAGTCCTTTGAAGTAGTAATAATGATAATTTAATTATTTAATTAACTACTCTTCGTATTATTATAAGATGGTGACCTCGGGTTGAACCGAAACGAAATCGGATATCGCAGCATCCTAATAATCTGATTTCTTCACGCAACGGATTTACGTGATCAATAGCAAATAGGTTTATTTGCCAATTGATTGTAAGGAATCAAACTTTCAACTTGAGCTTTCTTAGATTAACAGGAATATGACGAAATGAACTCTGTAGAAAGTGCTTTTATTTTTTAAAGAAAGAGAAGCTTTTTTGTCATCTAGGTCAATCTGGAATTCCAACAATATTGAAATGGAAATTACAATTTTCTGTGATTTAAATTTTCTGACTTTTTCGATTAGAGAAGAAATTTATTTTCAGAGTAGTTGTTTAACTGTAAAATGAAGGATCCACAGTCAAAGGTAAAACCTGCAGTGAAGGTTATGTTGGACATATCTTGCTTTTCTTAGGGTTCCAAAAAAATGCTCACATAAGACATGTATGATAAGCAGATGTTGCATGCCCATTTGTTGAATATCAAGATTTATCCACTTGGGATAAGTACCACGAAGTCTGATACGAAGACATGCAATATCTGTTTAACTATGTGCCAAAACTGTTCCCTAAAGCAGAAGAAAACAACAAAAACTTACACGTGGACTTAACACAAATTTATCAAAGCGATTTATAATGCGTTTACAAAAATAAAATATGTAGTTTGTACATGTGTACAAATCCCCGCTTTAATCATTTTAAAATACTTCTAACTAATATAGTTATAGAAATCAGGTTTGAAACAAAAGAAATTTATTCTAGAATGACTTGAATGATTGAAATCAACATGAAATTGATTACTTCAATTGACTGACAGGAAAGAACATTGTTAATTATCCGATAGACGGCTTTGCCTATGGTTAAATGACTTGTGTTTGCTACCTAAATTTTTAAAAAACACATGAAAGTATTTTGTACATAATGCAGTGATTACTAAGCTTTCTCCATCATAGAAAATATTTAATAATTTTATCACTTTGGAACCGCGAATGAGACTAGTTACCATGGGAAGTTTTCTTGTTAAAACTGATACAGTCTAACCGGGCTATAGCGAACATGCTATATAGGGAACACATTGTTATAACGGCACTAAATAAAGTTGCTCCTGCAGGATCTTGGTTTGATTCACATGTTCTTAGCGTCAAAAGTGTCGATAACAAATTAAAAATATGAGAAAAGAAGTTGGTCTTACTGAGCACCAATCATTGTATATCAAAAACATCTATTTCGATGCTTGGTAATACTGGGATGGAAGCACAACACATAATGACTGTCAGTGGACACAAGCATCAGAAGCTATTCAAAAACAAACCTGCAGACCAAAAGGAAAATGTCGAATATTCTTTCATTGTCCTCTTCGTCCACTGTTGTTCCTTCCACAGAAGGAATTTTTCAATCCGATTTGACTTGGATAAAACACTCTCAGATACAGCCTTTGTTTCCAAGTACAAGCGCTCCAAAGTAAAAACGCTCTGTTTTTTTTAATTTCTAACAACGTTTTTAATGTTGAAAATTTATTGCGATGTTAAATGTTTCATTGCTAAGCTTTTGTTGTTAATTTTGAACTAGTCGTTTCCAAGTAACTTTTTTTTCTTTTCTTTTTTTGGGAGGATGATAAAACCAGATTTTGGATTCAGTGAAATCGGATATCAAAATTATTTATCTCGCTTTAATAATACTCGACTCGAATATCACAAGCTCAACTGAATAATTTTCGATATTTGATTCCACCTCATCCAATATCTGTTTATTCTTTCGGCTTTAACTATTTTATGCAATTCTATGATGTCCCGCGCGTAATTTATGTGTATGAATTAACAGAAGATACATCCATGTACTTCTGTAGATTGGAGCTACATCCATGTAATTTGACTAGACACTTCAGAATGGTAATAATAGTACTAGTAATTGGACGGTTGTACTTGGTTCCAAAAGGGGCAAAAATGTGCTAGTTTTTACTTATATTTATTTCACATAATAAAGTTATGTATACATCATTTTACAACGTAAGAATAAATGAAAAATACTAATTTCATTTTTTGGGAATTAAAATTCAAGCATACTTAATAAAAACTTTATTTATCATGAATTACTAAACTGAAAGCTTGAAGCTCCAACTAACTTGATTGCACTTCACATCAATTCGTATACATAATTGGTTTGCGCTTTCCCCATACACACTTCTTTATCGTTGGTATGGTAACACGGCTTGAATTTTCCATCAATGCAGAGTGTACTGATACCATATTTATTGTAATGCGGAGTAGTACCTACGCCCCAACATTCACCAAAATATTGCATTCCAATATATTTATACCCACGTGATTTGGCACGACTCAAGCAATCACAAAACAAACTATAGAAAGAAAAATAAATTTATTTCTGAGATTTTATCTTTTCAAATTGTATAGTTTTCGCAAATTTACAGATTTTGGATTCACTAAGAATAAATACTAAGGCTGGACCACTTTGAATTAAAACTAGATTGGAATGAAAACATTATCGTATCGGCAAATTATATCCCGGTTTCTTTGACATTGTGTTTTGTTTCTCTTGTTTTTATTTGTTATTGTTTTATGATGCCTGTTAGAACACTGGATTTTCAGATCACTCTCATCAATATCATTTAAATTTCGACAAAGTTATATCTTAGCGATACACTAAAAAGGTAAGTTTTGCAATTGTTGCTTAAGCGAAGACAATGAGAAGACTGACATACGATTGCTTGAACAGGATTCTACTCACACCGGAAATCTTAAATTAACAATTTAATTGATATTTCCTGTAGGCATAAATCAAGAAAAGCATATATATATATAACAAGAATACCATCTCAGTATGTTCAAATTGCTAAAAACACCTTTTTTTGAGCTTGTCTTCATTACTATTTATTTGCATTACCTGCATTCCATCTTACCTATTTAGCGATTCTTTATACTTAGTCCATGAAAGTTGCACACCATGATACCCAATTGCGTCTTGACCTCTGTGGCTATCCAGAATATTTGGTATTGCAGGCTGATGAGTGATTTCCGCAAAACATCCCAATGCTTTTACTGGAATGCCGCATATCTCTGTCAGTGGATCTAGAAGTATAAATATATCGATTATAACAAAAACTATAACTAAACAATCCTGAATGCGATTATCAAGATTCCACAAAAATTAGACTTGAAAGGTTGTGACGCTTATAATCTAAAATAAATAGTGTTTTTTAGGACAGTAAAAATGAAAAATATTTTATTGCGCTAAATGGAAACGAAGAAGGTCATTTTAATTTTGTATACTAGTCCTTAGCCTGTGCAAAATTCTACAGTGGATCACCCGTCGTACATAATTCATGAATCACTATTTCGTGTTAACACGAAGTAATGCTATTTACATGGACGGGGGGGGGGTATTGCTATGATTTTAGGTGCAACTAAAATGGTGTTTTCGATTACAAATTCCCTGGTTTTAACTTAGCTCACATGCAAACAGCGAGTGTTATAATATAGATCAATGTTTAGCGATGCTTGATCATTTCTTTAAAAAATTTATCGTTGTACCTCTCTTCGGTGCAGGCGGTGCTGGTGTAGTTTTAACTTCCAACTTGATTTTGTACTTTGTTATTGGTGATAACACAGCGCACGAACCCTCTCGAAATTGCACGTCGTCCAATCCGATATCCCCAAGAAAACTTTCTCCTCTCTCACTTTGAAATTTAATCTAAATTACAAAGTAAACAAATGCTATACTGATTGTTTTAATGCAATGTCAACTTTGATTATGTGTGTAAAACAAACAAGTTGGATATATATCGTACCATGTACGAATTCTCAGAGTGGAAGGGAACACTGGCATCAAACCAACCTGATCCCTGAGGACCATTCTTTTCCCATACTTTTTTTTCTTCAGCAGTGTCCTCGCTGACAGTGAACACTCTTAACGAACCAATATTTTCACCATGCATGCTGTAAGAAAAGATAAGACAGCGTCCTGTTGTCTTTGGGAATACTCTACTCAGCAAGTTAGCTTTCATACCAATAGCTGCTGGAGCAGAAGACTCTGTGTAGAGATAATGACCTAAAGAGAAACAGGTGTAATTTAAGAATTGCTTCAATATATCCTATTTTGTTTACCGTGCGGATTTTGTAGAAAACTTGATTACACAATTTCATGAAAATATGAAAAAAAATCTGTCAGGTAATTCTAACACTCCCATTTTATTGATACCTTCTCCAGTGGAATGATCTCCATCTGGTCCTGTATTTTTGCTAGGTGTGTTTCCCTTTATTCTCCTCCAACGATACTCGCGAGCTGACATGTCTTTCCAAAAGCACATTCCCTGCGCATCAAATTGACAAGCATCGGGTCCTGCAAGTTGACATGAAAAATCAAATCTATGTGTATTTTCATATGCTGTAAACATTTCCACAGCTAAATAGTTCTAATAAGAAGTATATTGTGGAAGACCTACTCTTTCTGTCCTTTTTTACAATTTGCTTTTTTTAAAAAACCACTCTTATTGAATGTGCAATTCAAAATGCAATTTAAAAAAAATAGTAAAGACAGGATGATGATAATCGGTGTACTGAATTTTAATTAAATGGTATCAATAATCATCTTAGCCGTCCAAATAATTATACAAGAACCAGCCATAAATTTGGAACTAAACAACCCACCTACCTAATCCACACGCGACTACTGAACATTCCGTCGTCATTTCTGCAGCTCCAATACATTGTTTACCACTGTTTTTGGGGCTTGGGTCATTACAAATTCGTGTTCGTTTCTTTGTACCCTGCCCACAAGATTTGTCACATTTTGACCAAGCTGACCACCTGTTCCAATGACCATCAATTGGACCTGTAATGACACCATTTGTGTGTTTCAACTGCAAATCACAGTCGATGCAAACGAACAAAATAACGCAAGACGAATGGTAAGACAAATGATAATACTAAACGCTTACGGTAGCATTCTTCTTTAGAGCACACTTTAAAGTCTGTTTGCACGCCATATAAGCCTACATTTGGGCATTTTGTTTTATCATCGGTTGAACAAAATCTCTGTCTGCTGTTTTTACAGCCATTTTCAGAATCGCATGGTGACCAATCTGACCAAGACGTGTAGATGCTACCCATATGGTAATCTAAAAATGCATTTAATGTGTTTTGAGCGCAATTGGAACAATAAATACCACAATTTGGATAATTCGTAGAAATCATTCAAATAAAGTACATTCTCCTTCAAAGAAAACTTATGTTTGAAAACTCCTGTAATACACCTTTCCCGAATTTCATAAATTATAATAATTATGACGTCACCCAAAATTTTATAATGTTTCTGTATTTTCAAATAAGGATATTCAGATAGAATATTAAATTATCATGACAAAAATGAAGTTTTTATAGCAATATAATATTCTGGTTGGATTTTATTTAGATTTGAAGAAAATAATTATTTTGAAAACGAGGCTATTCTTAGGAAGCTCGCTATATGAAGGGTTTGACTGTAACTTTCAGCTCAGAATTGAGGCACTTAACGAACATAAATAATTACGAAATTAGGTAATTTGTTCTACCTTTTGCTAAGGAACTTAGGGATAAGAATCATTTTTAGTATCGACCTCTTTAATTGAGTTTGGCATAATTAGGAAATTCGGGAAAGGTCTATTTAAATAAAGTTGTTTCCCTAAACAATCAAGTTACGTGATTTTAGTGTATTCTATTGATATGCGTTTCTCTAATGATTTTGTTGTTGTGAATTTCATGCAAAAACAAGTTTCCACTTCGTGCCAGTGCGAAAGCAACAAAAATAAAGGACTTCATCGCATTACCTTTACATTTATACAACCGATTTAACTGTGTTGCATCTTCATTGGATAAGCGAGCACGCTGACCTAAAGTCTTCTCTTTCTGGCCAATAGCAACAATAGTTGGCTCGCCATTTTTGGAAAATGAGTATCTGCCGTAGTGCATAATTGATTGAACGTCGTAAGGACTTTTTAAATCATTTGTTTCAGCTGCGGAATACTTAGCAAAGTTATGATCCTCACCTAAATTCGACAGTATGTTATTGTAGCAGGTACTATTACTTTTTGTGCACCATACTGTCCCTACCTTTACAGGTATTGATTCACTTTCTTGTAATTTTAACATAGCCATGATACTAGAGCTGGTTGAGTGCATATTATTTAAAGCGCTTCATATAGCTATTCCACAGAATCAGACAATTGTTTGAATGGACGAAAATGTGGACAAATTAAAGACATAGATTGACGGAATTAAAGAGAGAGCTTGTTTGTTATAATAAATGTACATCTTGTCTCTTACCATCTGCTATGTTCTCCCAAAATATTTCAACGTATTTATTTCTGTCTGGTCTTGACTGCTCATGCCAAAATCCTAACGCATGCAGTACTTCATGCATGATGGTACCTTTCTGAAGGCAAGCCTGTGCCAGACTAATCTTTTGTGAACCCTCTCTCCAAAATGTCCGACCAACGCCGGAAAAGCATCTATAGAAATAATAATATTTGTTTGCATTATAGAGAAACGTATTAAAGATGTCAACATTAGGGCCTTTTTGACCGCGACGCCTGTATTTAAGCCGCTTTAAAAGCTGAAATACTCACTAATAATCTTTGTAAAGACATTGTGTAAATTTAATAATGAGTATACTTACGACCCCTCATCGACGAAACGAATCCAGTTTCTTTGTTTTTTATGTTCAACGAATTTTAGGCAAGATTGATCTGAAATTTCTTTCAACGCGGCTAAAATAACTTCTTTGCCGTGTACTATAAATAAAATAAGCTTAATTCTGTTGAATTAAAGTAATTGAAACTGAGGAAAGATATAGAATAAGATATAAGACCGACTAATGTCATAAAAATTAGTTACGTAAAATGAAGGTCTTCTTAACAAATTCGAGCACCTTTTAGATGGAAAAAGTAAAATATATGTCAAATATCCCCTATGATTTAATTTCCAAATAAAGCACATTAATACCTAATGCCTATTCGCTTTAATTCTGCGTGTGTGACTTATCATTAGCTATTGAAATTCATTTTTTGACGAAAACCCCTCCTTAAACCATTTATTGATAAAACTGGTGATTGGGTTAACACCTCCATGGGTTAACCATATTGTAAGTTTTGAAATAAAAACAAAATGGCAGCTACAACGTTGCTATGCACATAAAGTACGTAAGGGAAGGCCTAATTATTCATTTTTAGTTAAAATTAAATACAGGAATGTATGCACTTCTTTAAGTAATACTCACACATTTTTTTTTATTCCTACATCAATTTTATTGACTAGTTGGACTTATGATCAACTGTATGCAAAAATTATTTTTATCTAATCAAAAATACTTACCAACAGCTTCTGTTATTTCGTAGGGAATAGTTCGATCCACCCACAAATACTCTTGTGATCGTCTTAACCCACGCTTAAGTAAGTTACTCTCAATTTCTCCATAAGGTGTTACAATTTCTTCGGGAGATTCTTCAATATGTATGTCTCCTTCGAATAATTTAGATTCTTTTCCTACAAAAGTCGTGTAGTAGTTACTTAGTTTTTATATTATCTTGTGAATGGTCAGCAATATAATATGTGAAGTGCGGTGCGGCGCTGGTGCGTTCCATATATATTAATTGACTCAATGTATTCATCATATTTTATGTAGGCTTATAGTATAATTGATTTCCGCCGTCCCGCGCGCGGCGGAATCTTTAAAATCGCCTGATGGGGGAAATTCAGGTTTCAACATTTATTCACTATATGTTTTAACCATGCTATACTGGCACAATTTTATTTTAACATTCACACAAATAAAACATGCATTCAAAGCTTGACTTCTTTCGCCTACCGCTCCGAGCACAGCATCTATGCGCAGTCTTTGTTGTCACTTTTATGCTTGTTTAGCAAAGTAATTTTCAGAAAGAGATTACGCAAAGTAGACATCTAATCTATGCTTTGAGAAAGCGATCTTTTAACTATAATTTGAACCATAACATGTGCATTAACGAATGGTGCTTTGCACGAGCACGAATGATGACATAAACCCTCGTGAATTGAACATTCAGTCTCTTTTCATTTTCCAAGGAGTATTGGCTGTTCATGCATCCTATAACACAGCAGTTAGTCGATCTTTTTCCTTTTTTTCGCTTTGCTAGCCTTTTTCTGCACTAATGTTTCGTTACCTCCATTTCTGCGCACGCATCTTTTTTGGATAGCATGTAATGTTATTTGATGCGCGCGCAGGAAAAACACGGCACTATGATTGAGTGTATTGTTTTGAAAGGAAACTTCTATATTAACGAAGCTATTATATTGCAGAGACAAATTTGTTGTAAACGCATTTAAAAATCGAAATTCAAGTGAAAACAAAAGGAATTATTTAAAAAAACTACAAGATATTTTTGAAAATGAAGCAAGCGACTTTGACCAAAAATGTTGAACAACGCGGAAAACAATTTAAAGTAAATCAGAAACCGAATCAGAAACCTCGAAAAATTTTAAAATTTTAAAATTTAGACTTAAATTAAGAAAAGTTTCTTAATTTAAGTCTAAAGTCTAAGACCTTTCACCAAGTTTCTTATAAAAAAAAATGTGTGCATATGCATGCATCAAATATTCTTATCAATAATACGAATTGAAGGTTTCATATTTTACATTACATTGCTTTTTTATATTATATAGATTATAAACAATCGCGAAGCCCTCTAAGAGATAAATTGCGAGTAACCGGAAGCAGACCAATGAGAGTGTCATTTTGGACTAACATTAGTTTTTAGACTAATATTATTAATCTTAGTAGACACATTCAAGAAGAATCTAAGCAAAAGGATAAAAAGAATAAAATGACGAAATAACAAAAAGACAGTTACCTTTATTAACTTCTAAAATTTTGTCAACCACGTTCTCCTCCTTGGTATCTGGAAAAAAAAATAAGTGGTTCTGCTGTGACGAAGAACAAAGTTATCAGATATTACACTATATTTCCTTGGTATCTGAAAAATTAAGGGTTTCTGCTCCGTTGAAAAACTAAGTTGTCAAAAATTACGCTATATTTTCCTTGGCATCTTGACAAAAAATAAGTGTTTTTGCTGTGCTGAAAAGCAAAGTTGTGAGAAATGAAACTATATTCTTTTGCACCTCACTGGACATGAAGACGTTAAGTGTGAATGACATCAAGTGTCAAGTTTCCATTGGACAGTCATTTCCAGCAGTGAATTCAATAGCGTCACTAGCTGTACTCGTAAAGTTAAATCAATGAGCCATTGCATATGCGAAAATTTTCTCAAAACTTAAAAATGCATTTAGATGATCACACTTACCATGAATGTCTTCCTCTTCTTCCTCAAGAAGTTCTTTAAAGTGAGGGTGGCACCAACAGAGAGATAACAGTACCGCAAGCAGAGCTAATTGGAGCTGCATGTTTTGTCACCTGATATGTCAAGAGTTAAAAAAAATAGAACGTGGCTTTTATTATATATGTCCAACTAAAAACTTATTAATTTAAGTTTGTTTTTCCTAATTATATAAATAAACAATTTCGTCTGAATATTTCATATTATATTCCCCCACGCAATAGGAAGTAATATCTATCCGGACTTTTTTACGAAACTATTTTTTTCTACTTTATTTCTTCTTTTTCTTTTTGCTTGCCAAATTTATTATTGAACATTGAAGTGATTTCTCAAACTTGCATGGGTGTTTATGATTTGGCCTTTTTGGTAATAATCCTTGCTATAAGTTGTAATCATGTGAAACCATCTGTTCTATGTAAACTAACCATGAAATATGAAAGTTTGAATTTTACTTCTGACAATACAATTCTACTGGTGCAAATTATTTTCAAAGAGAAACATCTTCTTTTGTTGGTTTGTTTTTATTACTAATATTTATTTCTTTATGCATATTTATTTTTCTATACATATTTGCGTTAAAAATAACAGAAGTAATTTTCGCGGCTTAGATTTTAAATTTGAAAAGAAAAACTATTATCCCTGTTTTTTAGGTATTAATAAATTATTAATTAAGTTGGTCCATCGGAGCTTTATCATTAGTTCTAGAAACACCTTGAACATGTGTTTTGATAAAAATGATTCATTGTTGAGATAAAAAAAACTCGTTAAATGCAACTTTCTATTGACTGAAAACAACCATTTCGGTGGGGTCTTAAGGTTAATTTCCACTAAAAACGAAATGGGAAGGATCGGATCGGAATGGAACCGATAAATGTAATTTCTGATATCTGATTGATTGACGAACCTTTCCGCTCCAATCAATTCCAACCCAAACCGAAACTTATAATAATTTCGACTTTTCTTGCCGACAACAACAGAAAAACACAGGAATAATTAGCGAAATAGCCAATCAAATTTAAGTAATTTCTTGTTCCGTTCCGTTCTGTGTTGCTGTTGAGTGGGAATTCAGCTTCAAGGAGAGTGTTTGGCCAGTTGCACGTGAATATAACTTAACTTTCTCATGAATTGTAAGATATATCCTTTTTTTCCACGTAATAAAAAAGCGTTGTTAAATAAAACAACGACAAAGTGTTTTCCACAGATTGTTTCTTCTGCTAAGTAACATATGCTGGTGAGAGAAGAAAAATTAGGCAAGGGCTTTGGCTTTGCAGTCTTTTGTTTCTGTATTTTGCGTATAAAACTTAACAGGGCTCTACTATAATATACATTCTTTTCCAACTCTAATTTCGGAGAAGTACCTTAATTACAACATTATTACGAAGTGCTGTATAAAGGGTATGCTGTGTGAACTTTCGTGACTGAAAAATATTTAGCAATATCTTTTATTTGTTGTGAATTTATTATATTCCATGTTGTTAATAAAAAAGTAAATAAAAGTTATATTTCCTCTTTACTTGGTTTTCTTACTTTACTTTGCACTACAAAGATTCTAAATCTTATCACAACACATGCTAATGCTAAATTGGAAATAAAAATCTTGGGTTAAGTAGTAATTTTGCCTTGCTGAATTTAAATGCCGTAGCAAAATTTGAAGTCTCTTGAAATTTCAACTTGTATTGGAGCACAATTTACGGATGAGGTAACCAATGTTTTCTATTGGTTCATTCTTTACTGTAAGCATTAATAATTTTAAAAGCTTTACCAAAAGTATCCGCAATTCTTAACAAAGGTGTAATTTATTTTCACCAGAGATACAAAAGAAAAATGGATTTCTGACTATTTTGAAAAACTAAGCAATACAGAAGAATATGTAGAAAGTAAACTTACAAATTTCAACCAAAAATCGAAGTGTGTGGTTAATTTAAACGCACTCTTTTTTTAACATATGTTCTTGCAAAGTCTTCACAGATCTTCTTTTTTGTTGATAATGAACATTTGTTAGCAGAAAAGTTCTTCTTCGGATCTGTTTTGTAATCTTCTTTTCTTCGTTACATCTATAAAATTTTGAAATTTTACACCGGTCTGCTACAAATTGTTCTTTCGTATAGAAATTCGTAAAAAGCAAAGATACCGCTGCCTTGTGTTAACTGAAACTGCCAGTTTCTCAAGAGGGTGACAATGTTGATGTTGATATGGAATTTCCACTTGTTGGACATGCGCGAAAAATGTTGGCTTGAAACACATGCGAGTCAATTTTGTTTAAACTTATTGTAAAAATGCCCTTTTTATCAAAAGTTTCATAATTTTTATTATTTTATTTAGGAACAAAAAACTTTAAATGTAAATTATCATAAGTAATTTTTTTATCTTTCTTTGTGTGTATATTGTAACCTTATTCATAAAGAAATTGTTTGGTTAAATAGGTGAAGCTTAATCATGGCGCATCCGTATTTTTCATTCTCAACAGAGAATGTTTCACCACGATCGGACCTCTGATATGACGGGCGAGTATAATCCGTGTAAGTCATATTAAAGAAGAACTACTTTTCTCATCACTAACATCCTGTCTTGCAACATAGGTGAACCTATGTATATATACCATCCGGATAAACTATCTGAGTTCATCACTAACATATTGCTGCACGTAGTGTAGTGGGTTCGTCTGCGGCTCCCAGTTCTGGGTACCGCGGATCGAATCCCGCTTGCTGCCAGGCAGTATGTTAGTGATGAGCAAAGCAGTTCTTCTTCCATAGAACTTTTTTGGTATCGAATATACTGGATTGGGACGGATTTAACCACCTCAAACTACTTTCAATATGACCTAAGCTATGTTAACAAAACTTTCCACGATTATAGTATAGCTAACAGAAATTGATTACTGGGGATCCAACTGGTATTGAACTGGCCAATACAACCAGACTGATGGCCTGCGCATTAAAACAGAAGCATTGAGAACTGATACATAAATAAAAAATGTAGATACCCTTCATAATATTAGGAACTGCGTCGTTAAGATCTCAAATAAAATGACCAAAACCCTTTCTGCCTTCGCACAAAAGTAGCTAATTTGTTTTTTAACAAGCAAGGAGTTGCACTTGAATGGCGTGAAATCATCTTGCGCCTTGCTTCAGGACATCGTCCTCTAACTCAACTACTTCTTCTCCGCTGAAATATATTTCAAAGATTGTGGAACATTCACATTCAATGTTAGACGACTAGATAGATAAATATGCACCTGCAAGATACCTTTAAATTAAAATGTACAATCTTACCAGGACGTTGAACTCACAAAAACTGCGAAAAATGTAAGAAAAGTCGGAAATCGTAGGGCGTGGATGGGCGTTATATTAAAAAAAATATTGAAGCAAAGGGCGTAAACTACTTGTACTACGTATTAACATTTAAATCCAGAATTATAGAACTTCAATGAATAATTAAACCATGTGTATCAAGAAATTCAAAAATTTGAGATAGCGCTTTTAAAAAATGAACGAGCAAAACCATGCTTAAATTTTTCCAGATCATTTTTTTTCGTCTTTTAATTCTAAAATGATCGAAAATTAGCTACGAAAAAATTTAAGGAAAATGTTTTTAACCTTCTTAATTTTGTTACAAAAATATGCCAGTTAGGACATGGTAAATAGCTTAAATCTAATTCGAAGTATGAAAATAATACCTAATTCCGATATTTTCAAAGCAAATAACGACGTAAAAGTCTGTCCTAAACATACATCTTCGAAAACTGGAACCATTGCTGTCATCATTTGAGACATGATTTTCAATTGTCATATTGTCATGTGACAGGCATTATTTATGCCAAGTTCTATCACTCACTCGAGTGACTTATAGCGCGCCCCCGTCTTATAATTTTGTTAACATAATAAACCCAAACACATCAACACATAAGGCTGCAATGACAATGTCATTATTTTCTACACGAACTTTATCGGGTCGTGGTATAAGTCACCTGAAGACAATCCAATAAAAGTTATGAAGGTTAGACACTTTTTCCCCGGCTTGAATAGAGTTAAACAACATTAAAAATATCTTGTACAAACATTTTGTTCAGATCGGCAACTCTCATGTATTTTTGGCCATCTTAGCGCGATGCGTCTGACTATTGGTTTAATTGTCAGATTCAAAACGAGGCGTCTTTACAAGGATATTAAAAGTCAAGCAGCGTAGCTCTGCGTAGCAACGTAGCTCTGCATAGCAACGTAGCTCTGACGTTTTACTTTCAGTGACAGTGCTCTGGAAAAATTGGATTATTGCCTTAAATCCAAATAGCTTGACCATTGAAATCACAACAGTTATTTTTAAATAAAAAGTAACAGATACAGATGACTGGTTAATTGACATAAAAAGCTCCTACAAGTTTTCCCAAAATAACAATCATTTTTACAATTGCTCCATTCGTTGATAATTTGAAGAAACATGCTTATAGTTTTATTGCCTCGGTACAGAATCAAACGACTGAAGAAACGATAATACTTTTCTTCCCGTGCATCTCTTTTATTAAGTAGATATGTTTATTAGAATTTATACGACAAAATGCAATTTGATTGACTACATTGAAGAATTAACTGTTTCGTTCAAGCGTTAAAAAAGCAGATAGTTGGTGTAACTGGTTGTGGTGTATGGACAGAACAGAGGTAAAAAAAAATTATATTTTGTTTTATTTTGTTTTCCAATCAGCTCCAAAAATGCTTCAGTTTTTATTCAATTTTTTCAGATCAAAATTTTTCGATTTTCGAAATACAGTTTCTTTATTATCTCCTTGATTCTTTTCTCATATTTTGGTCACTGTATGATCAGTTATCCAACATGGTACACCCCAGAAAAATTGACCGACTAATTGGTTATAATATTGGTATTTGCAAGGGAATTTTAAAGTTGCTTCTACAGAGCTGATTTTGTTGTTATTTTGATTTAAACTTTCGATATAATTTCCCTAGGTCTTTGTCGAATTTATTAACTTGTTGCTATGTGTCTCTTTCAAACCAATGTTGATCTAAATCCTGCTAAACTCTCGTCTGACATTTCTGTTTTCTATATTTGATTAAAAAAAAGGACGCGGAAAGATAAAAATCTAAAACACAAAGATTGACACTACACAACAGTTCAATATCTCTATCTATATTTTGTGTACTTTCGTATATCGATCTTGTTTCTCCAATCTCGTCTTTAACCAAGCACTTAGGGCCTGTTTATATGAGAGGCGGGACGGGACGATTGCCGGGACGGGACATTTGCCGGGATCCCGCTCTCATTAATAATTATACTAAAAATCATTTTGTGTTTATATGGAAAAATTTTGTCCCGGGACAATTTCGTCCCGTCCCGGCCAAGCGGGATCCCGCTTGGGCTAAGCGGGATCCCGGCTCAGACGGGACGTTTTCTTCCATATAAACACACACTTAGCCGGGACGGGACGAAATTGTCCCGGGACAAAATTTTTGCATATAAACACAAAATGATTTTTAGTATAATTATTAATGAGAGCGGGATCCCGGCAAATGTCCCGTCCCGGCAATCGTCCCGTCCCGCCTCTCATATAAACAGCCCCAAAGGCGGGACAAAATCATCCCGGCAAACGTCCCGTCCCGGCAATCGTCCCGTCCCGCCTCTCATATAAACAGCCCCTAAGAACAGATTTTGAAAGATTACGCTTTTCGCAATCAAATCCCAAACCTAATTCCATCTCAAATGTTGCATTTTGATCATTTATGTGATGGATTAATTCATTTGGAAAGTTCTACCTTCCTAGAACGTTTATATAACGTACCAGTTTTCTGTGAACTAAACATGTATGTTTTCTTGCTACTGCCTGCTTGATTTCATTGTATCAATTTTTTAAATACATGTACAAAAAGAAAACAAAACATTCGAATATCCATATATAGAATGTTTTTTTAAATGTTTTTTGAACGAAAGTTTATTCTTCGTCAGAAGAATTCGACGCCGTTTTTCTTGTTGCTCATTGTTGCGATGAATGTTGATATTAAAAATGCAGTGAATTTAAGATTATCAACTTTCCTTGCTGTTTTTCTGGCGGAGTGATGCGAGGTTTTGGATTTACTGTAGCTTGATTTTTGAGTCTGTATGTAGCTAGCTGTGTTACCAATTCTCTGGCGCAGTTGTTTGGCAACCATTTTGGTTGCTATGAGGTTAAAAGTTATACCGTGCTGTATAAAGCCCGTAGTGAGGGATTTTTAGCCAACCAGCGCAGCGGATTTCCCGTATAAACTGGTTGAAAATTGCTATCAGTTAATAGTGGATGGTATTACACACGCTAAAGCAACTAAAATAAGAAAGACTTTTCAACTACACTTTTTATATAAGACGCAGGAAATTTGGCTTCAGTCTGACGGGTTCTTTTATTCGCTTTTTTAACCGGAAATTATTTTTATTTTGCTCTTAGATTATAAGAATTTTTTATTCATTTTGGAAACAAATTTTTTGCGACCTAAAATCAAAGTACATGCAAGTTTCGCAAAATCGCAACAGTTAACTCTGTAAAGAATTCTGCCGTGAATGATCACACTTTGTTCTCAATTCTCAGCAATTCTCGGACTGGTTGTTTTTATAAAATTTATGTTATAAACAAGAAGTATAGGTAAAATATATTGTTAAATTCGATAGGGTCATTTTAAGGCACATCATGCATATTAACTGATGACATGACATCTTTTTATTAAGTTAGCTAAATGTCCTTCCTATGCACATACACACCATAGCCAATCATACCCACGCAGTTACGTAGCTTAGTATTTTACACTCCTACGTGCATGCGTGTAGTTGTACTTTGAGCAATTACAATTCTCCATCAGAAAATAAAAAATAAATACAGATGAAAATTAGGACATAAAGAAGCGGATAAGATAAAAACAAACATACTTGTTCTTGACAGCATAGTCGGTAGAGCGTTCAACTCATGTTTAAGACATTATGGCTCTCACCTGTTTTTTTCGAGAACGAAAAATTCAGTTATGACGTCAACGCTTTCAGTATGACGTCATAGATCAAAGGCGATACTTTTTCTCAAATTCCGGTCTGCAAACTTACCACCAATTTTTCGCACCAAATAATGAATACAATACTTCATATACTCCAAGAAATTTGATAGGACTTAATACGATTAAATGACCTGTTTAAGGTCAGTGAAATAATTTGTAGTTACAATGATGTTCTTTTTTTTTCATTTTAAATCCCATACTTTACAGACTGGTCTGTATTTTTGTACATTGATGATTTTTAACTACGCTTTAACTAATAATGTCTAGGTATAGCAATCGCTCAACCAGACAATCACCTAAAATACCGACCCAAAGTAAATCTCTGGTATAACTTGGCTAGGAATTAAGCACACAGTCTTTTTAACTGGAAGCGGAAGTATCTACTTCAAGGCTACCATTCAGTAAAATAGGAAGCAAAGTAGCGAAACTTAGTCTTGATCACTCAGACTTTTTGGCCTTTATCTTTGGTTGTACTCTCTGGGTAGTAAAGGTAAGGAAGTAAAAACAAAAGAAGGGCGTAATAAAATAATCATTGAGTTTTATTTACAAAATTAAACATAATATTTTTAATAACATTTTTCTCTTATCTCAAGTAACACTGTGTATCTCACAACCAGCTGTAGTGGACACAATGACTTCTTAGGAAAGCAATGCAACAGGTGTTTCACGCCATTACTTTTTGATTTTACAACTGTCACACGAATATTTTACCACACGAACTTAGGTAAACAAAGTCGATAATCTTCACACTCGTTTCCAAATACTCCCTAAGTTTTCAAAAACAACTTTAGATATATTATACAAAAATAGATAACACATCTTGCATGACAATGATTTTTCAGTTTTATACCAACTCGGTGTGGACTTCAAACTTGCCATGTATTTGGTGATAGCAATTCATCGTTGAGCATGCGCAGAGATTTGTTTTCGGCTAAAAATTAAATTTTGAGTATTATAAAATACGTAGCACAACTTCGTTATTTGTTCGTTGTCTGTACTGTCTGTATGTTGTTGCAACCTTGTCCCCAGGGTTTCTGTTTGCCTTTTCTATGACCTTATATTGAAAAAGCAAAAAAGTTGCGCTATTTTTGCGTGTGTGGTTTAATTGGCTTATTTCAAAGGCATGTTAAATATTTTAAGCGTTACGCGTCAATTTTCGTTCGAATCTGTTGTGTTTTTATGACATCATGAAAATTTAGTGTGAATTAAATGTTTGGGACTTTACCTAACTGAGAAAAACCCATAAAAAACGAAAATTGACTACAAATAACCAACGATGTGAACAGAAGACAACACGAGCAAATAACACTAATAGTATACATGACAACACGGTGCGTACAAAACAGAAAATTGATTTATTGTATACCTGGTCCATCAAGACACGTATCAGTTACAGTATATCCATAGCTAAAAATGAAAAATTTCCATGCAAGTTCAAAAACAACAACAAAAACAGACATAAACATCCTCGTTCCCAGCGCCCTTTTTTCTGATAACGAGGGCGAGATAAATTTTATGACTGATCAGTTTGCGCATGACAACGAACGATATGTACTTACACAACATATACATACAATATTCGAAAGACATAACATGAAAAATGTTTTGACAGACCACACAACAAGACATTTGATTTTTACAACGGTTAATTCTTATCATATACATCGTCATCCTTCTCTGCATAGGGTTATATTATTTTAAGTAATTTAATTCTTTACCAGTGATGTAATAATTATGTAGTTTACTACTTGTTGTTATTGATGTCGTTATTGTTGTTGTTGTCATTAGTTTCACTTGTTTTCGTTATTTTGTTTTATTGGTTTATTAGTTATTTTTATCATTTTATTATTTTTATCATTTTTAACACAGTACCTTTTTACGCCTTTCCTTTTTAGCGTATTCTTCCAGATCTTCATGGTTCCCTGCAGACCCTCCTCACCCGCCTTTTTAGTGTCGAAAAATATTAACGCTAGACCGGAAAAAAAGACTTTGAAGAAATTCTTTTGTTGGATTCTCTGTTATTTATTTATTTATTTATTGATCATTACTTTTATATTTCAGTTTTATTGACGTGGAGGAACCGGAAATTATTTAACTTGTAAATTAATTTTTCCAGAAAAGGTACCAACGAAATTGTAATGTCTTTTACACTTTAAAGTATTTGAAAATTTAATTTGACAAAACAGCATTTTTGAATTTTGTCATGGAAAACGTTAGTAATTTGTTATGCCAAAAAATATTTTTTATCGCACAAGTTAACGCATACCGTTTCGTGTTGTGTCGTATCGATATGTCAAATATTCAGTTAAACTTTTCAAATCAAAATATCAATCTACGAGTCCCTGTAAACTCACCAAAAACATTTGTGTGGTTACACCAAATGTATTTCCCTTTAGTATTCCATACACTACGTTCTGATCAACTCGGTCAGCCAAATGAATATTACCAACACTTATCCCATACTTATTAAATGAATCAAGACTATTGCAAAATGAATCATCTATGATGATTTCTGGCATGGTAAAGAAGTTCTTACCAAAGGTCGCTCTTGCTTCTAGATTTCCGTTTAAATCTAATTTTAACTTTTGACGTGCCAGACGGGTTTGCGCAAGATTGTCGGGAGATGTAGGACTTTCTGACGTCTGACTATCGCTTCGATTTGACGACGTTTGAGCAAGATTGTTTCTGATATTATCTTCTGTATCTTCTTTATTAAGATTGTTTAATGAGCCACTCATACGACCCGCTATGCGACGCTCAGGCGAAGTTCTTGTATCGGTAATATTTCCGTTTTTAACGCCGTTCATGTTATTGTTTAGCGATCTCGAACGTTGTCTCATTTCGTCATATTCAGCAAAAATTTCTCTGTGACGACGACCAAATAATCCGTTTTGTTCGTGCTTATAATCGGGTGTGGTAGCTAGACGAGTTGGAGCGAGTATTCGACCTATTGGACTCGCTAATGGCGATTCCTTTCGACCCGCAAATCTTTCTTTTCTAACAACCTTTGGAGTAAATGCTTCTAAACTTTCTTCGCCTCCGTCAGTGCTTTGCGTATCGGAATCAGTTGGGAAATAACCTGTATCGTTACTAAGCGACTCAGCTTCCACGGTATCAACAATAATATTTATGGCGTTCTTTAAAGTTCCAAGATCAGCATTATTTTTTCTTTTTCCAACAAGTCATTTTGTAAATCTTTTGCTTTCTCTCTGACTGTTAGGAAACTATTCTTACGTTTTAACTGATGCGACTTCAATTCTTCACCTCTTCTCTTAATAACTTATTTGCCTTTTTAAACTTCTCCATATCTTTTGTTGTTCTCACACTTGCCTGTTCGAGTCGTTGAAGTTCCTGTCGAAGGACTGTATTAGCCGTTTGGCAAGCTTGTAATTCATCTAAAGTATTTATGTTACTTCTTTGTATGCGTCGTAATTCTTCAGTTAAAACATAGTTCGCGTCTTGACTTTCTCTCAGTTCCACAAGCAGATTTGAATTCGATTCTTCTACAAATGCTAGCTCGTCTTTTAACTGATGTATCATAGCTACATATCGTGTTTCTGTTTCAGTAACGTCAGGGACACCTTTAGGTGATGTTGGACTGTGCGCTGAGCCACCTCCAGTTGAATATTGTGGTTGGTATATATGGCGGTTCGCACTGGTTGAAAGTGGTTTTCGACTACGTTCCATCATGCCGTTTTCTTCATGTGCTTGCACCTAAAAATATTTAAATATTGACGATGTAAAACTCTCTTAAAAATAATCGAATAATAATCTAATAATGTTGATTCTTTTTTCTTCTGTGTTCGTGACATATTACTTGTATTTATTTGTATCAAATAAAAGATTTAGCGTCAAAAAATACACTTATATATCGAAAAATCATCAAAAATATAACAATTGTTCAACCATCTTCCGATCACATAACTATATGTTCTCATTTAAAATAAAATTAACGAAGTTATTGAGTAAAACAAGTGGTATATCCTCCAAAGATGATTTCTTTAAACGATTTTTAATTTGATAAGGGAAATAGTTATAAAACTATATCCAGTTATGTTGATTGTTACGTCTTTATGCTAGAAAAAAAGTAAAAAATAAAATTATTCTTGAGGAAAGAGTGGTAGGAAATTGTCGGTTTTGAAATAAGCATGCGGATTGGTCGATTTTAGGTCGTTCTATTTTATATTATTTCCTTTATGCAGAGTCATTGTAATTTTCGTGCAAGACTGGTACACCAGGCTATGGACCAGAGAGTGTCAAAATTGTTTATGTTTGTTATCTCCAGGTATTACCTAAAAATCCACACCAAGAATCGACGTTATTGGCAAGCTGTTACGATTTTGAACAACATAAAATATGAAATTTCAGTAACTGTTAATAAAATAAACTGATTTATTCCATATCTCTCTGTTTTTGCAAGTATTTACAATTTGCTGACAAAAATATTTTAGATAGAGACAGACAAAGCTTTTGCGTTTTAAATCTTACATCAACATTTTTAATAATACTTAATCTACGTAAGAAGAGGTATCTATATAAAACATTGTGCAATCGCTACCTTCATCAAAAATCAATTGAAGTTTTTATTGCTTTTTCTTTCCTGACATTTCACTCATACATAAGTTTTTTTGGCACTTATTGTAGATGATGAGACTCGCATGGAAAAAAGGGTTGAAAGTTTTGATCGACAAAAAATTCACGAACGTTTTTTTATATATTTTACAGTGCCTTCTAAAGTAATTTATATTTACAAGGATTCGTCTAAAAAAATGTATCCAAGAGAGTGCTAATTAATAATGCTGTCAAAAACAATAAAAATATCACAAAAAAATTTGATGATAATGTTATTCATCAGAGTGTTTTATTATATTTAATGCTTTTCACACATATAATATAATATTATTTTCACCAATAGTTATAAGTTATATAAATTGACAAAAAAATCTTTAATATTTTTTGGCATTTTTCTGACATGTTTTCTGCAAATAAAATAATTTGATCATGCATAAGAATAAAAGAGTCGGTCCCTGTTATCCAAGGCTGGCGGGTTCATATGGAAAAATTCCATCCCGCCTTGCCGAGATCTCGGTAGAATAACTAAGACAAGGTGAGGTGACTTGCTTCTCATATGAACACATGCATTTTTTATAAGGTTTTCCGAACATGGTGAAATTTCGCCTAAGCAAGGCAGCCCGGTTAACCGGACCAGCTTACCTCCATACGAACAGACTCTAAGAAATCTTACAATTGTGGGAAATTATAAACAAAAGCATATATCCTTCAATGCTAAATTTTGGACTAGAAAATTCTAAATGAACTTTTTTTTGAAAAGAAAATATTCACTGCAAGATGAGTATTTCCCTTAACCTCAATTCTCAGAATTTACTCAGCTTCTTCGTTAAGTGGGATGGTATTTTCCCCCTTGCTTGTCCTAATTAAAAGGGGGTTTACTGTACCTTCCCTCTTTTAATTAAGTAATTTGACGAATAATTAAGTTAGAATAAATAAACCCAAACGGAAGCCTATTTTTCGTTTGTTATATATCGAAAAGAAAAATGAAGACCCGGGGACGAAGTTGCATCACTACCTGGGAGGGCTAAGCCACGCTTGCGGAAATGTGGATGACGGAAACGGAAAAAATATAGTAAAACCGCAAAAACGCTTCTTTTTTTTTTGGATAACAACAGCGTTGTTTGTTTTGAGAAAAAAAACTGCATTGCTTTTGACATTGAGAAATTTACACTCACAACTTTACCGAACTAACATATAGTATGATGCGGCGTTGCACGTTTTATTGTATGTTATCGTTATCCATGCTAAATTTCAGTTAATGTTCGGTTACACTTGTGTTTTCAAAATATTAGATTAACGTGACTTGATGTGATGTTTTATTTTATACGCTATTCCTTACTCCCCTTTCTTTTGCAGCATTATATGTAGCCATGAAAAAGGTAATTGCAAAAATTATTTCTGATTACCGTATCGATTTGTTTATTCTATTTTCAAAATATCTACTGTTGTAAAACATTATTTATTACCTACAACCCCGCACAATAGTATCCAGACAAGGGAACTTTTTGGCCATTTTTACACAGTTGGCAATAAGCGTCGACCGCGAATTCTCTGCAATCGGTAAAAGTGCTAGTTTTTTAAATGCGTGAGTTAAGTAAGCAGCGCTTATATTGCGCTAATCGTTAGCACGTTCGAATTACGAAATAATTCACGTCGGGGCTCACAATAGAACCGAAATTTGAGGAAAATGTTGAAGTTGACGTCAAAAAAGAATTAGTACATTTTGAGAGTTGGTATCTAAGCAAATATCACACAAGTCCTAATTCTGTTGTGAACATCGACAGGTGAGCTTTGACGAGTTTAAATTGCGTGGATGTGGTATAGGAATGACCTATATAATTACTTGTGGGACGAACCTCAAAACCTTTCGCCGTGTCTCAATATATTTTGCGGATGCTTGTAGGAGGATAGTTCTTAGAAACAGTTTAAACGTTCAGTATATCCCTGGTTGAGCGTTGGTTGATGAGCGATGGTTAAGATGTCATTAAAAAGATTTTTTTGTTGTATTTTTGTGTCAGGTAAAGGTCGCCATTACTCTAGTAATGTAACCATAGCAACCGAAAAACAGAAATAACTCTGTGCAACCAAACCGCAGAGAATCAATCAATAAATCAATCAATTATACGATACTTAACTAATGAAATAAACAAAACCATGCGGAAATTCAGAAGAACTAATTGCACGACATTCTATTTTTAGAAAGATTAAAATTACACAAAAATAGTAGTACATGAAAAACAATGTAATTTTTTAATCATCTGAAAGCTGAAAAACATATAATGATGATTATAAAGCTAACTCAAACGTGACCTTGAAAATGATTTTAATTTGCAGTATTTTGGGTTTTTCACAAATTGTTTTGTGTAAAAGTCTTTTCAAATACTTTTTTGTTCGTTGAGTTTTAGCTGTCCGCTTATGTTAAACTCAAGAACTCCAAGAGGAGGCCTTGTTCATAAACTCGACTCGATTTTTTTATTATGCTAATACTGTTGCAAGAAGCCCAAAAAATTAAAAAAATGCAAATGGACAATTTAAAAGAACACAAAAGATAAGTAAAAAACTCACCATCCGCGTTTATAAAAAGTATTACTCAGCCACACAATTGATTTTGTGGACCAAATAAAGTATGTTGTTACGTGATAGTAACTTTTAATGCAGAAATGGTAGAATTGTCAAAAATATTTCGAAAAACTGGTCGAACTTAAATATTTTAAGAAAAGTGATACTAAATTAGATTAAGTTTGGAATCCTCAAAGCCTCATTATCTATCTCCAAAACAAAAACAAAAAAATTACTGTATAGCTACAATGTTTGGCCAAAGTTGGAAACTAATATTATAATAATTATTTGGAAGAAATAATGCTAGAGAGAATAGGATTGTGATTAAAATAAAAAAAGAACAACCTTTCAGGTGATGTAAGCTTGCTTAAATAATTAAAAAAAAAAAAAAAAGATGATATATTTACCCAGCGAGTGACAGCATCGTGTTTTTCTAACATTGCTTTCAACAAACTTTCTAACCCAACTAACTAACTGATCTATATTTGTCTTAGCACGCTTTCCTCTTCGAGGTTCTTTTTTAAATGCTATGTTAATTATCTCCCCACATTACATCAGAAGAGAAAAAGTTAAAGGAAATATTAATTACTCGCGGCGTAACACGTATGTCACTCTCAAAATTTATGAGTTCCTTTTACCTACTTTTATTGTAGAAATGATGTCATTTGTATGGCTACCATTTTGTTCAAATTTGCCGAGATCGAAACGAACTTTGTTGCCTGGCGACGAAATACACTGGCCATCACAACAAAAATAAAATAGATAAATTACTAACAACAACAATTTAATAGATCATTTCTCGTGGACTAACAAAGAAAGGGGTGACAAATTTGTCTTTTATATATGAATGATGAAATTGCTAATTCAAAATTTATGTAGCTACAACGTCTTTTTATAAGAGCTAGCTTAAGTATGAATAAAGGTTGTGTTGCATGACAGTGTTTATAATATTATTATTATTATTGGTCGTTGAAAGGCAGAAAGGATAGCTCATCGGACAAAATTATTTACCAGGATGAAAATATTCGTCACCTACTAGAGGCAGTTTTTTCACTTTTGTTTGAACAGTATAGGGAAAATAATCTAGCTTTTTACTATCAGCTACTCAGAACTTTTTTTTTGGAACAGGGATTCTGCATTTATTAATTCGTATGTGCGTCATGATCTCCCAGAATTAAATGTTTTGAAATAATATTTCGACTTTACTTTAGGATAAACGTCACCTAATGTAATCAAGTTACAAATGATGTTGCTTTTGCGTCACCATTTCCCTTCAATAGCTCATAACTCTAAGTTTAAGTAAGTCATTGCAATGTTACCATAGTAACGAGTTTAACCAAACCATCTTGTTCTTGATTGTTTCAACCTGTAATAACACTGTTTGAGTTAAATTAGGAAACGCTAAAGGTCATAAAACCGTTCACTCGTGAGATTAAATACATTTTAATGAACGACATTCGAAACGACGTCACAACAGTGAATTCCAGATTTAATTTCAGAACACATAGCATTCTCGTCCCCAGAGCTCTTTGAGATTAAAACCTCGAGCTCTGGGTTCAAAGATAAACAGATAGGTCTTCCCCTGCAATACATCCAGTCTTCTAGATCACAACACTGTTTATTTTAAAAGAGTAACGAGGTCAATTTTTTTTCAAATTTTAAGAATAAAGTAGGAATCATGTTATCGCTTATCCACCGCCTGCTGTTCATTTTAGTAAAGTCTGTACTATAATTTTTTTACGTAGTTTGCGTATGAAACATGTTAATGAAAGATTTTCTCAGGCATATATGCATTTTGTCTCCGTCCTTACTATTAACTCGCTTTAGATGTTCCACTTTCTTTGTGCCAATTTCCTTTTTTTCCATTTTTATTTTTTCGTAATTTTTATAAGGGATGTCAGAGTTCCATGTAAAAGACAATTTGAATCAACCTAGTCGTCACAGACTTAAGAAAGTGGAGAAAATAAAGACTTGTTTTGTTTAAGTAAATTTCAGCAAGTAAAAATAGCCAAAATTTATTGCAAGTTTGAAAATTTCATAACTATACTCGCATTTTCTCTTCACAATGGTAGGATCGAAAAGATTAAACTGAAAACCGTATTATTTTAATACGCCATTTTAAATACGATTCCGTTCATGAGTACAACATAAAGTTCTGGCCTATTGTAAACGGAAAGGTGTGTGTTACTGACCGTAGCCATTTTTAAAGTCGCTTTTTGATCTTTTTCCCCTCTATATACTTTGTATCGTGGACATAATTGGTTTTCGTTTTTTCTATGTTAAGATTTATATTTTAACACGTTTTTTAGATTTTGATTACAAATATACATCGTGTGAAGCATCCTCCCATCCATCCAGCTAAGTTAGTTATATTTCACTTCCGATAGGGTTTTTATTCAGTTTGGTATAACTTGTCCTGGATAAAATTATTGTGTTTTGTGTTAACTTCACCAGTATGTTAAAGTAGGCGACGTAATTTCAAAACCGTCCAAGGTAACCATAACTTCTTTTAGTCTCTTTTATAACTCCTCTTCTGTTTCCCTTCTTCATTTATATTTTTAGGTATATTTTTAAAGTTTACTTGAACTTTTCCGCATATATACAAATCTTAAAAATATTTATTTCCAGATCTTTATTTAGCTAAGGACCAATAGGAACTTTCCTTTTATGATCCCGAATTACCCTAGCTAACACACTAGCTAACATACTAGCTAACATACTAGCTAACATACTAGCTATAGAACCTATAATTTTCACCTACTTTTGTTTCTAATTATATATTTCGGTTAAAATTAAAAGTAGCAAGCTGGCTATTTAGTCAAAATCTGTTATTTTCCTTCAAAAAGTCTTATATCAGGAAATACTAGATTGGTATAAAAGCATATTATAACATCCTTCAAGTCAATAATTCTTCAATACTCCTGAAAAGCTTCATCATGTCTTACCCTTGGAAAAAGAAAGGTCTAACTGACGATTACTATTTAATTTAGCCCAT